>JAOXJJ010000001.1:8803650-8833626 GCA_025769935.1 Phoenix roebelenii
ATTACTAATATTTTTATTTATTTATTTAGATCAAATTATTTGCCACTCACTCATTATTTTTCTTTTTATTTATTTATATATTTATTATTCTATTTTATTGAAATATAGAGGGGTCGCCGGCCATGGGTGGTGGCCGGCATGGTGGTTGCCACCGTGGGCAGCCACGAGCTCCCAAAACAAAAAAAAAGAAAAAAAAAGAAAAGGAAGAAGGAACGAAGGCGGCGGTATTGAGAGGAAGAAGAAGATAGAGAGGGAGAGGGAGAGGATGGGCGAGAGAGGGAGAGGAGGGGTGAGGGTTTTGGAGGAAAAAAAGTGTGATTTAAATGGGGATATTTTGGTCCAAAAAACAGCTTCTCGACAAAACTGAAAACAGCGTTTTTGAAAATCTCCAAATTGGAGTTTCTCCCTAGAAGCTGTTTTCAGCTTTCCGTAAAAGCTAAAACAGCTTTCCGAAAATTTTACCAAACACCATTTTTTATCTAAAAGTACTTTTGGAGGGCTAGAAAGTGCTTTTTGGCCCTCCAAAAGCTCCCCCCAAACAGGGACTTATTTGGTAGAGTTGTTGGCAGTAGAGATTTCGAAAGTAGAGCTTTTTGAAGTAGAGCTTTTATAAAAAGCTATTTAATATTTAGTAACTATATTTCTAAAATGTTGTGTAACTTTAATATGTGTTTGGTAAACAAACTGAGAGAGTACTTTTGGTATGACAAATGACTATAAAGGACATTGCATAATATTATACAAGAGAGCATAACAAAATATAATATGTATTAATACATAAATATATAATATATTATTATTATAATATAGTAATATAATATTATATACTATAGCATAATAATATAACATAATTTGATATTATATAACACAACATATCAATGTATTATAATATAATAATATTTTATTAAATTTATAGTATAATACAATAATAATGATATAAAATATTATAATTATCATCATTATATATTAATAAATATAAAAGGGACATTTTTTTGTAATTATAATATTTTATCATGGGTATTTTGGTCCAAAAAGAAAAAAAATTATAAATCAAAACAACTTTTCGATGCATGCTAATAGTACTTTTCAGAAAAAGCTCCATTTCCAAGAAGCTGTTTTAGCTTTCTCGCAAAGCTTAAACAACTTTCCGATTTTTTTATTAAACACCTCTATTTCATTCACAAATACTTTTGGAGGGTCAGAAAGATCAGAAAGTGCTTTCTGACCCACTAAAAGCTCTGCCATATGGGTTATTTCTTCATGTTCAATACATTTTGTAAGGAGGGACAGATTGTAAATGATGTTAAGACAGAATTTCGCTTCTAGGATGTCAGAGGTGATTGGATTAAAGCGTTTTTATCCTTTTCTTCTCCATTTCTACTTTTCTTTGTTTCTTGAAGTCATGTTTTGTGATTTGAGTTAGAAGGCTAAATGATTTCAATTACGAGGAATCATACATTATAAAGATTAGTTCTGTTATTTTCTTTTCTTTCCTTCTCTTACTGTCTCATCTTGTTGGTCTGGTGCAGATTGGAATAGCGGTCTAGCAAGTTAATTTACTAGCTTTTAGCCTTTTTCCTTTTAACCTGGGCGGAAACTCTCAAAACTCTGTTTCAGTTTGAGTTCTTCAATGAGTTCAATCCTTCTGTAAATCACCCTCCTCCATCGGTTACGCAAATATATAGTTTCTCTTTTATCAGTAAATTTTGGTGGTAGTCTCCGACTACTTCCATTTCCATCAAAAAAAAAAAAAAATCTGACAGGCGAATTTTGTAATTATTCCAGTAGTATTCTTATATTAAAATTTATGCACAAAAAAATGTATCATGAAGACTTGCCTTTGTTTTAACTTTTTTCTTTTACCCTCCTGAGTGTGTATATTTGGATATTATTTACAGGGCCTCCGAACTCAGGTCTTGATTTCTGATGGCGGCAATACTGGCTTCAGATAGCTGCTTCCATCGTTGCTTTAAGCATGTAGATCAAGGACGACTAATAAATGACCATTTTAGTTTCTCTGGTTCCATCTCCAGCCCGAAATTCTCAAGGTTGGAAGCATCGGCGAACAGTTGCACATCAACAAAAACTCTTCCTAGGTTTCTAGTGGAAGCATGTCGGATGGGAGCTGGTAGGTATGGCGCTGGACGGGATACCAAGATGGTCCCAACGAAGGAATTGATGAGAAGCAAGGGTGCTTCTCGTCAAAAGCTAGGATCAGTGAATGGGTCAAAGGTAGCTGCTGATGGAGCGAAGCTGGTTAAAAGGGAGCGGACATCATCTGCTCTCGTTAAAACTCAGAAAAGGACTTTTCAGGAGATTTCTTTCACGGATGAGTTAAAAGTTCTGCCTTCAGAGGAAGGTTTCAGCTGGGCCGAGGACAACTACAGTGCTTGGCGAAGGACTATAGACATCTGGATATTTCTGCTCACTTTACGCCTGCGGGTTCTCTTTGACAATGCGAAATGGGCATACCTCGGCGGATTTACGGAGGAGGAGCAGGTATGCTTTAAAACCTCAGTGACAACTTATCTTCTTGCTAGTTGGATCACCGTAGTGTTGAATAGTAAAACTCATGTTTTCATGGTGTTAAGATCCTTTTAAGGGGTTCACAAGGAATGTGCCCAGATCTCTAGCAAACTTCTGTCATATTGCTAGCTAAAAAACTGGAGAATTGTGAGGATCCGTGCGGATGTGTGTTTAGTTCCATATCGACTATTCACTCGGTAGATCTTGGGTGCTTATACAAGATCAAGAAATCCAAAGAATACCTTTTAGTTAGTCTTTTTGGGTGAAGTTATGAGTTGTTATAAATGGTATTAGATCGGGCCATGACCTATGTAGACTAAGAGATACTGCAGCACGAGTATATTTGAGCTGACCACGAGCTGATTGTAATGTTTGTGATTGGATTTAAATAATTTAAGGTTTAGAGTTTAGGGTGTAGGAATCTGATGAGGACGCCGGAGCTTAAATAGAGGGAGTATGTGAGGATTCATGCGGCCGTGTGTTTAGTCTCACATCGCTTATTTGCTGAGTAGATCTTACGTTCTTATACAAGATCAAAGAACCCAAAAACACCTTCCAGCTAGTCTTTTTGGGCGAGATCCGGGGTTGTAACAAGAACACTCTGCACTCCTTAGTAAATTACCACATCATGATAACGGGATCTTTAAGTCCAAATCTAACATCACCACCTTCTAAATTAACTTTGCTCCTTTTCTCATGTGGAACTTTTGATACTAAAGGCATATAAAATATGTTTTTTACTACTCTCTCTTAATTCATTTTTCAGATATTGGTGGAAAAATTTTGTCCGGGTACCTTATGTCAATTTTGGTTATTTTGACTCTTGATTTTGATTTTTATACTTGAAAGTTCTGGTTTTATATAATTATGTTTGGATTTTGAATAAGCATCTCCTTATACAGAAAATCAGAAGGCAGAAAACTGCTTCATGGTTGAGAGAACAAATTTTACAACTTGGGCCAACTTTCGTCAAATTGGGGCAGTTTTCTTCAACAAGATCTGATTTATTCCCCAGAGAGTTTGTAGATGAGCTTGCAAAGTTGCAGGTATTTGTCGTATAGTCATCATTTTGTTGTATATTCATCGTATAACATAGAAATCACTCTGCCACTGATTTCGCTTGTTTTATCAATTTGCGATAGTGAAGAGGGTAATGCGGTCTACATGGTGTATATACTACTCTGCAGTTAAGCAGACTGGTCGTCCATCCATTGAAATCTGGTCATACAAACTCTTGACTTCTGTTTTGTGTTGTCCATGTATTAGTTTTTATTCTGTTCCTTTGGCATATACATATACATACATACATTTATATATATATATATATATATTGTCTATCCTCTCAATTTGGATGCATCAATGATTATTGTTTTCCATGTTGAATGGCTGTTTGTCTCAGATATTTGGTCTGTAGTAGCATCTTTTAAGCAACCTAACCCCCCATCCACACGCACAACCAGACTCACATGCTCACCCATCCACCTATAAAGTTCTCATGGCAACCTCCTGAAGTTTATTTACCCTTTATGCAGGATCGTGTACCTGCATTCTCACCTGAAAAAGCAAGAGCTTTAATACTAAGCGAGTTGGGTTCTCCAGTCGATCTATTATTCAAGGAGTTTGAAGACCGACCCATAGCTGCAGCTAGTCTTGGCCAGGTGCTTGCTCCATGCAGTGCCAACTCTTATTCCTAAAAATTTCAACTTCAGTCAATTCTTGCTCCTCAATGCTACGGTGAAAACTTAATGGATATTCGTATAACTTGTTTTGTATTCTATTTTTTAATTTTATTTTTATTTTTTGTCTTGGAAAATATTTGTATTCTAGTTAGAGAAGAAAGGCTTTGGTGACAACGCATGACAGTTCGTGCCCACAGAAAGATGTTTTGCTTTTAAGTGTTTTTAGCTCGATAGCAGTCAAAAAATGCCCAAAAATGCATATAGACATGGTTACATACATGCAAAGATACACAAACACGCATAAATGCGTATATAAGTATGTATACACATGTGCACACATAAATTTTCTGCTTCTAATTGTAAAATAATATCATTAGCACCTCTTTAGTTTTGAAGTGGTTCCCTAACTGGATTGATAATCTAATCTCCTTCTCTGCTTTGCATATTGCAGGTTTGGGCCTTCCCTTGGAACTAAGACCAGTGATTGAATCTTGCTACCTTCTTATGCATTTAGTCCTCTTTTTTGACCACTAAACATTCTTTAATTGTAAGGCAAACTTTCCGAGGATTTCTCAGATCTCTGATTTGACTCTATAAATGTTTTCCCCCTAGGTGCATCGAGCGATCCTGCATAATGGAGAGAAAGTTGCTGTTAAAGTTCAGAGGCCAGGTCTCAAAAACCTTTTCGATATTGATTTAAGTAAGAGAACCAAACCCTTTAGCATCATGATAATTTTGACGTCATGGTTGCTAGATGTGATGAAACTTTCACTGAGAGAATGAGGTGTCACGACATATTATATTGTGCATACATTAGTATGAACATGTTCGCTCATTCTCTGCAATGATGCTTATGATATAGAATGAATACATGGTTTCAATACATGCAAACCTTAGCATGGTGCTTTACTTGTAGAATGTGTCCTTTTGCTGCTATTTATATTTATCTTTATGTCCCCTCAAAACTTGCTGCTTTTTTACATATCAAAGTTTATTTCTGCTTTCTTGGAACTCCTGTAAAGGTTTGACTAATGGTTCTTGTGCTTCTTGGTGCAAAATTATGAAGAAGAGGTATTTCAATTATGGATGCGCATGAATCTAGTTGCCAAAATATTTGATCTTCAGTTGTATTTTAGTCAAGGTCTGCTGAACAGGTTGGAACCGACCGGTTCAGCCTATACCGTACTGGTACCGGCCTCCACCGGTATGGTACGGCCATGGTATCTTTGGGGTCAGAACCGAAGGGGGGAAGAGAGGAGAAGAGAGGAGGAGAGAGGGGAAGAAGACCTCTCTTGCGCAACCGAGCCTCTTTCTTCCTCCTGAGCACCTTGTGGGGAAGACGACCTTGCTTGCGGGAGAAAGGAGAAAGAGAGGAGAAGAGAGCAGGTGAGAGGGGAAGAAAAGAGAGGCTCGGGAAGAAGAAGAGGAGAAGGGTAAAAAAAAGAAAAAGAGAGAGAGAGAGAGGCCGAGGGATGCCTGCACGCGGGCGCGAGTGGGGAAACACACGCTGACTCACCTCCGTGCGCATTCCACTTGGTGCGAACTGCGGTCCATGCGTGGGGAATCACGCGCCCCACGCGGGGCAGCGAGCCCATGCGCTGCCCCGCATGGGCTTTTAATGTCACTCTGTCGCATAACGCGGACGCGCGCGCATCCGTATTTTTCTTTTTTTTTTTTTCCGGAACCAGTTCCAACCAGTACCGGTCTCCACCGGTACATCGGTTCGGTCGGTTCCGCGTACCTTGGTTTTAGTTCAATGAGATTTCTATATGTTATTGTATTAGTTACTTCAAATATTATGCCTCTTTTTTCCCCAGGAAATTTGAAATTAGTAGCTGAGTATTTTCAGAGAAGTGAGACGTTTGGAGGTCCTACAAGAGATTGGATAGGTATATATGATGAGTGCTCCAAGTAAGTATTTCGCTCCTTTGATTTCCCTCGATGCTGTTGAAACTATGACTGGGATTGTTGTCTCTAATCCTGCTATGACTGTTGTTTTATTCTAAGCATTTATGATTCTTAATTGGATGCCATCAGAATCAAAGGTTTCATATGCCACTGACATTTTTTGTAGTCAGAATTTTGTTTCGTGATTTGGTAATAAGGGATATCATTTTATTGTCCTTTTATTTTTTTTGTACAAGTTTCATGATTCTCTATTCTGATATGCAAAATGTCTACTCCCTTTCACCTCATGTTAATTCACCACTAAACCTCTAGATCTTGCTAAATCAGTCAAAGAATATCATCTATGCCACGTCTGTTTCTTTTATAATACTGGATAAAAATATGCTGTTCTCGATTGCTGATGCAATTTCATTTTATTCTTTCAAAAGTCAAGGGTCCTCGCTTAGAAAGCTAGAGTCTTTTGGAGGAATTGATAAATGTAATTCCAATTAATGAAGGGATGTATTATCAAATAGATCCTATTTCAATGATGTAGTTATGATGAGTCTTGGTTGAGCAATGGTTTCTTGATGAAATTGTTCTCATAGAACCATAATTATAGCCAAACTTCGTAGCGTAGTACAGAAAATATGTATTGTAACATAGAAAAATCTTAAACTGAGTTTGGTTTAGGCTAAAAGCTTGCATTGGAGACATCAGCAGTAAAACTGAAAATATAAACCTTATTTTGAAACTGAATCTCTCTTCTGACACATGATTTTTTGTGCATCTTAGCCATCTTATGGATGAATAACTCAACAGAGTCCTAAAGCTACTAGAGAAGTCACTAAATACCTTTTCTGCTCTGAAACATTATCTTACAGAATTGACGCACACTGCTAGATGTAAATATCTGTGATTCAGATTATGCTATGAATCTGATACAAGTATAAATGAATGAACCATAAGTTGGATCAGTAATCTGTTCTCACCATTGTTTGTTCTTCTCTTTTCCCACTGAAGTTTTCTTTGAATCTCATTTTATTCGTGCCTTGGGGAGTTGGGGATGGGCGAGTCACCTCATATGTGACTTCCAATGATTTTTGCATATTCTTTCTGCGTGCAATATCTTCACTAATTGTTTTCTAATGAAGTTAATAAAATTATGACTGTGAAAGTAAAATCAAACTTTACTTTCCATTTTCTCCTATTTCTTATTTTGGTTGCTTTTAGAGCCTAGAGTGTTATGAACATGGTATTGCAGAAAATTTCTGATGTATTTCACTATCTCCACCAACTCTTATTTATTTCAGCAATTGGTATAATATAACCCCCCTTGCCCCTCTTAAAAATTGGTAAATCTTTGTAGACAAGAGGCGAGAGACTTCGTTTGATACTAAGAAAGTCCAAGAATTGAAGTTTTAGCTATTATGGAGAATAGTTGGCATTCTGCTACAATATAACTCCATACCAAAGTTGTTCAATTCCATAGTAAGACCAACCTATGTATCCAAACAAGCCCTAACTAGACATATATCCTAATCTAATGTAGTATCTAAAATACAAATGCCAAATGCATCATCTCATAATGAGGACATAAGTGGTTGATGGTGATGTGGACTTTGAAGGCCTATCCCTTTAGGTAACTGTTGTTCTAGATATAGGTGCAGTTGTAGATTTGGAATTGGGCTAGGTTGGGTCATGTTTCCATGCAGCTTGGGCCCGGTCTAGAAAAATTTTGGATTTCAGGTCTGGAGGCCTTATTTTTTTTCAAATTATACTAGCCTGTGTCCAACTCAAGCTTGCCCCGAAGCCCAATCGAGCAAAACAAGAGAGCGAATGCACTGGGGAAGAGAGAGGAGAGAGAGATCGGGAGGGAGGGGAGAGATTGAGATTGCGAGGGAGAGATAGGGAGACAGATCGGAAGAGGGGGTGGGAGAGGAGGCGTGAGAGAGATTGGGAGAAGCTATTAGGGGAGAGGGGCGCGCTTGGAAGGGAGAGGGGGGAGAGTGCATAACAGAAAAAAGAGGAGAGGGGATAGGATGGGCCTTCGGGCTTGGACTGGGCCTACTTCAGGGCTCACGCTTCAGGCTCATATTTCCGGACCAAAGTCAACTCAAATTCTTCTCGGGCCAACAAAAGAGGTAAGCAAGTTGCAATATCGCTTTTCAAACTCCCCAAACCTATTATCTTTGCCAACAAAGAGAGCCTACTGTGAATCACTTTGAGAGAACATATCGAGAGGCTCCTATTTCTTCATGTAATTAGTGCTAGTGTGATATCACCTTTAAAATTTTACAAGCTACTTTGGTGTTTTTTCTGCTTTACTTAACAAATCATTGGATATATATATATATATATATATATTATTGTCTTCATGCTAGTTTGAAGACTATTTCTCAGATATAATGCTTTGAGGAAGTTAAGAATTTTTGCATTTATCTTCAATTTAACTAATTTTGACCTTTTTAGGTGCTCTAAGGATTTTTCCCCCTTTTCTGATTTGACCATCCTTGCAGTATTTTGAACCTCAGGATTCTTTTTTATTTATATTTATCTCTTTCTTGCATGAATGAATGAACCAGCTTTGATTTCCTAATGGTGTATGTAACTTTGTTCTCCTATAATGTGGCCATCCTCGCAATATATTGTGGACTTTCAGGAGTTTGTATCAAGAAATTGATTATATCAATGAAGGAAAGAATGCTGATAGATTTCGTCGAGAATTTAGAAACATAAAGTGGGTTCGTGTACCTGTATGTTCTTGCACTATGAGACCTTTTCATTTAGGTTTCTATTTCCTTCTCTTGAAGAATATCTTCCTTTATGTTGCTCTTGGTACTGGAATCTCGGATGTTTTTATCTAACAGCATATAATGACTTTTCCTTTGTAGCTCATCCATTGGGATTATACATCTACCAGAGTCTTGACCTTGGAATATGTTCCAGGTTCGTGCTACTGTGTCACTATTTACATGCATAGCCTAAATTGTAACTGGCATTTACTTGATCAAGAAATTATACCACCTTACAAAGCTTTTATTCTGATTGTATGCCTAAGTAATTCAGTATAATCACTTTATTCAACAGGCATAAAGATAAACAATCTCGATCAGATTGATGCAAGGGGCTTCAGTCATTCGCTGATTGCTCAACGTTCAACAGAATCATACTTGATTCAGGTAAATAATTTCACCATTCTAGTTGAGCTAACTGGTGAATTTCTTGTTGAGAACTGGGATGGGAGAAATTTTGGCTGAAACCATTTTTGAGGTAAATGGTGAATTTCATTGTCTTTCTTTTTGGTTGTCGGAATCATGAACAAACTCTTTCAAAAATACAGCCACCCCTTTCAACCTTTGCAAGATCCATCAGGTTAATAGGGTAATCATGTCCGAGACCTATGTACAAATCCAAAAGAGGCCGACCAATCAGGTGGCTGATTTGCATGTGTCTGTTACTTGGAAGAAAGGGAGCAACTGTTTGTACATCCAGATGTCAAAAAGATAAAAAATGGCAGGCTTCTGTTGGTGTTGGGCAGTTTTAAATACAGTTGGTAACCATGGATGATTGCTCTCGGACACAGTTGGGATGCACTCAACTTTTGCGTCACATAGGTGAGTCTGCCTGAGCAAAAAGAAACTCAGTTTCAGCAACCGTATCGCATAGGGAGGATCGAGCCTGCACAACTAGGACCTGAACATGATCATCCTGAATTATGAATCCTCTGCTCACCAATAGGATGCTCTCCCATACGCCACAGGGAAGAGATACCCAATTTAAGTGTTTAGAGGTGGACTTTATGGGCCATAAGGACCATGGATAACCAGGACCTGCTGGCATGTTAACTAACCTGTGAACCTTAGGAAAAGCAGATATAGCAGCCAAGAATTCATTCACCTTGTGGGCAATCAGTGAGATTGGAGCTCTTCGAAGCTGGTTGATTGTTGCAAAGATGACATCTTTATGGGCTTTCCATAGCTAGCATCCTGTATACGCAGAGTCACTGAGGAATGGTAGATGACATTGATATCAAATCCTGAAGAAGCTGATCAATTGACATCCACTGGGAAGCAAAGGAATTAGTAGGTGAAAGCAGCTGCCAAGTAGAGCTGGCAAATGGACAAGCCAGGAGGACATGATCAAGGTTCTCAAACCGATACCAACACCAGGGACATTTTGAAGTAGAATTAGACACCTCTAGCCGCCTGAAATGCTGGAGGGGGGAATAATATCTCAACTTGCCTTCACCAAAAAAGATGGCTAGGGACGGCTGCAACTTAGCTTTGTAGACCACACCATGACTATATGTAATTTTTTCATCTGTATCTTGCAGTGTAGGTGCAGTTTCTATCCACTTAGGAGCGTGATTTTCTTATAATTTTACTTATTTTGTTGATAGTTGATACCTTCTATAACCTTTTCAATTCTATGTCGGGGTGGTTGTGGAGAGGTGGGGTGACTATGACATAGGTAGTGGAGCTATATCTGTGCAACTATTTCCAGGCTTTCACTTTTACAACCAAAATTGTTTTTTTTTTTTTTTTTTTTTTTTTTTTTTTAATTTGAAAGTGTTCTGGTGGTCTCCTTGAACATTATTTTTTAACTCAAAATATTTGACTAGATACTGATTTTTGGAATTGATTGCAAGATTTTCTATCAAACAGGAAAGGCAGTTTGTAACCAAATTATGTTGTCCATGTTGTTCACATGCCCTTTTAGGGATCTTATTTTTGTTAATGTCTATCTACCTATAATTTACTGTATATTAATTGTTGGGATATCCTATGAAATTAAGGATCATAATAGACTATAATGCTAACATGCTGCTATTTTCTGCTAACTCAGATACTGAAGATTGGCTACTTTCATGCTGATCCCCATCCAGGCAATATTGCTATTGACATGGATGGGTCACTCATCTACTATGACTTCGGAATGATGGGAGAAATAAAATCTTTCACTCGAGAGAGATTACTTGAATTGTTCCATGCAGTCTATGAAAAGGATGCAAACAAGGTACCTCTTATTTTTGCACAGTTGTGTTGCATCCCTTTACAAACAATACATAAGTATTTAATAGACAGGTGCTACTCTAAACATTGGATAACTTTCTGATGCATGCATTATTAATGTTTGTCATGTTCTTCCTTTTTGCCATTATAGTGTCAGCTTTGCTGACATAAAGTGATTCTTATAGAAAGTGGTCAACACTATACTCTCTCTGTATCTCAGATAATCGTGATTGCCTACATGAAAGATAATGTGTGTAGTTACTGAAACAAGCAGGTTATAAACAGATGTAAACATGACACATGAGGCCATACTAGACAAGCTGCTGATGACTAAGTGCAGTGTCAATGATAGTATCTTGTCAAACTGTTTTTTTGGAAAATATTAATTTTATGATGTCAAATTATAGCTTATTATCACTCACCGACTTGATAACTGCATGACATTAATGCCTTTTGATAATCAGAATTTGAATACAAAAAGACACTTGAAACATAATTTTTTCTGATGAGTATATCACCTTTGAGTTCAGAAGAAATTGTATGTTTATGGTTTCAGTCTGGTTAATGCTCATATACAAGGCCCTGTCTGGATGCTGGTTATGTGATGGTTACGGGTGGGTTAGCAGTCTAACCAGCCAAACAAGAGCCTAAAATGGCATGTTAAACTTAACTAGTCAGTGCCCCCAAAAGCAGCCTAACCTGGTTAACTTTACCATTAGGTATGGTGAAATAAGTTAACCATGGGAGCTTCTCTTATCTCCCTTTACTTTTTCACTTTTCTAGAACTTATTCCACTACACTCATAATGTCAACCAAACAATGAATAATTCTGACACTTGTTTAACTGATTAAGGAGCGATTACCAATGGTTTTATCCACGGTATGCCGAATTGCCTAGTTCATGGCGTATCGAACTGAACCGAGGCAGAATCGGGATGGTTAACCCTTTATTTTTGAAAAATCCGTCGAACCGCTCTGAATAGCTTAGTTCGCACCGGTACATGCTGGTTCGGACCCCCCTCCCCCAATTTTTGAAAAAAAAACAACTGATTTTAACAATCAAAGGCTAAATCCAACCCAAAACAAGGTAAGTTACCTCCCCTCCACCTCATTTCTTTTTTTTATTATTCTTTTTAGCTCCCCCCCAACCTTATTAATGTAGTAAAACTTTTATCTATTTACCCCCAATTAACTATTCACCATCCAAAATCAGTTGAAGTATCTGATATGTACACAACTATTGTCGGGAACCTTCCTATAGTACTTAATATAAACACATGCCTTATGTAATCTCGGTACTGGATCTTGTACTGGTACCATGCTAGTACAGTGTCGGTACATCCGGTATGGGTTTGGTTTGGTGTATGGAGACCTAGTACACTCCTTACGGAGTTCGGTTCCAATATGGTATGATATTGCCTAGAATGGGGCGGTGATAACCGGTACGATGTCCTATATTCTGGAATTTGTAGTTGTGCTGCAATGGCTGCTATCACTTGTATTTTAAACTACTAAGGGAAAAGGTTTCAGCACCACCATGCTAAAGAAGATCCTACGGCTAAATATGCTGACTAAAATCATCTGTTTTTTTGTTCAAGTTGTTATGTTTGACAGTGTTGTTTGGTGTAATAAGCTGCTCTCATACAGGTAATAAGATGTCTAATTGATCTCGAAACACTAGAACCAACAGGAGACTTGTCACCGGTTCGTATAGCCTGCTACTTGTAGCTCAGATTATGGATATAATTTGCTTAAAAATCAGATCATCATGCAGTCTGATCTTTTCTTTTATTGCTATCTAGGTGAGGAGGTCTATACAATTTTTCTTGGATAAAATTTTGATTCGGACACCCGATCAGCAACAGACTTTGGCCACAATTGGTGAGGTGCGATGCAAACTTAGATAAACAAGAGACTGAGCATTCTTGTACATTTGCTGCTTAAGAAGTTGTCATATGTGGGTGAAACTTTGGTCATTCTTTGCAGGATTTGTTTGCAATAGCAACAGATGATACACTCTGTTTTCCATCCTCCATTACCTTTGTCATGAAGGCATTTTCAACTCTTGAAGGTGCAGTCCTTACATCTATAGCAGTGGTTTTAGTAATAAGCACAAAATTCTTGTTTCTCACTCCATAAATGAATTCATGGGAACTTATTACCATCATCTGAAGTGCCTTTGGAAACTCCAAAACTGATCTGATCCAAAACTGGGTTTGGTTTTGAGTTCCGGCTGAAACTGACTTACAAGTTACAATACAAGGCCATTCTTCTTTTTTTTTTTTTGTCCATGTGGGGCATAGACTGAAAAACTTTAGGTAAAAAGACTTATTTTACAGTACTATCATCATTTTTTTGTTTGCTCTTGGATGATAAATTAAGCATCTAAAAAGCATTTATTGTAAAATTAAGCTTGACTCTTGCTGGTCTTGAATAGAATTATTTGCACATAAATATTGTTGGCAAGATATTTATGGGAAAAGTATGTAAAGATGTTCTTAAGTTATTGTTTAAATTGAAGCATACTAAAGATCTTGTAAAACATGACTAAGTCTTATGAAGTATCACATAACAGCCTGAATTCATAGAAAGTTTTTATTTAAAAAAATTGACATGAATGTATGTATTTGGTGTATAATATTTTTTCCTAATATTATATAGTATATAATTTATATTTCAAAATTTTCTTTAAAGTATATATTTCTGTATTTTTTCTCTTTAATGTTTTTTTATAATTTTTAAAAGTGCCAAACTGTGGAAACTTTAAAGCATACAAGTGGCGATTTGAAAGTTGAAACTATATGACATACGGTGGAATGATGTCTAAAATGCTTAGCTTTTCTCCTTCGTGTTTTGATTTTTTAATGTGAGTTTTTATTATTTTTTACACTAAGATCTTGAGACTTGAATTGAAACCATTGGTATTGGAAAAATCAAAACTCATTTGATCCGGTTGAAATCAAAAAAGATGCCAAGTTTTTAGATCTTGTTATGAAGTCTCCTCTAGAATCCTTGTCATATGAGAATCAGTAACATTATTGCAGATCAAGGTACACCACACTATACCAAACCAGATGGGACGGAGCATATTGTACCGTATCAATTCAGTAATGATATGCAGTACGGAGGGCGTACCGATACTTGGTACGCCGAACCGACTCCGTACTAGGCGTACCAACACAAAATAGGATGGCACCGGTACTGAGACGACGTATCTTGTTGCGGACTAACTTATGAGGGGTGGAGGCTATAATGTGCAAAATATATGTAGAGATCTAATATTGCACAAGTCTTATTAGCAGAGGAGTTTATTAGGTAGTTACATTTTTTATATGGTTTGGATTGTCTAAATGTAATTCTTTAAGGAGCAATGACCGAAAGAGGATTAAGCATGTTATAACCTCTTAGGATTAGAGTTCCGTAAGTGTAGGAATGTTGAAGGGTAAAAGGTTGGCTGATGTCACTTTTTGTGCCCACGTGTGCTACATTTTTGTGGAAATATAAAGCATGCAATGCCTTTATTTTGAGTTCCCTCCTAATATCTCAAGTATGTTAATTTGTGCAAATGCTTTTCCTTTGGTTTTTCCCATTACATTTTATTGATCGGTCCAATTTCTAATATTATGCAGTGGTACATATTATTTTGTTGTGTGTGGTACTTAACCATTTAATTTGGATTGCAGTAGAGTTGCATACATGCTGTATAGATATGTATCTAGAGATATGTATTGATACTGGTTGATGCAAATAACTATGTCGAAGTGCTTGAGTTGCCCACCCAAGCTTGCTTATATGATTTGTTTGATTTAGGACAATTCATCTTTTCCAAAACCCTTTAATTTGCATTTTTATCCAAAAAAAGGGCGGCCCAATGCATGAAACTCCTAACACTACAGTTTGGGGAGGGTTAAATGTACGCAGCCTTACTCCCATGTGCAGAGAGCTTGTTTTCATGTTTTGAATACGTGGCACCCAGGTCACAATTGGAGAAACCTTAATGTTGTCAGGGTCCGCCCTCTTTCCATTTTTCATCCCGATCAAGTTAAATTAAATTTGAAATTTGAGATTGCATCCATGTTATTTTTGTAGAATGGTTAGGTTTAGCATCTTTAGTGGGAATTATAAGACCTTGAAAATCACATTTTTTTGGTACTCTTCAATAAATTCTTAGTTTTATGGAATTAGGCAAAGAATTTACAAATATAAGAGAAAAGCTATGTCCCACCAAATTTTCTACAAACTTTGAACTTCAAAAATTATTTGAATCCATTAGATAGGTTAAATATTTCAATTTGTCAACTTCAATTGGAAAGACCTGAGGCTCACTTAGTTTTTAATTTTATTAAATTTGTTGCTCTTTTTTCATGACAAATGTAAAAAATGGAAATACTTTGTGATAAAATGGTAATAATTCCAATAAAATATTGTTGCAATATAAATTGGGGGTGATAGTTTTTCTAGGTATGATAGAAATTTTTGTTGCATAACTTATTCAAATAAACCCCAGTAAAAGTTGACTTTAGGCTACAGTTTAAATACTCAAGTGTTGATCTCTCTATGACACTAATCTGGTGGTTGACTGGGTGTGCTGTTGGCGTTAGCAGCTGGCAGCTGTGGCACAGAAAAACAGACTGGCTAACTTATCAAAGAGCTAAAGGATTCCTGGTTGGACTTGTAATCCAATAAAATCCATTCTGGAAAAGAAACAAAGTACCAAATGACTCCCTAATCAGAAATTGTTTGAATTTGGTCCGAGTCAAAGACCTTACTAACTAAATGACTTGTTGAAATGCCAGCCTCCATAGTTCTTGCATTTAAACAAAAAAAAAAAAAATCTTCAAATTATACTATTTTTTTTTTTACATTTTCTTGTGAAGCAATTTAATTAGCCCAAATGGCGATCAGGCAGAGGCTTAATTGATTAGCCATGGTAAGATGGGTAAAGAAGATACACTAATATGTCCTTTTAGTTAACCCTTCAGGCAAATATAGGTAATTATTTATGCTAGGGTTCCTATGAGATAAGGTTAAAATTTGGGAAAAGTGCGACATTAGCGTGCAATGATTAGTTAACATGTCGATTATTAAGCTATCATCAAATATCTATATGAATACTTGCAATAAATTATAGAATCAGTACCATATTTATTTACTAAATATGATTTCTGTTGCAGGTATTGGTTATTCATTAGATCCAGAATATTCTTTTGCGAAGATTGCCGCACCATTTGCACAGGTGGCAAAATTAAGCTTCCTTTAACTTATCAACCATAGAGCTTGCCCTCATTCTCATTCTAAGCAAATCCTTTCCCAAGTGCTCTGATGACTTCCATTCATGTTATCCTGGTTCCTTTCTCACCACTTTTAAATAATTTTAGACAGATTAAAGCATCTTGCATTGCACAGGTGTCCTCAACTCATTTTTGCATGCCCATAATAGATAAATAGTTCTCCACCTCTTTGGTTTTTTTGAATGCAGGTCCTTTTCCTTCTCTAGTATACCTGTCCCCAACCCCCAACCACCATGACCACCATACACACACATACATTTAGATAAAATGACTATGATCAAGCCTTATGTATTTGGGATCAGCTTTATGAGTACCCATTCACCAAGCATACCTATTTACGGCTACTCTGATGTTATTTCAACTTAGAAGCTTGTCCATATGCTTACTTCAGGGTTTTCAACCATGTTAACTCGTGCATACCTTCCTTTGCCTATGTACTTTCAGAATGATTTCAATATTCTTAGTTACTGAAGCCCCAGTTCTTTGCCATAAATAATCTGTATTGTCTCAATCAATCTCAATTCTGTCTTTAACTTGTGCAACTATTGCAACTCCTCTAATGTACTTATTTTTCATTCTGTCCTTCCAATTTTTTCCTCAGGCATCTCAACATCCTTATTTCCTCCTCATTTAACTTATTTTCTCAGGTCCACTTTATTACCCAACATTTTGAGCCATACAACATTGCAGGCCTCATTTTTGTTTATTGTTTTTGATTTAAGTTTCAAGGATATGCTTGAAACTTGCTTCTTATGTCTGCATTATATAATGTAAAACTCCAGGAATTACTAGACGTAAGACAGAAGCAACGCAGTGGAGCAGAACTTGTTGAGGAGATACAAAAACAAGCTAATGATGTACAGCCTCTAGCACCTTGTTGGTTTGTTTTAATATCTCCTTTAGAATTTTCCAACAGTATGCTGCTTGAATATCAATATTCCTTGTGTTCAGTAATGTAACTACTTTTTAAACTATGCATAATGACTTCTAGTATATGGCATGATCATATATGTAGCTTAAAAAGTAGTTCAACATGATCATCATGATGTTGATGATGATAATGATGGTGAACTGCTTTTTAAGTTATACATATGGACATGCCATTAACTGAAAATTGTTTTATTGATAATAACCATTTTGCACCGTTACCCAAGAAGAAGAGATTATTCACTTCAGGTATCACCTTTTTGATTTAGCTTTAAAGTTGAAATCACCCGGTCAGTTCGGCTCAGAATTTGTTTATTTATTTTTCTAGTTTGCCCCTACTTTATGAACTTCTCAACCATAATTCTTTCAGTTAGATATGATGATCTAGTAACATTGAAGTTCTTTGCTTTTGCGCAAAGGAATCTGTTATGCTCTACAACATAATATTGATTCTATAGGTAGCATAATTTTTGACGCTGTTATACAAAATAGCTGATGAAATTTAAGTAAAAACCAAATTTACACCCATGGGGATCCAAGTGCAATGTTACTGTCAAATTACAAATATCACTAGAGATGGCTTTGCACTTTTAATCATTAAGTGTCCTTCCATGGTTGAGAGAAAGGTACGCGGTACCGACTGTACCGACGTACCGGTGGACATCGGTACCGGTACAGTATTGAACCAAACCGAGCCGAACCGGTACTGTACCGATGGGGCTAAAAGCTAAAAAAAATTTGGAGCCGGTACGGACTGGTCGGTTTGGGCCGGTATCGGCTGGTACGGTTCGGTATTGAAATATGTTGCTGTACCGTACCGGTAGGATCCGGTATCGGTATGTACCGGCCGGTACCGATCCGTACCGACCTGTACGACAGACCATGGTTGAGAGTCCCCTTCATTAAATCTTAGAAGATGCTAGTCTTGAACAATATATAGGGAGCAATCAAATGCAAGGTTTGCCGAACCAGTACTGGAGGGTATATCGGCTGGTGATCGGTTCAACATGATATGGGTCTGTTCCGTGCTATTCTGGGGCGTAACCACAAAGAGAGCCGAAAAGGGAGAAGGAGAGAGAGAGGAAAGGAGAGAGCAAGAGAGGGAGAGTAAAGGGGGAGAGAGAGAGGTCGAGAGAGAGGGAGGGAGGGCTTAGAGCAGGGAATCCCTTTTTTTAATTTGCCAATTTCGAACTGAAGTCGGCAACGGGTCTGCCTCTCTCTTTTCCTCTCTCTCCTCTCTTTCCCTCTATACCAAAACTGAGGTAATTAACCATGATAGTATCCAACCGGTCCGATTCGAGACACCCTAAACCGGCTGGCTCTATGTGCCCTAAATCAGCTAGTTCGGTACGCTTCAACAGACCTTGATCAGATAGTTCGGTTACTAGAAAATTAAAGAGTTCTAGCTTGCTAATTTGGGGTTTGGAGGTCATACAATATATGGTTGCTGAAAAAGTAGAGTTTAAAAAGTTTCTAAAAAAAAGATAATTTGTTCGCCAACTAAGGTTCGTCGCTTGGTACCGGACCATATACCGGTACCATCCTATTATAGTTTTGGTACGCGGTACGGTGCAAGACGGCGAGATGTACTGAGTGCCGGTAAGATACAAGATTATGTACCGGTTTGGTACCGATACACTATACTCGGTATGGTATGGTACCGACTAGTACGACAAACCTTGTAGCCAGCAGATTTTCGATTGAAGTTTTCCAGCAGATGCTACTTACATGTCATTTAAATTTTCTAGTGGGATAAAATGGATAAAATAGTATGGGTGCTAAGAAAAGAGTAAGAACTTACCTTTTACTCTTGTCTCCCTTTCTGCATGCACAAGAATGCATGGTCTTTAACAATGACCTTTTCTAATCCTTTATATGATGGAACTACTTTTCATAGTCAAATTTTGAATCCCCACAAAGCTCTACATGCAAAGATAACTAAGCAAATACAAAACTCAATATTTATGGATGTATAGCTTTCCCAATCAACTAATGCGTAAGATAAAATTTAAGACACTAGTCCTGCTCAAATAGTTCCCCTAATTCTACAGAGACTAGGATTTGCATGATTCGCTTCTCGTACGGCTTTTTGAAATATATCTTGGCAAATATTACGTATTTATCATTCTGAACTGAACAAAAAACTGAAAAAGGAAGGCTAATTTACTTAATTCTGCGTGCCCCGAATTCTCAATATTTTTTTAATAGATGTGCTGGGTTTCTCTAACTACAATCTTGTATTTGGTGTAATTTCATGAACCGAAATCTAATCATTTGTTTGTAGCATCATGACTACTTAGACCTTATTAGAGGGTGGACTTGGTGCAACAGTAAGGTTGCTTCATCATAACCTAGGTGTCAAAGGTTCAAAATACAAAAACAACCTCTCTGTATGTGAGGGCAAGGCTGCGTACATCTGACCCTTCTTGATCTTGGAGTGGCGGGACCAAGGTTTGCCGTCTCAGTATTGGACCCTGTGCCAGTACCGTCCTGATACAATGTTGAGGTGTTGTACACGGTACAACACGAGACGTCGAGATGTACCAAGTGTCGATACAGTGCACTATATACATGTTCGATACGAGTACGGTACAGTACTGACCGATACGACAAACCTTAGGCTGGACTCTTGTGCACTAGCCTCCTCTTTTAGAACTACTTAAACCCATGCTACTTTTGTACATCTCTTTTGAACTTTTGCATGGTGTGTGATTATGAACTATATAAATAACTTAAGTGACTTGAGCGAAAGATCATTTGAGTTTTCAAATTGCAATACTTTCGATCAATTGCTAGCTTAAAAGTAGTTGCATCATGGAACTATTTTAAGGATGCAACTAACATTTTTTATTTCTTATATATCATGCTACTTACTACTTTAGTTTCTTTAGACGTCATCATCGTCATCCCTTTCCCAATTGAACCATGATTAATTCTGAAGCACAACTCCTAGTAAAACAAGTTCTATTGAAAAATTGAGCAGAATTTTTATGGTCTTCTGATGCAGAACAACGTCTCGGATGATGCAAACCCTAGGAATCCACCAATAACGCATCCAGAATCTATCGAATAATGGTAACTAAACCCGCAGAATCTACCAACGGGGTGTCAGAATCCACCAACAAAAGAAAATATGAGAAAGCTCTCAAAACTAATAATCATTTTTCACCTTCAACAAAGCCTTACAAGCCTTTATATAGGCCAAAACTAAAAAGAAAAAACAAACCAAAATATTCCTATAGGAAAAGACCAAAGTACCCAACAAATAAAACATAAAAACTCTCTCTCATAAGCTGTCACCTAGCCAAAGTGTCCCTAGGTGGGCTGCCCTCCTGTGCCTACGACTATACATGTGTTTGATCGATGATTTGAGGCCGGTGTTCGCACCAACTCTCTCGGGGTAGGAGAAACTTGACTCAGTCGAGTGGGACTGCAGGCGGCTCTTGTAGTACTCCAATATGTCTGGATCAATCTGCTGTAGCTTATCACGAGTAATCCACGTGCTATCAGAATCAGGACGGTCTCTCCATCGGACTAGAAAATGGTGAGCTCCTCATTCAGTAGTAGATATTATCTGTTCATCCAAAATAGCATCTATCTTTTTCTTTCGTGTGGGTGGAGAAGGGAAAGTGTTAGGGTCAAAAGCAGGCATATCTGGTGGAGTAGGTGTGTCATATGAGCCATCTGGGATCGGCAAAGGAGTCTTTTAACAATTAGGTCCTCATTATTAAAAGTGGAAGTAATGCCATAATTAGAAGGGATGTTAATGACATACGCATTTGGTCCTACCCGTCTTAATATTTGGAAAGGTCCAGCACTACGAGCTTGCAATTTCTTCGCGGTTTCAGATGAAAACTGCTTAGGTCTGACGCGAATCATGACATAGTCTCCAACATGAAATTCCTTAGCATGCCTATGCAAATCAGCCTCTAGTTTATATTGAAGATTACTAATTTCAATTCGCTTACTGATCTCTTGATGTAATGAATGGACATGATGTGCAAATGCTTCTACGAACTCAGAGACCCTAGCATGTGGTGACATAGGAAGAAGGTCTAAAGGTTTATGAGCTCTATCCATGAATAACCTCAAATGAACTCATGCCTATAGACCTATTAATAGAATTGTTGTATGCAAACTAAGCTATAGGGAGGATGGAATCCCAGATCCTGTTATGGTCACCCACTAAACATCGTAAAAGATTTCTAAGACTATGATTGACAACCTCTATTTGACCATCAGTTTGAGGGTGGTAAGCTGTCGAGAACTTAAATTTCGTGCCCACCATATGCCATATAGTCTTTCAAAAGTAACTCATAAATCGAACATTCCGATCTGACACGATAGTTTTAGCCAAGCCATACAGCTTGACTACATGATTGAAATATAGCTTGGCAATGTTTGAGGCGTTAGAAGTTTTAGCGCAGAGAATAAAATGAGCCATTTTGGAAAAACGGTCTTTGACCACAAAAATAGAGTCATGCTTGCGGAAGGTACGTGGCAAGCCAAATACAAAATCCATGCTCATGTCTTGTTAGGGATGATCTGGCGTAGGTAACGGAGTGTACAAGCCAGTGTTTTGCTTGCGATGCTTGGCCAATTAACACGTTCGACATTGTCCAATTAACCTGGCTACATCACATTTAAGGCTCCGCCAATAAAATTGACGCTCAACCTCCTCGATGGTTTTATCTCGTCCGAAATGACCAGAAAGGCCACCGACATGAATTTTCCATATTAAAAAGTCATGGATAGATGTACGAGGTATGTAGAGTTTGTTGGCCTTAAATAAGTACCCTTCTTGGAGGGAATAGCTGTCAAGAGAGATATTTGTATCATTTGACAGAATGAGGTAAGCTTCTCCAAAGTCAGGGCAGGATGCGTAATCTTCCTTCAATCTATCAAATCCAGTGACTTTGATACTTACTATGGAGAGAAGATTAACCCTTCGACTGAGCGCATCAGCTGCTTTGTTTTCGATCCCAGCTCTATGCCTGAGAACAAAAGTGTATTCTTGTAAGAATTCAATCCAATGACCATGCTTGGCATTGAGCTTTTTCTGAGAATTGAGATATCGAAGAGCTTCATGGTTGAAGTATAGCACGAATTTATGTGGAAGCAAATAATGACACCAATAGTGCAAAGCTTGAATAATCGTATAGAACTCTATCATACGTGAATACCTTTGTTTGGCTTCATTTAACTTCTCGCTAAAATAGGCAACAAGATGGCGTTCATGGCTAAGGGCGCCACCTATTCCAATCCCGGAGGCGTCACATTCGACCTCGAATGCCTTAGAAAAGTCAGAAAGGTGCATCACAGGGGCTTCCATCATCCTTTTCTTGACTTCCTCAAATGCTCTAGTTGTAGACCGTGTCCATTGGAAGTCACCTTCCTTGAAGCAGTCAGTAATTGGAGACATAATTGTGCTGAACCCGCAGATAAAACGTCGATAAAAAGTAGCAAGCCCATGAAAACTGCAGACCTCATGGATGTTTTGCGGCTTAGGCGAATTAACAGTCGCCTTGATCTTTTGGGGGTCAGTGCAGACTTTTTCAGACGATGCCACAAATCCTACAAAAATGACTCAATGAACGAGGAATGAGCACTTTTTCCTGTTGAATGCTTGGGTATGTTATGAGCAATTCCACACTTAGCTTAAGACAGATACTATTCGAAATAAACGGATAAACACTAATAAAGGAAGGAGTTACCTGTTCCGACGATTCTGCTAGAGAGCACGTCGTAGAGGCACCGTCAATGTGGTGCGGCGAAGGCAGCGGACAGTGGCAGAGGAGTAGGGACGGCGGCGGCGGCGGTTGTGGTGGCAATGGTGGAGATCGTGGAACATGATGGAGGCGGTGATGACAACTAAGGCCGCGGAAGATGCAATAGCTGAGACGAAGCTGAATGTGATAGCGGCGTCGCTGGAGAGCGCGAGGTGGGTGGCACCGTCGAGGTGGGTGGCGGCGTCGATGTAGATGGGATGCGGCGTCACGGTGGGTGGCAGCGTCGAGGTGGGTGGGATGCGGTGTCACGGTGGGTGGCGGCGTCGAGGTGGGTGGGATGCGGCATCACGGTGGAGCGGTGGGAGAAGAAAAAAAATTACGCTAATTGAGTGGAAAAAATTGTTGTAACAAAAATTATGTGGCTTTAGGTTGTTTAGCTTGTTATGGATAGTTGAAAATTGAGGAGCAAATTGAGTTTCAAAGATATTTGGGAGGAAAGGCCAAATCTGAAATTTGTTAGCCAAATTCCAATTCTAGATGAGTTGTAATCTTTAAGGAAACTAATTACATTTTCCTTGGGTGGTGGAACACGTGGAGGGAAGAAAAGAAAAGAAGTGGTGATGGATTTCGAGATTTGGGGAGACGATTATGGATAGTTGGATTTTAGGAGCAAGTTTAGTTTCAAAGATATTTAGGGGGAAAGGTCAAATCTGAAATTTGTTAGCCAAATTCCAATTCTAGATGAGTTGTAATCTGTTAAGAAAACTAATTACACTTTTCTTGGGTGGTGGGACACATGGAGGGAAGAAAAGGAAAGAAGTGGTGATGGATTTCGAGATTTGGGAAGCAGATTAAGGGGAAAAAAACTGAAAATTGTAAGTCATTTTTTTTTGGCGCTATCTGTTTGCCTTTTTTTTGTCAACTAAGGCGACGGAGACGATGAAGACATGAAGGACTTGGCGGCCAGCGTCTATTGGATGACGCAAGAACAACACGAAGGTGACGATGGAGGAACCGGAGAAGATGGCCGCCGAATCTCGCTTCGTGGTTCGGCGGTGACGACGAGTTCTTCTTGTTGTCCGACGACGATGATCTCTTCGTGCTGCTCGGCGATGGCAATGATCTCTCCTTGCGGCTTGGCGAGGGCGTCGAAGTTTTCTTCAAGTTCGGAACTTGTTGTGCTTGATGTGCGACGGATTTTGATACGATCCGGCATTCGCGGTGCGAGTTTTTGAGCGAAGAGCAAGTGAGGAAGTGCATAGTATATGTGAGGAAATGGGAGTGGGGGTGGACCGTCCATAAACTAGGATCTTTGACGAAGCAGCGAAGGATGATCCATTGATGAGTAGTAAGAACTTCGGCTCTGATACCAATTTGATGCAAAACATCCCGGATGATGCAAACCCTAGGAATCCACCAATAGGGCGTCCGGAATCCACCGAACAATGGTAAGTAAACCTGCGGAATCCACCAACGAGGTGTCGGAATCCACCAACAAAAGAAAATTTGAGGAAGCTCTCAAAACTAATAATCATTTCTCACCTTTAACAAAGCCTTACAAGCCTTTACATAGGCAAAGACTAAAAAGAAAAAACAAACCATAATATCTCTATAGGAAAAGACCAAAGTACCCAACAAATAAAACATAAAAACTTTCTCTCTCATAATTTGTCACCCAGCCAAAGTGTCATTGGGTGGTGAATCCGTGTCTGATCGATGATATGGGGCTGGTGTCCGCACCATCTTCGGTCAATCTATAATGAAACCTTTTAAAAGTTGGCGATGAATTCTTGGCAAAAGCAACTTTAAGCAGCAGAGGGGCTTGTCTTGAAACATAGGATGTCAATTGACAATTCAAAGAACTACCTTCTTAGACCGTTTAAGCTGATGCATCTAGGGAGCAACTTTTGGATATTCTCTTATACTTGCAAAGAGTTTAGAGGAAGAGGGAGGATATGAAGCTTTTATTTACAGAATTCCGTTCCTCATGGCACAAATTACACTTGATCTGCTACATGCATGCGTATACACTTTTGGAGCTATTATATAATGAATATGACTTGGTTAGAGATTGGTGAAACATATTGGGTAAGTGTTATGGAGCACACTAAAGGCATGGAAAAAATGATTAATAATGTCATAAGTGTAGTGTGAACCTTAATATATGGCTAGTGTGCCTTGGCACAAATGAGAAAGAAAAATTAAGAAAGAAAAGAAGCGTACTAAGGGGTACAAGATTGATACATCTCAAGACACGCATGATGCAGTGCAATATGATATGCATCTGGTTTGCTCAATACCAATGGTATCACCCTTATCATATTGGTTCGTGGCTAGTGCAGTATGTACCAACTAGTACGATGTTGGCACAAGATTTTGACCCCTAATCGAGTGTCACAAGATGGGTCAGTTAGTTGTTATAGGAATTCTTCACCTCTGGAACCACCTTGAGGGGTGTTTTGTATTGGTCCTTGGCAAGTATCATGTACTTAGTAAGGGCCGGGTATAGTGGTACCTTAATTCTTGATATAAGTACACGTGTATGCTTTAGTATTAGGAGTTACATTTTTCAATTAAACCAACTTACAAGTTGGCTGTATTGGTGAAGTGACTTAAATGTAGGGTGATATTAATGGGAATGTTTAGTCTTTTCATTTGTGCTATGGTTGTACAAATATAGTGATGTAATCATTGAAGTGTGGACAAGACCAGATAGTAATGTAGCACCAATGTGTAGCACCATATTGCGATGCTAAAGTGAAGGTATTTGAGTCCGTTCATCTCTAAGACTCACTGGTAAGTTGGTGTGATCAATAACCCTTCCCACATATGTATTATGAACTATAGGACCTTCACGTATTTCATCTTATCAATCAGCTATATGGACTGACCAATCAGCGTGAGCTCAAGTGGTTAGTCCAAGGTTCAAATCCTTGTGGTGGCATCATTATTATATTTCTCAAAATATTTATCTATGCATTTTGCAAGACAATGCCCCTACAACCTAAGTAACATTTGATTGCTTTTCCAATATCAATAGTGACTATGATTAAACTTCATATAAAGCTGCTTTCAAATGTTAAAAAAATTATTTTATCATCATACTTGGTACATATCCTACAAGTTGATCAACAAACATTCATAGGAACAAGATCAAAATCTTTCATTGTAATCAGGTGTTACTGCTTTAATGGTGGTGCAAAGAAGATCTTGAAGGCAATAGCAGTAAAAAATGACTGAGGTGTGGGTGGTCGAGGCACTGCATGATGCATATGCATTATGTAGGCACCTAGACGGTTGATATTTCAAAAATATCTAAAAATAAATAGAACTCATAAAAATTGTTATATATCAGAAATAAACAGTAAAAATCAGAAAAAATAATAAATCTAAAAACACACTTCCACACTTGTTTGAGAGCCTATTTATGGTATAGCAAGTTAATAAATAGCAGTATTTCCTATGAACTATGCTCAAGTTTTAGGTAAAGAAATCCAATTAATAAATTTACAAATTATTAAGTGATGAACAACTGAAAAACAAGGAGCATGTGATACTTATAACTAAATTTAAGGTACCTAGCTGCTGACCATGGTAATTCTTGTTGACCACTAATATTATTTCTAAAAGTATTAACCTTGTGCTTTTCTTCCTTTTTATGTATTTAACCTACTGAAATTAGGCACTTGTCAATAACTCTTAAACTGACTATAGGCTCATTTTCATTTGCCATTGCTTCCATGGTGTTCTATATAGCTTATTTTGTTCAACTCATATTTAGAATTTTCTAGTAACTCTTCAATAATTCATGCTATCATTTGTTGCACTCTAATCTTATGGAAAAAAACAACTCAACATCCACTTATAAATGACATGAAGGGTGCATCTAGGTATTTAGAAGTCGGATGATCAAAAACAATTGCAAAGAGTTTCGAAAGCAGTCGCCTGATGTATGTAATTTGCAATTTCTGACCTTGTTCTGTTGTACAAATTAATCTTCCCCCCCTTAATCCTTATATTGCATTTTCATCCTTGTTTTATTTTGTTATATCATATTTTTCAAGAGAGATAAATGCTTCATAACTTTTTTTATTCAAGAGCTTAGAGAGCAATATTAATTCACACGATCTACGATATACTTACCATATCTAGATTTCTCATTGTTCTTTATGTCAATCTCATTTTATTCTCGATATTTCTATATGTTTTATACTATTTTTTGGACCAAGTGAGTTCGCAAATAATACTTGTCACTACCTCTAGATTACCATTTATGTGTATTTTTGCAAGACATTGTCATTTTATTGCTGGTCTCTATGCTTTGCTACTAAATGTTTTGTATGAAACAAAAAACACAAGTTTCCCTATCAATATTGATATGAGGATGCGTCTCATTTATTGCAGGCTAGAAATTACACTATCTCGATGCCATACAGAATTCAGAGAATAGAAGAGTTCGTTAAACAACTTGAGTCAGGGGATTTGAAACTCCGTGTCAGAGTACTTGAGGTATCAACAGAGAATATTCATTTTCAAAGAATAAAATTTCAAAATTTTCCTATCAAACAGGTAGTATTACATATTGGATTCTATTGTGCTCCATAATCGCAAGTGTAAATTGAAGGGAACTGAGTGTTCTCCAAACACCACGGAACATTTGTTATAATGTATTTGAATGTGTTTGAACTTTTGCTTATTGGATAGTAACGCAGGATAGACCTTATGTTTTAATAAGAAAATGCTGTTGAGCTCTATTCAGTGTCATTTGTTAAATTCTTCTATTCAGATGTTATATAAGCTAAATCCTCTACAGGGGTTAGTGTGTAATTGACAATATTAATGGAAACAAGTAGGTCCTATTTTGAGTATCATTGTGAAAATCATCAGTATGATCATTTTTGGGTACAAAATTTTGATTTAGGGACAATTTTGTCTCTACCTTATAAATCAATAGAAGGTTGGACTGCCTATTTCTTGCTATACTTGACAGAAAATCTATGTTATTTGATACCTCTTCTGTCAGAGAAGCCCTTTAAATCTTTTTTTCGAAAACAAGCCCCTCAAATCTCAGCAACTACATTTATTTTGTCATTTGTATGTCTCATGTTTGTGTTCAAATTTCAGTCTCTATGATCTTTTCATTATTTTTTTTTCTTTTTCATGTTTTCATGACATGTTATTAGTAGTACACTGATAGTATACATACTCATTTCTCCAGTCGGAAAGAGCTGCAAGGAAAGCCTCAACACTGCAGATGGCTACTATGTATACTGCTATGAGCGGAACCTTGTTGGATGTTGGGGTGACATTAGGCAGCCAAGGAAATCAAGCTATTGCAAATGGATCATTCATTGGTGCTGGTAAGTGGCTCAGTAATCTTGTTCTCGAAATACTCTTAACATTTTTAAACTATGCAAACATGCAAGTCTTCTTGTGTTCAAGCCAATTTGTTATAGGCTATCTAGGTTCAATGTATGCATTTTATACCGGCAGGATTCTTGTTGTTTAATGAGTTCAGATCAGGTTTAAGTCTTTCATGTACATACAAAGATGCATGCACACAGCATGTATTTGTCCCTCATGCATGGCTGCATAAAGAAACACATGACTACTTGCATGAAAACATAGATATTGGCCATATTGCCTGCTATGCCTTCTTCTCCTGTGATCTACTCCCACTCTCCCCCTCCAATTTTTTATCTGCCGCCCACTTCACTAATCTACTCTCGGGGACTCTCAATCTCCCTCCTACCTCCACTTTCCCCACTCTGGGCCAAGCTTGTCATCCCACCCTGTCCTCACGCTCTTACTTAGTGCCTCTAGCTCCACTCCCACCTCTACCAATATTGCCATCTAGGCTTAGCTTGCAAAATAAACCACTCTCTGTGTATGTATGCACCATCAGCCACATTCTCCTATTTTCTTCTCAATCAGTACTTAAAGATGACACTTGTTAAATTTAATGCACAATTACAGATCTTTCTGTGTTTACGCAAGTGGTATATGTTTTACAATATAAACTAAGTTTTATGTGTCCATTTTGCACACTAAGAATGTGTTCTTGTGGTTTAATGGGCTTCCATCATGAAGTCTTCCACCAACATGCATAAAGGCATGGACGTTATTGCATCCATCATGCATGGATAAATACTCATTTACATCATTAGAAATATGTAGATCTGGCCAAACCCCCTTCGCCCAACAAACTTCTCTGCACCTGCTCAACCAATCACTCTCAGCTACTCTTGATCTCCCTCTTCCCTATGCCCACATCACTCTAGTTCATGCTTTCCCAATACAATTCTATGCTTCCTTTAGTTACTCTAGCTTTCCAACTAGATTCTGTCTTCAACTGTTTTGGTTGGCATACATTAGGATGCTCCTGTAATCCATCATCCCTTATATCGCACCATTCCTTGGATGAATCAGGGAACAACTGCGATACATGGAGCTGATGGATCACAGAAGAGCCTCTCCATCCACAGAATGTCCTAGGGTTGTGGTTGCCATACATGGTGGCTCAGAGCCCTTCCGTGCAAGTAACCCCTTCCCTTCCATTTTGTATCCGTGCCTTCTTTGATGCTCCATAGCCTATAGGTACATTTATGGGGTTGCAGACATTGTAAGAATAAATTCTCCATATTTTGCTCAGGTTTGGCTGTAGTATTCAAATACAGCCACCCAAGATGATTTTCTTCTGTTCATTTTGATCTGAAAGTGAGTTGGTTTTGTTGGGAAAATAAACTTAATAAATGTATGTTGGAAAGTTTATGAAAATACAAAGGGTCACCTTGAGAGTAGTGGTTCATGAATTTGGGTTTTCAATATGCATTCATTTGGATTTTCAATGTGCATTTAGGTTATTAATATATTTGGATTTTCAATGTGTATTCATTTGGGTTTTCAATGTCCATTTAGGTGG
>JAOXJJ010000001.1:8833726-8847791 GCA_025769935.1 Phoenix roebelenii
TCGAGCAAGTTCTAGCCACCAAGCTCTTGGTGAAGGAGAAGGAAGGGGAGCGTGAGAAAAGTCAACGAGGAAGAGGAAGTGGATAAGGTCAAGGGAGAGGAGGAAGAGGAAGAGGTGGACAAGACAATCAAAACTCCAATAATGAAGAAAGATGGCATTCCTCAAGAGAATATGCTAGAGAAAACTGCATAAGACAAAATGATAAGTCCAATGTTCGGTGTTACGATTGCTAAAAAAATGAGCATTAAGCTCAGGAGTGTTGGAGTTCTTCTAGCAATGTTGAAGAAAAAGCTAATTATGTAGAGAATGAAGAAGCGGAGGCCACTTTGTTGCTAGCCTACAAAGAAGAAGAAGCAAGAAAGATTTGTGGTATTTTGATAATGCCGCAAACAATCACATGTGTGGAGATAAAAGCAAGTTTGTAGAGACTGACGAATTAATGATTGGGTTTGTCACATTTGAAGATAACTCTAAAGTTCCAATTGAAGGCAAAGGTACGATTTTAATTCGTATGAAAAATAGTAGCCATCAACTTATGGGTAATGTTTATTATGTTCCAAGTATGAAAAGTAATATTTTGAGTTTGGGACAACTTTTGTAGAAGAACTACGAGGTTCATATGAAAAATCATAGTCTCTTATTTCAAGATGATAGAAAGAATGAAATTGCTAAGGTGCCTATGACAAAGAATATGATGTTTTTGCTTGATATCCAAACTGTTGTTGCTAAATGTCTTAAGACTTGCGTGAAAGATTCTTTTTGGCTTTGGCATTTAAGGCTTGAGTATATGAATTTTGGAGGCTTGAAGTTGCTGGCTCAAAAAAGGATGTTGAAGGGGTTGCTGTTTATTAACCAATCGATCAACTATGTAAAGGATGTCTTGTTGGCAAACAATTCTAAAAGAGCTTTCCGAGGAAAACTACTTTAAGAGCAAGTGAGCCACTTCAACTTGTTCATGCCGATGTTTGTGGATCAATCAAGCCTTCTTCGCTTGGTAACAATCGGTATTTTCTTCTCTTTATTGAAGATTTTAGTAGAAAAACTTGGGTTTATTTCTTGAAAAAAAAATCTAAAGTATTTGGTGCTTTTAAAAAAATTAAAATACTTGTTGAAAAGAAAAGTTGCTATTGTATTATAGCTTCGAGAATGGATAGAGGGGGAGAGTTTACTTCTAACAAGTTTAATGAGTTTTTTGAAGCAAATGACATTTGGCGGTTCTTGACTGTTCCAAGATCTCCACAACAAAATGGTATTGTCGAAAGGAAGAATAGGAGCATTCTCAATATGACTTGAAGCATGTTGAGGACAAAGAAGATGTCAAAAGAATTTTGGGCAAAAACGGTTGATTGTGCGGTGTACTTATCCAACTAGTGTCCAACAAGAAGCCTATGGGACCAAACTCCTCAAGAAGCATAGAGTGGAAGAAAGCTAAGTGTTTCCCATTTAAGAATTTTTGGGAGCATTTGCTATGTTTATGTACCCGATCAAGAGAGTTCTAAGCTCAATGATAAAAGCAAGAAGCACATCTTCATTGGATATGATCAACGTTCCAAAGGCTACAAGCTCTACAATCTAAGTGTTATCAAGGCAACTATTAGTAGAGATGTGGAATTTGATGAAGAAGATTCATAGGATTGGAGTAATGAAGATATGGAAGGTATGATTTCTTTCCATTCCTTGATGAGGAGGAGCAAAGAAGTGAAGTTTAAGAGCCCACAACACCTCCTAGATCACCAACAAGTCCTATTACACCATCTTCATCTTCATCTTCATCTTCATTCTCAACAGAACCAAGTTCAAGGCTAGAAAAAATGAGAAGACTTAGTGAAATATATGAGGTAACAGAGAATCAAAATGATCTAACTCTTTTTTGCCACTTTGCTGATTGTGAGCCCATAATTTTTGAAGAAGCAGTAAAAGATAAGAAGTAGAGAATTGCCATGGATGAGGAGATCAAGTCGATTTAGAACAATGACTCTTTAAAGTTGGCAACCATGCCAGAAGGTCAAGAGCCTATTGGTGTGAAGTGGATTTTCAAAGAAAAAAAGAATGCTAAGGGTGAAGTGGAGAGATTCAAAGCAAGATTGGTAGCCAAGGGATATAGACAACGTCCCGGGATTGACTATAATGAAGTGTTTCCTGCCGTTGCATGGTTGAAGACCATCCGAATGATAATTTCACTTGCGGCTCAAAAGAAGTGGAAGATTTATCAAATGGAGGTGAAATTGGCTTTCTTGAATTGCATTCTTGAGGAAGAGGTTTATGTTGAACAACCTTTGGGCTATATGATCAAAGGCCATGAAGACAAATTGTTGAAGTTGAAGAAAGTCTTGTATGATTTGAAGCAAGTGCCAAGGGCTTGGAATAGTCGGATTGACAAGTATTTCTAAAAGAATGGGTTTATCAAGTGTCCACATGAGTATGCTTTGTATGCTAAGGTGCATTAAAATGAAGATATTTTGCTTGTTTGCTTATATGTTGATGATTTGATTTTTACGGGCAATAATACAAGTATGTTTGGAGAGTTTAAGCAAGCTATGATTAGAGAATTTGAAATGACGGATATTGATCTCGTGTCTTATTATCTTGGCATTGAGATCAAGCAAATGGAAGATAGAATTTTTATTTTCCAAGAAGGTTTTGCCAAGGAGATCCTTAAGAGGTTCAAGATGGAAGATTGTTAATCCGTGAGCACTCCGGTGAAATGCATAGTCAAATTGTCTAAGCATGAAGAAGGAGAAAAGGTAGACTCTACAACCTTCAAGAGTCTAGTTGGAAGTTTGAAATACCTAACTTGTACAAGACCAGACATACATTTTGGAGTTGGGCTTGTTAGTCGGTTTATGGAGTCACCAAGCATGATACATTTCAAAATAGCGAAACGAATTCTTCATTATATCAAAGGTACAATTGTTTTTGGCTTGCTTTATTTATTTTCTAATAAATTTAAGCCTGCGGACTATAGTGATAATGATTGGATCAAAGATATGGATGACTGGAAGAGCACTATCGGCTTTGTTTTCTACTTGAAAAATACGGCTTTTACTTGGAGTTCGAAGAAGCAACCAATTGTGACACTTTCTACATGTGAAACTGAATATGTTGCTGCTGCATCTTGTGTTTGTCATGCCATATGGTTAAGAAGATTGTTGAAGGGGTTACAAATGCCACAAGAGGAGGCTACGGAGATTTTTGTTGACAATAAGTCGGCCATTGCATTGGTGAAGAATCCGATTTTCCATGATGGAAGCAAGCATATAGATACGAGGTATCATTTCCTTAGAGATTGCATTGCGAAGAACGAAGTGCAAATGAAGTATGTGAAGACCCATGATCAAGTTGCAGATATTTTTACGAAGGCTCTCAAGTATGACACTTTTAGCAAGTTGAGGATGATGCTTGGAGTTACGAGGAATTAAGTTTAAAGGGGGATGTTGAGAAAATAAACTTAATAAATGTCTTTTGGGAGGTTTATGAAAATATGAAGGGTCACCTTGAGAGTAGTGATTCATGAATTTGGATTTTCAATGTGCATTCATTTGGATTTTCAATGTGCATTTAGGTTATTAATGTATTTAGGTTTACAATATGTATTCATTTGGGTTTTCAATGTGCATTTAGGTGGTTCATGTATTTGGGCTTTCAATGTGTATTTATTTGGGTTTTCAATGTGCATTTAGGTGGTGCATGTATTTCAGTTTTTTATGTGTACCTAGGAGTCCTGTAAATTCTATGTTAAGTCTTGTGGTTTTTGTAAGAGGTAGGAGCCAAAGTGAATAAAAATTTTGAAGTATTTCACCTCTTCATCCTTTCCTCTCAAGAGAAATATTTCTTTCTATATTCCAACAGGTGTAACCTAATTTCCACTCCATTGCTAACATGCAGGTATTTTCTTAACGTTAGCGATCAGATCCATGAGAAGAGTGAAACAACTAGACAAACTTGAGAAGATGATTTGACAACCATTTTGAATGTGGTATGATTTCTATTTGGATTCCATTCTTGCTAGCTGAAACTGCATCCCAATCCCGTCCTGAGTATTGTATGAGTATAGATGTGGAAGGATTCGTCCATTCATATGGTCTGAAAGAAACGTAAGACTATTGTTATATATATATATATATATTAATGCAATGTGCTGGATTTTTCCCGTGAAGTTGGGCTTCAAATATATCCTATTCCTCACCCAATGGAAGATTTGAGATGTTTATCATGCCAACTGGCCGTCAAAGCTTTGAAACGTAGAAGACCGAAGAGCACCACCCTGCCCTGAAACTTATTTAAGCCCTTTGAAATTAAGCACGAATCTTTTGAAGCAAACTGATTAGGAATTTACCGTTCACAATAGCAAACAGGTCATATAAGATATTGGAGATGTGTTTGATTGCAAGGCTGAAGTTAAAATAGGAATAGAACGATGATCCCAGAAGATCCTGGGGGAGTATATTATTGCAGCACTCTTTTAATATTTCTTGTTTAGCTAATCACAAAATGTTTAATAATAAAATTATTAAAACTAACCATTGTAACCTAGCTATGGCCGGGCATGCCGAGTATTAGGAAAAATACTTTCTGCACTGCATGAACCAACGTCGCCGTGCATGCCACTATTTGTCGAGATATATTTCTGTTGGCCAATCACCGAGACAAACGTATGATAAATGGAACCTATAGTAATGTATCTCACTGATTGGTGGCATGCACGATCATAATGGTGTGAGTATTAGAGGCTCCTAGGTCTGGAAAGTGGTTCCATGAGATTTTATACTTTTATTTTCATGAAAATCTCCAAGTGAAACCAAGTCATCGACTAACAAGAAGGAGAACTGTTGCAGAGGAGTATAGTCCGGTGTTCGCAAGCATCTGTTGGGAGATGTGATACTGTTGGTGAAAGCATAAGTCAACATTTTAGGTTCTTGACCAACTATGAGGGACGAAATAGCGGTGGGAGAGGGAAAACTAAACGAGAAAGCATACCGTCAGGGCTTCACTGGAAAAGTATTGATGCTGTAACTTGGTCATTTGATAAGATTGTTGTCCTGGACAACAGATTCAGTTCAACAACATTGCTTACATGGCCCCTCTAGTTTTCTTTTTCTTTTTTTCAAAATAATATCCAGGATTTGAATTTTTGATTTCCTTGTGCAAGCTTTTAGAGGAGAGGTGCCATCTAACTGAGCTAACAATTATTGGCACTTGGTATGAAATAGATATGAAGACCTTAATACTAGTCTATTTTGAGTTGATGAAGAGGTTTATGGGAGGAATTCCATTTTTGTCCTATCTTTTTGCTATAAAAAAAAAAAAACTCCCCCTCCAATTTCCTTCACCCTACCCTACTCTTCGAATTTTCAATCCTTGCTTTCAAACCAAGAACTAATCTCTTCACCTTCTTCTCCACCTCTCTCTTCTTCTAGGAGGAATATCCAGGGCTACGTTGGATCTTAAAAATGAGGAGCTAAGATACAGCAATGACTTCACAAGGACTTATTCTGAACTACCTTCGATAGAATGGTTGGAAGTTCCAACATTTTATAGGCATTTTAACAATGAAATCCCTCTCCACCATATAGACATCAAGCTAGGACGGGTGGATTACATAGCTTGAGTATCAAAACAAATGAACCTCACTACTTCTCTGCTATCCTTGTTAACATAATACAAACTCCTTGACACAAACAACGACGCTCCATGCAATCTACTCTCCACTCATTATAATGTACCCATCATTAACGAGTTGGCCCCACTATTACTACTATTTCTACTACTATTTTTATTGTTACTACTGCTATTATTGCTCCTACTAATCCTGGTACTCCTACTATTGTTGCGCCTGCTGATGCTATTATGACTCTTCACTTGTTTGGGCATGTACCCATCCTTCATAATTACAACCTACTATTGCTACTACCATTGTTGCTATTATTGTTACTGCTGCTTTTACTTCTAATACTCTTATTGTTGCTGCTATCATTGCTATTGCTTGATATTACTATTGCTACTATTATTGCTGTTGCTACTCCAACGACTACTGCTACTGCTACTACTATTAATGCTTCTACTGTTCTCACTACTACTGTTGCTACTTTTATTATTGCTACTTCTCCTCCTATGATCCAGAAGGATCGACAGACTTGATGTTGACCACTTTGGCCACTATGAGCAAGGCTGAATAGGATTCAGGAGCAAGATCCACCATATCGGAAAGCCGAGTCGTAGGCCAAATTTTTGGAGGCCATAACTTGGTCATATGACATTCGATAGATGATTTTTTTTAATCGGATAGTTTTTCGAGATTTATGATGTGATGCCGCACCTTTTAAGTGGCGTCACCCCTAGCAATCAAGCCTAAATTCCATCGTTTGGGGCTCAAAACAGCCTAGTAAAACCGAAAGTTTTCTTTTTTAGCGAGACTTTCATATGCGTAGCTCTGTATCCAAAAAGAATTTGGCAAAGCGACAAAAGGCAGAGTTGATATAGAAGTCGAGATCTACCTTTTTGAAATTTTTATTTTTTTTCAGAAAATTTCTACTAGAGATGTCTATTTTAGGAAAAAGAGTTCTAAGATTACGAAGAGGAAACTGACCCAAATTGTATTAAGACGGATCTCATATTATACAGAGATACCTTATTTTTTCATAATGATTAATGAAAGAAAATGGACTTAAAGTTCTACTTTTGAGATTCCTCCATCTTCTTCTAATTATCTTCCAAGAGATTCAAGTTGAATAGGTTAAAGAAAATTTTCTTTCTTTCCGATCGGATCATCCTACTACTCTTCTTATTAGTATTACTACTACCAATGTTACTACTGTTAGTATTTATACTATTGCTCCTACTGGTCCTACTAATACTATTGCCATTACTACTTAGCATCGTCGTCGTCGTCATCGCCGCCGTCATCTGCAAACCTACATGATAGTTTTCTAATTCTCAAGTTCGTATTCTCACTCTTATAAGGCAGAAGTCAGTTTTTTTTTTCAAAAAAAAAGTGCAACGACAATAGGAGAATTCTTGGAGAGACATCTAGTAATAAAAAGGAACAGTGAGTCAATGTAGACCACTTAAGGTCTCTTTTTTTCTTCCTCCTTTTCTCTTAGGAACTTTATTCTAAGGAGAATGGTAGTACAAATAATTCGCGGTGAAAGGAGGCAACCAACGTAAAATTTGAATCCCTGTTCTAGAAACAAGCAACTTAACCAAAGGATATATGGAAAACAATATAACGCAACGTAACAACATATCCAAACAACAGAAACCAAAAGACACCCACCCTAAAAAACTTGGTCACATTCTAAACTCCACTGTATAAGCTGGAAGAATTAGTAGAAAGAAATGGGGAGAAGAAAAAACATGATCTCAAATCCGAACTCATCCCTTGATCTGAATATAAAGAGGGCTGTGTCCCGGCATCAATGCATCTCCTCTCCTAGACAACATTGGCGACAAAATGAACCTTCAAGTGATTAAAATGAAGCATCTTTGTCAAGTACAAATCTTGCAGGCCACTAAGGAATCAATTCCTTTAGGCTCCGTTTTTTGTCTACAACCACTTAGATACCACATATTTAGCATTGCACCTTCCTTTATCACTATTCAACTCGATGCCATCAACTTTGTTAGACAAGGATCTCAAGCTAGGTGCACCAAGGTACGCAATTGTTGAAGCAATGGAATTGGATCCTCTTTTTTGCCCAATCGAGATCTGAAGAGATAAAGTTGTGTTAGGCTATGAAGGGAGTTGAATGAATATCTTTCAATGCAGCCAAAAATACATTTAATCCAATTATCATGGAAACCAGCCAGTTGAAGCACTCGCACAAGAAAATGTATGCCTGGTCTTTGATTTTAAGAGATTGAAGCAAAGAGTGAATGATGAGATGGAAGGATGGAAGGCTCAATGCCTCTCTACGATGGGCAAGGTTGCTCTTATAAATTCAGTGCTTGCCCCAAAGCTGGTTTTCTGATAGTGGCTAATACTGTCATACCTAAGTCCATTTTGAACCATCTTGATAGTATATAAGAAGTTTTCTGTGGCAAGGAAGTTCTGGTGCATTTAATCTCATGGCATGTAGCCTTTCAAGCAACTCTTGATGGATGGTCTCGGTATTTCTACTTTGGTTGCTACACATAGATTAGCTAAAATGGGAGCTAAGTACTCGAACCAAACAAACATAATGGAGGTGGAAAATATGTGGAAGGAATTATGTAAAATAGCCCCTGTAGTATTATCTAATATTGATCGTAACTCAGTGCCAAAAGTTTCTTATAGCCGTTAAACGGTTAAACCCCCGAGTTATCAAACATCCCGGCGCGCCCTTTTCCCAACCGTTAAACTCTAACCCCTCGCCCATCTCCCTGTGTCTGTCTCTACCCCCGTTTCTCCCCTTCTTGAGATTTTCCCAAGTCCCGACTTCGTTTCTTCCATGAATCCTACCACTCCAAGAAACCCTTTCTTTATCCCTTTTTGCTAATCTCAGCCCCATTTTCTTGCTCGCATTCCATGGATTCGCCTCCAAGAGCCTTCCTCTTCCTCTCCCTCTCCCTTCTCCTGGCACTCTTACTCCTCCCAACCCCAGCCTCCTCCAAGAACATAAGGTTTGATTTCGCGTCCTCCTCCCTATGTAACTTCACCCTCCTCGGTGACTCCTATCTCAGAAACGGCGCCATCGGCCTCAACCGAGACACCGGCAACCCATCGTCGTCCAGCTACGGCACCGCCGTGTTCCACCTGCCAATCCAATTCTCCGACCCAAGAACCAACACCTCCGCTTCCTTCTCCACTACCTTCTCCTTCAAGATCGCCAATCCAAGCCCCAAGTCGCATGGTGGTGGGCTGACCTTCATCTCGCCAGATTCGCAGACGGTCGGGAGCGTGGGTCCTTATCTGGGCCTGTTCGACCCATCCGGCATCATCAAGAACGGGTCCGCCATCGCGGTGGAGTTCGACACCATTTTGGATGAAGCTTTCGGCGATCCGAGCGACAACCGTGTGGGGTTGGACATCTCCAGCCCCAGATATTTGGAAGCAGCAGATCTTTGGACCCCCCGGCATCGAGCTCAGGAGCCGGAATCCGATCAGGGCTTGGATCGATTACCGTGGAGATGAGCAGCAGCTGAAGGTTTGGGTGGGGTACTCGAATGCCAACCCCGAAAGGCCCGTTCTTTCAACAAGATTCGGCCTCTCGAAGCATTTTACAGAGTACATGTATGTTGGCTTCTCGGCGTCAGCAACGAAGAGCGCCATGGTGCACCTGATCGAGAGTTGGAGCTCTCAGACCTTCTGTCTTCCCAATCTGAATCCTTCTTCTTGGGCCCCTCACAATGTGTCCAATATAATAATACTTTTTGGAGCGTGATCCCGGTAAGACCCGATCCGAAACCGGGTAAAAGTTCTCATAGGAATATGAGTTCAGACGTCCCGCAGCCATTTGTGTTGCCCTTGTAGTGTTTGTGTATATCTCTCTTAAGAAAAGAATGCAGTCAAAACAGATAAAGAGAGCTTTAAACCAGAGTTCGCAAGTGGCCCAAGACAGTCCCGATACAGGGAGCTTTGCTTGGCAAATGGGAATGGAGGGTTCAGTACAGTCTATAAAGCCGTTCATCCCATATTGGGCATTACATATGCAGTGAAGCGGTCGCAACAATCTGAGGAAAGCAAGAACAAATTCGCTGCCGAGCTGTCTATAATCGCAGGGTTGAAGCATAAGAATCTAGTCCAGCTCCAAGGTTGGCGCGCTGAGAAAGATGAGTTGCTGCTTGTGTATGAATTCATGCCCAACGGGAGCCTCGACAAGGTTCTTCACTCTGGAGCCGATTGAGGGACATGCCCAGCACTCAGTTGGGCCCAGAGATTCAATATAGCTGCCGGGATCGCTTCCATTTTGATGCATCTTGATCAAGAATGTGAACCACAAGTGATTCATAGAGACATTAAGACCAGCAATGTTATGTTAGATGCTGAATTCAATCCCAGATTGGGATATTTTGGTCTCGCAAGGCTGACGGAATGTAATAAGAGCCCTGTCTCGACTCTGACTGCTGGAACAGTGGGATACCTCGCCCCTGAGTATCTCTAGTATGGTAAAGCCACCGAGAAAACTGATGTTTTTAGCTATGGTGTGGTGGTGCTTGAAGTTTGTAGCGGGAGGAGACCTGTAAGCAGAAAAGATGGCCAACCTTCCAAGCTTGCGAATCTGGTGGACTGGGTGTCGGATTTGTACTCGGGAGGATAAGCTTATTGAAGCTGCGGATGGCAGACTGAATGGCGAGTTTGATAGGGAAGAGATGCTGAGGCTGTTGCTAATTCAGCGGAGAGGTGCCTAGGAAAAAGCCATGCCTCACTTTTAGTTCAACTACTCCGATGACCGTTCAGGAGATTGTTTCTGACTGCAATGAGAGTGCAATATCCAGCCAATTGTTTGAAGCCAAAATTGATTGAGGTTACTTGGTCATAACGACTTGAAGTCTTTTATAGCTTTTATGCTTGATGAATTGAAGCAACCGTGCATGTTGACTTACTTTGGTGACTGCATTGTAGGGTTGGTGATCAGATGATATGTGAGTCGAGGAGCATAACATCGTTCAATTAAGTTCATTTCCTGGTCATATTTTTGGAAGCAATTGTCTGGTATGACTTGACTGACTGGAGTTGATCGTATCACAAATGTATAAAGTCCGGTACTATCACGCTCCATATCCGGAACATAACATGGTCATGCTATCGAGGGATACAGCCCACGAGAACACGCTATCACAAACACCATATAATAATTAAAAGTCTGAATTCATCATCCATTAAATAAAATCAATATTGGTTTAGAGCGTCTGAATTCAAATATAAATACCAATTCCATAATCCTTACTACTTAGATAATTACTAACTACAATTTCATAATCACTGAAAAACCAGTTTGTTTTGCTATATAGATCAACAAGCTTGCTAGCGCGAACTTCAAGTTTGGACCATCGTTGGTTCCTATCGACCCTATTTGTCTGGAGAGAGAGAAAAATGAGATATATGAGCGATATAGCTCAGTAAATAAACCTTCCACTATCTTATTGGATCAAGCATAAGTTTTGCATGTCAATGCATCATTTAAAAAAAAAATAATAGATATTATAAATAAAGCATTTCATAGTACAATATATTAAAACAAGTCATAAAGTTAATCATGCATGCATAAATCATTCATATTTCATAAACATGGTTTCTGGTGTATAACATAACTATAATCATAAATCATTTACCATTAACCATATCATCGATCAAATTGCTACTCTTAGACTAAATGCTAAGGTCACTATCATACTCGTGATAGGAACGTAATTGACCAACACCAATTACCATTATCCGGATCGTATGCCAACTACTATTATCCGTTAGCAGGATCGTATGCCAACTACTATTATCCGCTGGTAGAATCGTATACCAACTACTATTACCCGCTGGCATAATAATGGTATGACATGAGATATGTCATACCATTATTATAACGGTAGATCCAGGCCTATCAGAAGAAAACACATTATTGTAAGATCTTATTTGTGCAGCTGCATAATTAATGTGGATTATATTAAGTCTTGTGATAATCTTATAGATCCACTAACTAAGGCATTGTCAAGAGAAAGGGTCTGAAATACATCGAGGGGGATGGGACTGAAGCCTATACAATCAAGAACCTCATGTAAGGATTCCCAACCTAAGGACCAAAAATCCTGAGAATTGGGTTCAATGAGAAAAACGAATCATACGGTGGTCGAAAGAAATGCACAACTTATTTTTTCCATCCCTATGGTGTAGGTGCATTTATCCTGTAATGTTGTGGAGATTGAGTTTTTCAAGACTCTCAATAAAAATCTATAGCTCGTATGAGTGGGTGTCAGTATTATAGGAGCACCCTTGACAGATTTTATCTATGTGAGCATGGAAGTGGGGTCGCTTCCTATAAGATTTGGGCTTATTCTCAAAAATGCTCATACAATTGGGATAGCACAAGGCCGTAACGTGCTGGCTAATAAGCTCATGTCAACACCTAGATTATTATGTGTGAGCAGTAATTATTTATATCCCCAAGCAGTCATAGTTCAAGTCTGAGACCACTATTGGCTCTAAAGTAAAGATTGTCGTTTCACTAAGTGAAGGTTCAATGCAAACCACACCTTTATGATGCATAATGATCTCTCTTTGCCTAGTAATCTCTCTAAACCTTGGTTTTAATATTAAAATGAGTGGAGGAATGTTAGTGCTTTTAATATTAAAGTTTAATATTTATATTATTTATGAGGTTCACATATTTAATGGTTCATGTATTTGGGGAGATAAAAGGTTCGTGTATTTGGGGAGATGGAGGGTTCATGTATTTGGAGAGATGAATGGGAATTACTCATAAATTCAAAGATCCAAACTCTCTATAAAACCTTCTCCCCCTTCATTCCAAATACATATAATATTACTTCATTTTACTCACAAAAATACTTTGAGAGAGTTCTTGGCAAAGAAGGGTATTTCTTTGGTAGAGCTTTGGGCTTGACTACTTATGCAGAGTTGGTCCTTGCCGTATGACGATCATCAGGCTGTTGTATCTTGAAGAAGATAAGTCATAGTATTTTCTGCTGCATCGGGTTCTAGGCTTCGCCAATCACAGAGGGCTTGAATCTTCTTAAAGAGAGCGAGATTTCTGTGCCTCAGTCTGATTGGTTTCGTTCTCTTATTATATGTTTGTGGATGTGCCTATACTTGGGTTACCTATATAACTCTGCCCAATGATGATAAGACACAAGTAGTGATAATTTTGTAACCATCATTTAATACATTCCATAGGTTAAGATCATCAGCTCAAGCATTCAACAAGGAAATGATTCCTGATTCTATTTGGCTTCCTATAGACCTAGCGAGCGATTTTAGATTACTAGAAATATACATGCTTCTGCGCTAGTGTGAACTGTCAAACATAGTGAATCAGATTTAGGTGTCAAAAAACAGTGCTTCACACAATGGATATTAGTTTCCTGACAACTCGGATTATCCTTAAACACAAAGGTTTAGTTATTCTTAGCATACTGAATTGACGATACTGTCCCTTCGAATGTTGAAACTAGTTTTTTTTCCACATTATATTATTCTATTGATCTAATTTTTCTTTTCTTTTCCTTTGAAGATGTCAGACTAATCATATAATACTGGAAAAATTCAAATACATTTCTTTTGCATAGCAGCAGCAACAAGAAGTAATATGGTTTCGTGTTTAAATAAATAACACACACCCCCGCTTCCTCTCACATGAGTATCACGTGCCACGGGAAAACATGCCTCAAATTCTGTGCGATGGGCCGCACGCGGTGTATGCTCTGTTTCCTGAACAACGCGGTGGGGAAGTGGGAATTGGAAAGTCTCCGGTCTCCGCGTCTACTCATCGGCGACCGGCCACGTGGCGGTTCCAGATGGGGCACTTCCCTCGCTCGGTCACCGGCAATCACCGGTCACCACGGCGCTGCGTTAAAGCCGCCACCCACCTCCCTCTCTCTCTCTCTCTCTCTCTCGCGTTCTTTATATGACCTCTCTTCGGCGCCGCATGTGGCAAAGAAAGTCGCGGAGCTGCCAGAAATCCACCTCCCGAGAAGGTTTCTCCGTCAAGTGGTCTTCCGAGGTGGTTTTCTGCTTTCTTTCCCCTTTTTTTTACCACCTTTCCTGGTTCTGTTTGAAGTCCATTGCTGAAGGTGGCTTGGCCGGTAAGTGGTCTTCGATGGTGATTTTTTGCCTACTTGTTTCTTTTTCTCTTGGAGGAAAAAATTTCTGTTACAGTTTTTACTTTTAAAATCCGTATGTTGTGGAATAAAGATAGAAAGCTGAAGTGGTATCGGAATCAAGAGAAAAATTAATAAGTGGTTTTTTCTTTCTGGATTAATTTAATTCTCGTATGGTATCGGAATCAAGGGTTTTTGCTCTATTACTTTAAAAAAAAAAAAATTCAAGAGAAAAATTGGGAAAAGAAGAATCTTTTTAGTTTACTTAGAAATCCCTGATGGTTTTTCTTAAAAGAGTAAAGATTTTTTGGTTTTCTTT
>JAOXJJ010000001.1:8847810-8859276 GCA_025769935.1 Phoenix roebelenii
GTGGGGGAGGTGTTCAAATCTCTTATGAAGAAATGGTTTTTTTTGGAAATTATGAATCTTGAACTAGATTTGATGGTTCTTGTTCAAAATTTCAAGCTAGAAGGAACTAGTAGTGTAATTCATGCTTCATGTATTGGTTGCTGTGATTTTTAGCAACCTTGGTTCGTGGTCAGTAGGAGAGATCTTAGCAAAGGTTGAATCTTTGGGCAGGAGAGGGAACATGGAGGAGAATGTCGGACTTCTTAAGGTGATCATCGTGCAAGGGAGGAATCTGGCTATTCGAGATTTTATGAGCAGCGATCCTTATGTTGTGGTCAGGGTCGGAAATCAGGTGAGCTATTTGCAGTTGTATTTCATGAAAAGCAATGTTTTGCCTTTGGATTTGCTCGTCACCTAGACAAGTTGCCCTGGTTCAGTTAAGCACCATTACAATGCCTAAAACGTTGGTGGGCTTCCATATGATCATGGAGGTTTTTTTTTTTTTTGGAAGATCGTTGAGTTTAATGTTGCTTTTAGGCAGCAGAAACTCCCATCAGACATCATCCTGATCATGTTGAGTCAAGGACATATCTTGGTATGAATGTGTGAAATAACCTCTAAAATTGGATGGATCATGAAAATGACCATCTCAGGCAAATGAAGATAATATGATGGAGCATCTAGTTAAGATGTTCTTGTTTCACGTAAATCACGGCCCACTATTATTATGACTAGAATGCTTATCCTGGATTTCTTCATCTTAATTTTATGTTAAGGATGAGCTTTCCTCAATGAAATGAATTGAAGTGGGCAAGGCTTCTTGGTTATTCTTAACATTGCACTTCTTTGCTTTGGAATAAAATCTGTGCATCCATGGTTTAAGTTAGGGTGTTTAAATAAGATTTTTTCTTTATGCAAAAAGTAAAAGTTGTAGAGATTTTAATTAATTTTTTTTTCCATTGGTTATAAAAGTGCACGATTTATGGATAACACCAGCTCCTAGATGCATGAGCTATCTCATGCCAACCTCCAGCTGGCCTTCATGGTTTCATTGCATGACCCTCTTGTGCCTAAGTTACTGTGGCTGGAATATCTGGGCCGGTTCTTAAAGGTCAGCAATAGGTTAATAGTTGGTCTTTAAACTTTTCTTGATCCTTCAATGGTGTTTGTGCTCCATGAGAAAGATGTTTGGTGATCAAAACAATGATGATGATGAAAACACACAAGATATGACTCAACCTTTGTAGAAACATTGTTGTGCGTGCTATTCTAAGTCATGCATGTCCACTTCTGTGTGAGATGCAGATCTCATATTCTACATTGGCGACCACCTGTCATCTTCAATTCAGGAAGCATTCACAATGATGCATTCGGAATGAGTATGCTATGTAGCACCAATTATGTGCACATGAAAATTTTCTTCTGCTATGCCAAAAAGCGGGGTTGGTCTTGCTCAGAGATTCGATGCAATAAACAGGGATGTGGTTGGTTACTGAGTTGCCAAGCTGCAAGTAGTGGACCTGTTAAACTTTTTATGTGCACTTAACAGGTACTGCAAAGCATTTTTCCTTTTGGAATTATGCTGCAGCCTGTCATCTAACTTCAACTCAGCATGGGCTTAATTAGATGAACCCAGTATGGACTTTCTGACTTTTGATATAATCATATCTATGCAGCAGTTTGACTTTGACTGCTCCGCCGTCCAGCCTACTCTGCCATCTGTGTTGATGGACTACATACTGAATTTGACATTGGAAAACCCTCTTGTCTTGACCTAGTGCTTTTCCGTATGGAATTTTACGTTGGAAGGCCCTCTTATTTTGAGCTGGTGCTTTGCTTGGGAAAACTTTTCCAAGGTGTTTCTTCAGCACTCTTTCTATGCTTACTCTTTCCTTTTATTGATCAGACTGCAAAAACAAAAGTCATCAACAGTTGCCTAAATCCTGTTTGGAATGAAGAGCTAACATTCTCCATGAAAGAACCTCTTGGTGTCTTAAAACTGGTATGTTCTTTATTCTACAATCTTTCTGTGGTCAGTCAAGTGCTATTCAGCGTGCGACAAGTTGAACTACGTATGGTGTTTAATATTTTTAAAAGTTTGATTGTTTCAATGACTGTTGCCATGCTATTTTATGTAGATAATGACTATTATTTGTATGTTATGAGAATTTGATAGTGACCTATGTTTGAACTTGTATAGATGAGAAACAAATACTCTAACAATAGCTTAATCTACAGAAAGCAATGTTTCATAAGATTGTTTATGTAAAGAAACAAATACTTTAACACTAGCTTCCAACAGATGTTTCAAGAGTCTTTGGCCAAGCTCAAACTCTTTTCAAAAAGCTTGAAACTCATTCGGGAAGTCAGTAAACCCTGCTATACTTTAGTTTAGGAGTACTTGTCTTGATTCACTCAAACGGCATCCACCTTGTTGAAGATCTAATGGTGCCACCCGAAGACTTAAATGAATAGCCATCGCTGTTAAGAACAACCGAGATCCAATTAGAATTTGCGCGTAGCTTTTTCTCTTTGACATAAAAAAAGAAGGTTGTAATAACAAAACGGACATGTGAGAATTTTGTCCTTGCCTTGCTAGTATCGCTATATATTGAAGAAAAATTCAATATGTGGCAGCTATTCTATTGCTGTCTTTGTTAAGATAAATAATAATTTTGCTCACTATCATGTGTCAACCGGGTCCACTTTGGATCTCATGGTACCATATTGGAGTATTATATACCTCCATGATTTCCTTTGATAAATATAACATTATTTTAAAAGCATAAACTTATATACGTAACAGCGGAACAGTTTTCCTGGATTGCATATGTTTTGACTCCATTAATTGTTGTACATCTCTCTTTTCCACTGAAAAGACCTAAAAGATCCCTGTGGCTATCCCGCAACCTGTTGGAGAATTTGATTTATCCTTTTTCTCTCTCTTTGGAGTCCGCCGGCACTTAAATTGTCTATGTTTAAATACGTGAGGGGCATTGATAATCATGACAAAACCTTCAATGTATGGAACAACCGAATTTACTTTTTGATTGCCTTTACTGGATGTGAGCAAGTCTAAGAAACTACTTTATAGCAGGAGTTCCTTCAAAATACATGTTGCCTTTACTAGATGTGAGCAACTCTAAGAAACTACATTAGAGCAGGAGTTTTGGTATAATCTTGGATATCACTATGCATTTGATAAACAATGGTTAGCTTAGATACATGTCATGAAATATGCCATAGTTCTCTCCATATTATTTTGCTTAGTTGTTTTGAGCCTGTTTTTTAAGAAACGAACTCAAGTTAGAAACTTCATTTTTTTTCCACAGGAAGTGTTTGACAGAGACCGGTTCAAATCGGATGACAGGATGGGTCATGCCTTCCTTGACCTTCAACCGCTAGTCTCAGCTTCAAAGTTGAAGCGAGCGCTGAAGCTAACTACAGGTGAGACCACATTGAGGAAAGTGGCACCTAACAGCGAGAATTGCCTATTGGCTGACAGCTTCGTGACACACATGAACGGCGAGATTGTGCTTGATGTTCATTTGAAGCTTCGTGATGTTGAATCTGGCGAATTATACGCGACAGTCAAGTGGATCAATCACCCAACTTCCACTTCTGGGGGAAAGGCTGCATAAATTTAAGATATTTAATCTTTAAGTTGTCTTGGCATTAAAAAGGCAGGCTTCTGTTGAAGTTATGATGCAGTTAGATTATTCATGTCAGATTTCCCTTTTCAAGTTCTGTAACTTTTGCCAAACCATCCCCCTTTGAGGAGTTTCACCAAAGCCTGATGATTGGATTCAAACTAACACGCCGCATCTGGCTGCACTGCTCAGGATGATAGAACTGTTCTTCGAGACTTCTAGTTTAGATTGTTGTAGAAGTTCGGTTTGAAGCGACCTAAATATCGTCATGGTTTAGTAACATATACTCCAGCTATCAGTTTGCTTTCCTGTCAGAACTGCAGTTCTGTAAAGGTTTGTAGAATATAAAGGATTTCAGAGCCTGTCAACCAAGCCCCACCTGTGTAATGGATGAGCAATCACAAATATCCTGTATTGTGTGTACTTTACTGGTATTTATAAGATTGTCTTATTTTTCTTAACTACAAAAAACATCGATCTTTTCTTGCTTTTGGCCTGGCCAGGTTGGTCGCGCTACAAGTCTACAATGGTGGTTGGGATAAATTGTTCCCGAGTCTGGGCAAATACGTTTGTATGTTTCAGGTATCTCAACTTGAGAGAAGCTTTTTGGATGGTTAATTGGGTTCCTTTTTGTTTTCTGAACAGTAGAAGCATGAGGGAAGATCGAAATCATCCCTCGAAATAGAAAAATTATTAGATCTAGCAAGAAATTGAAATGAATCCATCTAATAATTTCACGCTAGATTCATTTCATTCTAGATCCATGACAGATATAGTTCATTTAAGAATTTCTCCTTAAAACAAAAATTCACCAGTTTTGAGTGCTTATAATTACATAAGAGACGAAATTTGAATCCTTTCATCCTTACGGCTTTGACCCGGCAATTGATGCCACCAGGCTTAAACAAGAATTCCGTGCTGTAACAAGACCTTTTCACCTCGCCAAATTCAGGATTCACGTAGTCAGGAAATGTTTCAAATGACTGGTTCAAATTCGTATGAGCAAAGTTGACTCATTCCTAGGCTGACCTACTAATCTAACTTTGCTACGAAATCTTTGACCTAATAATAACCTAATGGATCCATGTTGGCTGTCGCTGGTGATTCAGGGACTTACGGAATCAAGAACATTTCCAGATGACTGGGTCAAATTAGCGTCGTATAGTCAGAGGTGTACGTGACCGACCCATACCTAGGCTGACGTGCTAAACTCTAATGCTAACTTTGTTACGAAACTCGTGTCATGATAATAATATCATGGATCCATTTAGGCTATCGCTGGGGTTCTCAGAAAATATTTAGTAACCCAATAGATTATGAGAGCGCTACTGCCACTGAACGCATCTAACTTGCATCATGAGTGATTGAACTCAAATATAGGAAGCTTTTTTTGCTTGGTCATCAAATACACACCAAAGCAAACAAGCCATCATATGGGGTTAGGTTTGATACGAAAAAAGCATGTTGGTGGCCCAAGGACTTAAATTGTGGCTGGGAATCATGGAATTTGTCGACTCTTGCTGAGATGAAGATATCCTTAATTTATGGGATTAAGATTAGGCTATCCTTTATCACCATATTTGTTCATTATTTGTTCAGATGCTCTATCTAGAATGCTCAATGATGCAGTTTCTACAAACTTCTTATCATTGTATATCTCCTTTTTGCATATGATTGTGTCTTGATTGCTCGAGCCATAATGGCAAATGAAATAAATCTATCTAGTATCATTCAGGAGTATTGCAGGGCTTCGGAACAGAGAGTCAACTTAGAGAAATTAGTAATCGGATTTAGTCCTAAGGTAAATACTCTATCAACACAGCAAATAAGCAATTATTTGCAGATTCGAGGATCTTATAAGATATGGAAGTACTTGGGAGTTCCAATCATAGGTAATAGATTGTCTTCTGGAAACTATAAAAAGTTGATTCGGCCGTTCTTGAATAAATTAGAGGGTTAGAAATGGAAAGCATTGTCTATTAAGGGACGAGTTGTCCTAATTAGATATGTTCTCTTGGCTCTTCCCATATATTTGATGTCTAATTGCATAATTCTTAAAGGTGTGTTATTGAAGTTGGAAGGAATAATCAGGAATTTTTTATGGCTGCCTCAGATACTTCCAAGAGAGTACATCTACTATCATGGGATCATGTTTGCCGGCCTATTCAAAGGGATGGTTTAATGATTTCTTCTTTGATTGCTAGGAGCGGGGCTCTTATGGTCAAGCATGCTATGAGATTTATGTTGACTCTAAGATAGTTTGTAGGTTTCTTTCATGAAGGCTAAGTATGCAGCATGGTCCTTTTTATCTTCCCCAGTATGTGCACAAAATAGCTCCCCTGTTTGGAAAAAGATATGCTCTTTTGCTCCATTAATTTGCTCTAGTCTTAAATAATATATGGGTGATGGAGCATCAATTAATATGATTACTGCATGGTGGCCCATTCTTGTTGATATTAATTTATTGCAAAATCTTACAGTTAAGGACCTCATAGTGGAAAGTGAGAACAAATCGGATTTGACCGTGAACTCTCAAGCGTTTGCAGAGGAGTTGGCAGAAAAAATTCTGGCTATTATTATACCAGGTGGAGATCATGTAGATAGGTTGGGATGGAACTATCATCTGGTTTGTCAATAAGACTTTAAGACTTTCATAAACTTTTTAAGCCAAAAGCCTCATCCACCCAGAGTATTGATTGGGCTTGGAATTGGTGTTCATCCAAAAATTACTGTATTTATGTGGAAATTGGCATGGAACTGGCTCCTTTATCGTGGCATTTTATATTAACACGGTCTGCATATTCCTGACCATTATGACCTATACCCAGAATTTGAAGAATCGGTTCTCATGTTATTTTAAACTGCAGATTGGCAAATCTGGTTTGGTGACGAGCTCTCCTTTTTGATGCAACGATTTCTCTAGATACTTTTCTTCAGAATGTTAAAGAGAAATGCTTGATAGGTAATCGACATACTGAGGCTATTTTGATGTTGCTTATCATATTTAGCTGACCAAAAATGATTGTATTTTTCAGAATAATACTTGGAATCCTAGATTGATACTCATGAGAGCCTTGGTCCAAGCCCATGAGTATATATCCAAGTGGTTACATCAAAGGGATCTTTGATAGCTGGAAAAATCTATGATTCCTATTCAGCAGACCCTATGTTACCACATATGATTTATTTTTTGTGGGAACCACCACTCCTAGTTTTCTCAAGTTCAATTTTAATAGGCGTCAATTAGAACAGGCTTGGTTATTAAAAGTGCTAGTGGTGCACTTATTGTTGCGGAGATGTTTGTCTATTCAATACTATAGTTATTATGGCAGAATTGCGCATTGCATGGAAAACTTTGAAATATGCAGTAAACATTCTAAAGCTTCTTATATTGTACTTAAGGGGCTATTTGATGGTTGTTAGGTTGCTAACTGATTTATCGTTTTTAGAGACTAGTCCTCATCCTCTAAGATAAGATTGCTGGAGAATGGCGGCTAATTTACTGACTTATAAGGTGACACATGTCTATTAAGAAGCTAATAATGCTGCAGACTAGATGGCAATATATATAGCTAATCACATGGAAACTTCATCGTGGACTGCTGCATCATCAGATATTCCTCCTAATTTATTAATTATTTTTTTGCTAATTTCCACACTTGTATTTAAATTCTATTTTTATCAAAAAAAAAAAAGTTTAATTTGCTAGCTTTGGGTACATGCAACGGACATCATCATGAGGTGTCGACTCAACTATCATGAGCGCAAATCCACCCAATGTTTTCTGTAAATATAAAAATATAAAAAAGGAGACGCAATTGATTATCCACCACAACGAATCCCTGTTCAATTTCTATGCTTCAGTTCTTGGAATAAGAGACAATAGTGCGGTTGAAATGGGCAGCCCTGGGGCTCGGCATGGGTGTCAAATAGGTGCCATGCACTCAGAATCTATGTGCGTGAAACGGACTTAGGTAATCCGGCCCAATAAAATCTCCTAAAAAACGAACCATATTTAGAATTAATTTATGGATCATAGTAACTCCCAGGTTAATCCAATTTATCAGTAACATTAACTACATATTTGGGAAACCCAACAGGATTGGGTTGGATTTCCCTTAGATTTGTGGAGTGAGCGGTCTAATACCCTCCCAACCCAAATCCTGCAGGACGAAAAAAGAAAAAGAAAAAAGAGTGGACATTTTTTTTTCCCAACCAACAAGCCCACTGATAGAATTTAGGCTAAGATTAGGATGGATCTTTAGAAGTATAGGAGTTGGTATCGATTTTTATAAAAAAATTCAGCCCAATTCTGTTGAATTTTTCAAACAGATCCAAGGGCTTATTTATCAACTCTAACTTAGCCATGAATTTATTTTGGCAATGCGTGAATCTAACCGTTTTTCTTCTCTTTTCCTTTTTTTTTTTCATTAAATGAGCCCACCTACATAGACTCCATTGAAAGAGACCCGGAGGATGGTTGACAACTAACAACAAATTTAAGGCGCCTTTCCCTGAAAAGACATAATAACAATATCATGTATCCATTTGGACTATTGCCGAGTTCATCAAAAAAAAAAAAAAAAACAATGGATCATGCGAGAGCCCCTAACGCTAACTTGTGTCATGAGTGGTTGAACTCAAAAATCACACAGCAGGAAACAGCCTCAGCTATAGAGTGATTTTTCTAAGAGAGATTTCTGAGTTTAGTAGTATTCACTGGAAGACTGCTGTCAACATAATCAAAAGAATAAGCTGCTGGAAGGCTAAGAAAGAAACCAAAATAATGAGAGTTCTCATCTCTCAGTCATCAGAATCATCTATTTCAAAAGGAAGTTTCTTAACAGGTACAACTGATTCAGGCAATGATGGATTTCCAGACCTAGAGAGGTACATGGACTGCAGAGATTTTTTTCGACTAACAGAAAACCAGATGTTGTTTGCTGCTTGAACAAGGCGTTTGCCAACTTCTTTTCTACCAAACTCGCTCCTTGAAGCCCCCATATGCTTGTTAAGCGACAATGGAGGAGAGTTCATCGATGAACAATGAGGTGTAACACAGACCTTTTTCTCATTGACTGGTTGTTTGCTTCTGCTCAATTTGTTTCGAAATGTCTTCTTATGGTCAGCTTGGCAGGAGCTATACTCATCAGCACATGCCACACTATTATCTTTCATCTTCCTCCCAGATATACTCTTTGTTCGTCTGTCACCAGCAAAAGCAACTATTTCATTTTTATCAAGTTTGCTGTTACTGATGTTCGCAGGATAATCTTCCAACCACTTCAAACCATCAGAACTACCATTGAAGGAACAAATTGTATCAGAATCCAATGCACTTCTCTTTGAACTTTTCTGGTTGACTGAAAACTCTGCAGTGCTATTTGCATAGCCAGTGATCTCATTTTGTTGATTTTTTTCAGACTTCGGCGCATCATTGAATTGCTGAGTCAATTTTTTAGTGTTTAGCATATTTTTAGACAGACTCCTGCATGAATCCACCTCATCATTGTCAGAGAAGTACCTTGAAATAAGACCAGTTAGAGAGATGTTTGCAGACAAACTAATGCCGGGAGTTTGTCTCACTGTTGAAGAACTGATATGGGGTCTACTCAGTAGGGGAGGCTCTGAGGACAGGTTCTCATCCTCTTGATCCGTGCCTTGGGATTCATCAGTAATGTTATTATCTTTTGTTTCCTTCCCTTTGTCGGGATTTAAACCAGAGATTAATTCACGTGGGTGCATTCTTCGAGTTCTGGCAAGTTTTCCCTCTGCGATGTCCTTTACATATCCACTACCAACATTTGATGAATTTCCCTGTTCCCATGTCTTCCTCTTTTTCCTTCTTTCTTTGCCACAAATAGGTAAGGAAAGCACATCAAGTTGGCCTTCACTGAATATGGAATGATGTCTTCCATTTTTGCTAGCTTGGCTCTCCATATTTGTATCTTTGAAACCAGCAACCTTCTCTGATTTGGAAAAATCTGTGACATTGCTGACAGTAGGCATGAAATCTTTGGTATCTGGACTTGTGATGCCTTGAATGGCCATAACTACTCTGTTTCTGTGTTCCCACCAATCTGAATTATTTGATGCTGTTAAATTTTCCAAAGCCGGTGAAACTTTATAGTTTGGCCTGACAGTTTCCCTCCGATTAGAGAAGTCTTGTCTTGTGGAATGATTTAATCCTGAAGGTACACTAGCTTCTTGCCTCAGCATGTCTACAGACCGTGAAGCATTCATGTGAAGGAACCAAGTTCCTGCCAACCCCTGATAACATTTCTCGATAGGCATCGAATCTGGAAGATGATAAAAGTGGGTTTTCCTCTTTACCTACAACAATGAAGAAAGTTTAAAAAAATTGAGGAACATTGAAATGTCTACAAGAACATCAGAAGACTGAGATGTAAATAAAGCAGCTGCGGATAGACATGAAGGAAGATACTGGAGTGGAACTTACAGTAACTTACCATCAAAGCTTGGGCCTTAATTTCTCCAATATATGGAAAACAAGAAAAGTGTTCCCTCTCAAGTTGACCTGCAGGATAAAAAGAACATGCAATTTATTCTACCAGAAGCATAAAAACTTGTAGGACATACACATACAGAAGGTCAAAAGAAATGGCTAAACTCAGGCATTATGGTATTGGATACTCTTAAGGCATTCGAACCACTACATAAAGATACAAGAACCAAAATTTAAGCAGGAAGATTTTGATGTTTTTCCTGCAAATTGAAGATACCATTTTGTAAACTCTACTAGATTCTGAATTTGGGAAAAGCAGAAGGAACAAAAACCTAAATGATTATAACATGAAGAGTTAAGTTATTCAACCCAGAAGATGCCTAAGGAGAGGAGTTGCAATATATTAAGAAGCAACGTGTACTTTCGAGTTTCGGCCATATGATTTGATAAAGAAAAAAAATGCAACAATCTCATTAAAAAAAATTCTCCTCACAAATTGACATAGGAGTCTTAAAATAGAGCATGAAAAATATTTAGAAATTGCGTGAAATTTGAAAGAGAGAACTCTGCTGCTTCTTTGATGAGCATAATTCAATGGCTTCAGCTCAAACACTTCCAAACCCAGCCAACACTTCCCCATTGACATGACCACAGTCTGATTAGCTGTCCTTATAATAAATTCAAAAAGATTGTTCCCAGGTAAAATAGATCCTTATTGCAAACTAGACATAAGATCTCGATTGTGCAAGACTTCTACTATTAAGTGTCTGCTTATTCTTTCTCCTCTTTTAGGGGGGAGACATTTCCAGATTAGACACTTGCTTGGTAGTATCACCTCTTGCCACTTAGGCAAGCAGGTGGGGGTTTGATTCCGATTGGAGTCAGCCCCCAACGGATGGGGTGGGTATTGTGTAGAAATGGTGGGGATAAGCCCCTCCTAATCGAAAGGAGATAGACGCGCACGCGCAGAGAGAGAGAGAGAGAGAGAGAGAGAGAGATCTGCCCCTTGTACTTGTACTCCTGGTTTACGCAACTAACCATTAGATTTATATTAGAATGTTAGACGAACTAAATCACATTAACTTCCCAAGCACACATTTTACTGGCAACACTTGATGAAGTTGAGTCATATAAATATTTCAGAGAAATAGAATTTGCTTCATATTGACAAAAAATCATCCAAATAAAAAAAAATGTATAGCAAAATAAGATGGTTGAGCAAGTATTAAATCAATAAACAAATTATATCTATGGCCATATCATTGCATATTGCAAAAATATTTTCCACCAAGATCAAGCATACATAAAATCATTGAAATGGACTGAGTATGTCAAAAGAGACCATTAGAGTCCCTCCCCCCACCTTCACAC
>JAOXJJ010000001.1:8859285-8875713 GCA_025769935.1 Phoenix roebelenii
AAGAAAAAGAGAGAGAGAGAGAGAGAGAGAGAAGAAGAAGAAGAAGAAGAAAGAAACAAAGAACAAAAAGGGCTAAAGAAATTTTGATTTTTATAAGCAGCATTTTCAGTAGTGAATAGGGAGATAACTGAGAGTCAAGGAGGTGCAACCAGGCTAGTCAGTTCAGTTCTGAAACTGACCAATCATGTGTCATGAAGAACTGAGAGTCAAGGAGGTGCAACCAGGCTAGTCAGTTCAGCTCTGAAACTGACTTATCATGTGTCATGAAGAAAAGTGACCGGAAGTTCTCACTTATTCATTGTACAAACAGAACATACACTATAAAATGTTGGTTAGTTGTCCATATTGCATGTTTAAAATCAATATGATCTAGCATATAAACCTATGGTTTGTTAAATGTCTCAAGAATGCAAAGCTATGTAAGACATTAGACATAAACACATACATTCCGAACTACTAAATCTTGCCAAGACATGGGCCAGCATTTCCTATATAGCAGCCTAGATGCAATCTAGCACAAACATACTGAGTCCTCCAAGACGAACTACATGAAATGATGTTTTTAGTTACCAGTCAGAACCTTGCATTCTTTTCCCTTGTTTACGATAAAGGGAAAGAGAACCACCTGCACTATAATTCTCTAGGTCCATAGTTCTTGGGAATGCACGGCCTAAGAATTGAATGAAGAACTTTTGGTAGCTAAGCAGAGTGCTGTGCCCATTGGGGCAAACCCAGTTCATATCATTTACCAAGAAAAAATCGAATGAATTCGATGTATAGACAAACAAGACAAAAAGAGAAAACTACAAATGATAAAGCAAAAGCATCATCTCATTAACTAGATCAATATAATTCATAAAAACATCACACATTCGATATCAGCTCACTCTACACGTCTAGGACCAGAATTTCATCACGAAAACATAATATCGAACTTCAACATGAATAGAATTCAACAAGCATGATATGTTTCTTATCAAATTATCAAGATCAACTATTTTCAACGGGTGACCTACTCCATGAAGAACTAACTTGTTTGTTGACAAAATCAAATTTAAAGCACTTCATATGATTGTAACACTGCATATGGTATGCGTGTCCATTACCAACAAAGAGAACATGTTAACGCACTTTCAAAGGACATAATCTCTGCCGCAAATAGCTAATGGAGCAAAATAGGAGACGCCCGTTACAGGCACCGGCGCCCATATTATTCATTGAAGCATTTGAACAAACAGGCAGAAGGAAACGGGCAGAGATTCTTACGTTTGAGATCAGCCGCTGTGATGTCCAAGGGGACAGGGAGAGCCAAATGCGTGCCGAGGTTTGTATCGACAAAGACGGGCGTCGCATCGGAGTGCCCCATTGGCGTTCATAAGCTTTGGCCGTTTGCTTGGACCGGAGAATCGGCCTTCAGTTTGGTTTGAGTACGATTTTTATGGTGAATCTGTTAAAAATAAATAAATAAAAAAAATAGAGGACGAGAAAGAGATCTGATACCTCCGCTTAGAGAAGTGGTTCAGACTGCAACCCTGGAGGTTTGATCTAACCCCTCTTTATATATATATATATATATATATATATATATTACTTTTATCTTTGTTGTGGTTCAAATTCGGCCCGAGGGTGACTACGCTAGAGGAGTCGAGAGAGCTGCCGTTTGGAGAGGAAGAAGGAGAGCCACCTCCCGCGCGATGGTGTACCAACACAAAGCCTCACCGGTTGTTCCGATGAGGGCCCTTCGATGCTCAAGTTAGAGTGGAGCTTAGTTAGCCTAAAAAAGTTTCCGAGACATTACCTATTGGGGCTATTTATAGTCCTCATAGAGGTGCCCAGGTAGCGGAGGTACGGCCCGTCCCCATTATGGAAGGAAATGGCTTTTAGTTAGATGGTGTGCAGCTAGAGCTTGCTTGAGGTGTACGGCGTAGGCCATCCCTGTGAACAGTAAGGCGTCGATAGGTGTAACGGGATATAACTGGAGTAGCATAGTATTGTCCTTGACTATTGTTGGCCAACAAACAAAGCATGGTGCGGTGACGTCATAATGTACGTCCACGTAGGCGGGCGTGGGTACACACGTGGATGCAGTCGTGGGCAAAGCCGAGCTCGATGAGGGGCTGCATCATGTATTCGGCGCGGTCGGCTTGGCGGGTGCTGAGGTCAGCCTAGCTTCCTCAATTCCAAGATTTGCTCGGTAGGGCGCCCCGAACTCAAGGGTCAGGGTGTGTTGTCAAATATTAAGGGCGCCCCGAGCTCGGGTCGGGGCATAGCGGCGAATATAAAAGGTACCTTGAGCTCGGTCGGGGTGCGTCGGCAAATATAAGGGCGCCTCAAGCTCGGTCGGGGCATGTCGGTGAATATCAAGAGCGCCTCGAGCTCGATCGGGGGCGTATCGGTGAATATTAAGGGTGCCTCGAGCTCGGTCGAGGCGTGTCGACGAATATCAAGGGCGCCCTGAGCTCGGTCGGGGCATGTCGGCAAATAGTCCCGTGGTCGAAGGAGCTCTGTGGCTCATGGATGGTACAGCAGGGTGTTACGAGCTTGGGCTCGAGACGACATTATAAATATCAGAGGAGGTTGTTGTAGATCGTGGCGGCGAAGAAATTCGGCCGAGGTCAGCTGAGCCTTCAGCGGAGTCCGAGATTGGACTGTCTCTTAGCGAGACTGAGGTCCGGCTCAATCGTTGCTAGGGTCTATTTGGCTGATATTGGGTTGTCCTATTGCTGTGAGCAGGACGGTCCATTTTGCCCCCCATCATTTGACTCCCGATTTCCGAGGTCGAGTCACTCTTTAGCTCGAGCGAAGGAAGTAGCTGGACTATTCATCGTCCTGCATTTTAGCCAAGTGCTTACGAAGATGCACACATCAGGCTGGGTATACTTTGCCTTTTGGGGGGCCGATTACTTATGGCTGAGCTCCGCAAGCCGAGCTTGAGTGGATCATGCTACCACACCAATCAAAGCAGGAGCGGCCATGGGAGCTCTTTAATATGTTGCGTGTGCACTTCTTTTCGAGACGTCATTGGACAGAATGCGAGGGGCCAATCATTAATGCCTTGTCTTTCAGAAGCGTTCACCATAATGATCGGCCTTTAGTGCTGCAATTTGAAGGGATTTGCTGAAACGGTTCTAGGGCTTGCCACATGGTGAGATCTGGCTGCTTGGCTGCTCGGGAAAGTCAATCAGAGTCATTGAGGTAGGCTATATAAAGCCTCTGAGAGGCCTCTGGGGCTCTTAATTGATCTTCTGCTTTCCTTCTTCCTTCTGTCTGTCGTTGTCGCCCTCGAGCTTTCTGAAAGGCTTTCGGAGTATTTTGAAGTTTCTTGGCGGCTCTGTTCTCAGTTTCTGGCGACTCTTCTCTCTTTTCCTTCGTTTTCTTCCCCGATGAAACTCTAGGTAGGCGTCTTCATTATTCTCGGTTGCTCGGAGGAGCTCCTCCAAGCTCGTTCGACCGCCGAAGGTTGCATTTCGGAGCTGGAGTCTGCACTGGCTGGCTAGAGGCACGAAGCCGAGGCTTTAAGGCTGAAAGCTGAGGAACTCGAGCGGCTTGCCAAGCAGCAGGTCCTGGTGACCATCCAAAACTTCCTAAAGTTCGAGCAATACCTGGACGAGTTGGTGGAAGGGGCGACTGACGCCATGATCCAGGACTTTGAGGACTACCAGGATCAGGCCTAGAGACTTTGCTCTGGTGTCAACTTCGACGGCCTTCGCCCATGTCTGATTGGGGCCACCGAGGCGGAGGTCAGAGCTGAGGCCAAGGTGGAGGACATTGTCGAAGTCAAAGGAGAGGCCACCTTTGAGGTTGAACCCGAGGTGGCTTAAGCCGACTAAGCTTTCTTCTGCCTATTTTTCATTTTTTCTTGTAAAGTCGGCCACTTAAGCCTCTTTTTACTTTTTGCATTCATGCCGACTTCAAGGTTGGCTTCTTTTGTATTTGGCCTTTGGCCTTTGAATAGAATATACCTTGGTAATTTGTATTGTTAAAGTCTGACAAGGAATTTCAAACTTATCTTGCCTTGTATTGCTCGATCAATAGAATCCGAACTAAGGTGTTAGCTTAACCTTTACGTTGCCAGGTAACATTTTGCTTGGCCTTCATTTCCAGCTTAGAGAAGCTTGTTAGATCGAAAAACCCACTGCTTCCGAGCTTGTTCTCTAGTGCTTGGAGCCCCGTTTCAGCTTTCAAACTGTAGCTTGCTAGGGCGTCTTTGAGATAGAAGGTCGTCACAAGCTTCAACGCTTACCGGCTCCATAGGTTTCTGTAGATTCTAACACGGGCGTCTGAACCAAAGTCGGGTCGCTCTCAGACTTTTTCCGAGACCGAGGATGGAAGAGCTTTTTCGGCTTGTGGTCGATTTTTAGGACGATCTTGGAGAATAAAGTACCTGTAGTCGAATGAGCTCGTGGCTCTTCATTCGGTATTGTAGGGCACCTTGAGGCCGGCTCAAGGGGCGACATTGGAGAATAAGAAAAACCAGTTTGAGGGCAGCAACCAACTCGAGGGTAGGCACCAGTCCGACGATAGAAATCAGCTCGAGGGTAAGTACCAGCTCGCGGATCGAAATCCGCTCGATGGTAAGCACCAACTCAAGGATAGGAATCCACTCGAGGATGAGCACCAGCTCGAAGATCAATAGTATTTATTAATTATAATATAAATATATTATTGTACTTTAAATTTACATTATGAAATTATTTAATATATTATTTCTATTTGGCTTATTTTTAATCAAAATAAATATTAATTTTATAATAATAATTAATCTATTTTATAAAATTAATAATTTTGCTATCAAAATTATAAGTAGCCTGTCCAAACAATCCTACATATAAATTGCATGAACCTATTGCTAACCATTTATGTATGTTTTCTTATGATTTATTTCATAATTTTGTTTAGTAGTTTCAAAATATATTGAATATATTAGGGGTAACTTTGGTATTGTATGGTCAGTGAACTTAGTTTCCATTTTTCGATGTTGTACTAAATAGGTTCACTACAAAAGAAAGGATATATCCTTGTGCTTTGTTGAGTCCTTAAGCGTCGGTAGGTTTCCTGTCGACGCTTCCAAAAGCGTGGGTAAAGCGTTAGGCATGTAGGGGTGGACATAGTTTGCGCCGATGCTTCCAAAAAGCATCAACTAAAAATGGAATCTATGCCGACGCTTTTAAGTGTCGTTTTACTTGGAGTTAACCTATGCTTAAAAGCATCGGCCAATATGGATCGATGCTTAAAACCATGGGTTAGTTTTGGACTAGGTCGACGCTTAAAAGCGTTCACCTATCTTCATTTTTACCCGATGATTTAAAGTGTCGGTAAAGGCGTGCCAGTTTTTCATGCCATTTGCCATTGCCGACGCTTAAAAGCATCCGTAATAGTGATTTTTTTTAAAAAAAATTATAAAAGCAATTTTTAATACTGTATATATTATATTCCAACAAAACAAATACACTAAATCACATAGATAACAAAATGCACGCTACAAATAAGAATTTTTCATTCAAAATGTTCATATTATCATATTTGATTACATTGTACTTCAAAAATATTAAAAATATACATATCAAATTTCTAAATAAATAATCTACAATATATCAAGAATCGACGACATCATCATCTCTCTGAGTAGATGAAGTATCAACAACCTACAAGAAAAAAAAGATACTTTAGAAACTAAGAATACGAAAGTCATCACGCTCGTACAAGAATACATTATAATTATATAAAATATTCATATAGATTTAGTTATTTACCGGAGAGGCAAAGCTCTGCAAAAAAGATGAAATATGGTCAAGCTGATCCTACGGAGATTGTATCTTCAACTCTTGGCTCTGCTTCAACTCCGCCATATTGGTCATATGACTTTGCCTCATCTCCTCTATTCTTGTCTCATATGACTACTTTATCTGTGTCATTCTGTCTTCAGACTACAAACCTCTGCTGTGCTACTATCTTATTTGGCATCTTGCTATATTGGCTCACTGCAGACAACTGAGTATAGATAACTCCAACGCCATAATTCCTGACTCGACCATAACATTCTGGGCCCATCAATTCGTTATAGACCTGAGCTTCGATGCGACTGGTCGCGTCGGATGATGATGACTTATCGATACGCTCTGAAATAAGAGTTGTAACTCTTTCCTATATCTCTCTCAAAAAAACAATCACATTAATATTTTAAAAAAAGTAAAATTAATAAAAAAATTTTGAACAAATCAAAAATGAATACATACAACTATATCTCTTGACTCGTTCCGGATAAAACTGTCATCTTGGTGAGTATTAGTCATCTTATAAAACTCTACCTCACCAGGCTCCCTTTCATGCTTTTCTATCTATATACACGGAAAGTATATTGACAAACTATATATCATAATACGTGCTATATGTTAGTAGAGTTTCAAATAGTTTTAAAAGAACTTATGAATTTATTTCTACGTCTCGCATAACTCTTTGAGCCTGAAGTGTGAGGAATTGCTTGAAATGCTCGTGCAACTCTACTAATATTAGAATATGTCTGTCAAAATAAAAGTACATAATATAATATGATTCAATGTATATATTTGCAATCCATATTAATAATAAAGATAATATAAGATATTGAAATAATATGCGTGACTTGTCCTCTTTCAGAAAACCAGTAGTGAACAAGCTCCCTCCACTGCTGAGGGTATACATCAGGAGGACAAACACGAGCAACCTCCTCCTCTGTCATACCATCGCGCTTGAAGTCCGTCTTCAGTTTCGCTTTATATTCTTTCCATTTGCGGTTGAGGGACTTTAACACCCAATCATGGCTCTCTGAAAAAAGTACAAACTTATCCTACAACAAGATACAAAATGTTATAATAATATTAAACTTCAAAATTAAAATTTTGGTAGTAAGCAAATTAACATACAGGAGGTGTCAAATTAAAAAGAAAATTCAATTTATTACCTCTATAGGTCTAAGAAGCTCAACTTTATACGAAGAAAGCATTTCATTCCACTTCGTGTAGTTGAGCGAACACAGCTGACCCTTGCATGCAACCGATCGTAAAAAGCTTGATAGAAGACTTCCAGCTCTATTGATGGGCTACCCCAATTCGTTGCATCGGATGATGATCTTCTTACCCTTATGAAGCTGCCACACATCCTTTGCTTGAGTGGGTCCCCATCTCGTCCTCTCCGTCCCTTGTCCATCTATCAAAATTAAATAAAATATGTCTTAAAATATTGAGGACAAATATGAATATAAAATATGAACTTTAAATCGAATTACTCTTGATCGGAGCTCATCCTCTGGGCAATCAGCAGGAGGCTCGTGCTAAGATCCTGACTCGTGCTGCTGGTGCTCACTAGCTGCTGGGACTGATCAGAAGTAGATTCCACCTGAGAATGCTGGAACTCCACATCTCTAAATCATCTCCCTCAAGGCATATTGTTACCTAGTATGCACAAAAAAGAATCAATATTAGTTAAATGATAAATTTATACTAAATAAATTGCTAATAAAAGAGAACACAATAACTCATTCAACGTATACATCATAAATTTTACTTACCATTATGAAACTACATTCTCATTCAACATCCATCCTAATCAAAGTCGTTGGCACATTTACTTCATCAGTTGGCACAACATTATAAGGCATACACTGAGTATAAGTATCATCGTTCTCCTCTTCCAACCCTATTTCCATATCATAGGTTTCGTCTTAATAATAGGAGACCAATTTTTATCTTTTGAGTCTTGCACAAAAAACACTGGTCGAGCTTGAGATGAAAAAACAAATGGATCATCTTTCAATAAAGTTAGGAGGAAACATGGACATTTATACTAAATGTTTAGCTTCCGCCGCTAAGTGAATGAGTAGATGAACTATAATAGTTAAAAACCCAGAAGGAAAGATCTTTTCTATATGGCATAGTGTAAGTGCAATATTAGACTCCAATTGATCAAGCTCCTTAGAATCAAGAATTTTAGAACATAATGCCTCAAAGAATGATGATAACTAAGAAACAATTGCGAAAACTTGTTTCAGCATTGACGATCTTAAAGCCAATAGAAAGATATCTTGCATCAAAATGTGACAATCGTGACTTTTAATATTTAAAAGTTTTCGCTCTTTGAGATTTACACATTGTGAAATATTCGATGAATATCCATCAGGAACCTTCATATTTTTTAAAACCATTAGAAATAGATCTTTCTTTTGAGTATACATTGTGTAACATGCAGGAGGTATAAAATATTTATTATTGGGAAGTTCTTTCAGATGAAGCTTTTGTCTTATGCCCATATCATTCAAATCAAGACACGCTTTCAAGTTATCTTTGGTCTTTCCATCAAGATTTAACAATATTCCAATCAAGTTATCACAAACATTCTTCTCTATATGTATCACATCAAGGTTATGTCAAAGAACATTATACTCCCAATAAAGTAAATCAAAGAAAATGCTTCTTTTTTCCATAGTTGTTTCTGTGTAGATGCTACCATTGAATCATCATCATTTTTCTAACCATATACATTGTCTTCATTCTCAAAAAAGTTGTTAGCATTCTCAGCAACCTCTGTTATTAATCTTTCATTCATTGTGGTGCCAACATGCTCCCTTCCCCTCTTCTTTGAACATTTAGAGACCTTAGCAGGTATATAATGGGTACCATGCATTTGTCTAAAGACTTCAGTTCCAGTTGGTGGAATAGGGGCAGATCGCAACTCTGTGGTACCATCGAACAAGTTATTTTGAAATCGAAATAGATGGTTTGCTTCTAACCATCGACGATGGCCTATATAACAGAACTTTCTTCCATGTTTTAACCAATACGAATGGGTTGAATCTCCACAAGAAGGACATGCAATACGCCCCTTACTGCTCCAACCAGATAAATTAGTATATGCAGAAAAATCATTGATGGTCCAAATAAGAGTTGCACGCAATTTGAATCTTCGACCAGTGAAAGTATCAAATGCATCAATACCCTTCCATAACTTTTTCAATTCCTCTATTAAAGGTTGTAGAAAAACATCAATATCATTACCTAGGGCCTTGTCACCTGAAATAACCATTGATAGAATTAGTGAAGACTGCTTCATACACATCCATGGTGGCAAATTATATGGAATCAAGACAATCGGCCAAGTGTTGTATGTAGAACTCATCGTTCGGAATGGATTAAACCTATCAGTAGCTAAACGTAGCCTAACACTGTAAATGTCAGAAGCAAATTTGGGATGCCTATCATCAAATGCTTTCCATGCGAGACTATCCGCTGGATGTCTTAACATTCCATCCTTTGTACGGCCTTCATGATGACATCTAGTGATGCAAACATCCTTTTCAATCCATGTATTAGAGAAAAATACCTCAAAATTTTAGTCCATTTTTTCTTAGTAGGTGCAGCATCCACTTCAGTCAACGAATTATTCCTATCTTCTTTAGGTTTTTCCTATCGTGAAGTTCCAGTTATTCGGTACGACTCTTGGTTGATATTTTCACCGCGATATAAAATGCAATCATTCGGACAATTGTTATCTTCTCGTATCCAAAATCCAACTCTTTTATTAGTTTGTTGGCTTCATATGAAAACGATGGCAAAGTAACATCTTTCGAAAATGCATCTTTTAATAATTGAAGAAGCATAGTAAAAGACTTGTTGGACCACCCATTCAAATATTTCAAATGTAATAAGTGCATAAGAAAAGAAATATTCGTAAAATTCTTATAATTCCGATAAAGTTCTTGATCACAATCTTTCACCAAGTTATCATTAGAATGTATAGGTTCCTGAACATGCATGGACTGATCAATAAATGTATGCTCATCACCTATTACGACGGCTTCTTGTCCTCCATTGAAATCTGTTAAATTTCTAATACTACGTCCAAGAGCATCTCTGAGTAAGCCTCTTATATCATCTTCTCCTATAGAATTTCGTTCTGTGTCACTGGTTCCAAAATTGATGGTGTATTCTAGATAGGAGGGTTGGTTACATTAAGATAGCAATATGAACTCTCCATGAAGTACCCATTTAGTATAACCCTTTAGAAAACTATTCTACACCAAATGTTCTTTAACAATTTTTGGATCAAGAGCATAACCGTTTACATATTTTTGACATGGATAAAATCTTTCCGTTCATATTAGATTTCTCAAAAGTAAACTTAATAAAATTCTAAACTCCATCCAAATATTCGGCATTGGATCTCAACTTATTTATCCAACTTTTGTCAATTCTATTAGAATACCGATTGAACTGCAGTTTATATAAAAAAGATAAACAAAATTAGGGCATGAAGAAGGATGGCCTACATATGTAGAGTAACCGGTTCAAAGTGTTAAATAAAAATGGATATAGGATTGGCAGTCTCTCCGACCGCTATGAATCTGGACATGAAAGAATCTCAATGGAATTCTCAAGTGGAGCCCTTTGAGTGAGTGGGTGAACCACAAGGAATGTTACTCAACAATGGCCTTGTGCAAGCTATCAAACTGTTGGCCCTTGAAAGCAGATTGAAGAGACCAAGTGTCACTAATCTCGTGGCTCTAGTGTAGGAAGAGCTTTGCTTTCCACCCAATGAAAAGGCAGCGAGAAGGAGATTGGGTTGGATGAATTGTGTTGCAAGTTTTTTTTCTTTTTATTTTTCTTAGCAGACCTATAAAAGAAGCAGATCTGGGGTTGGGTGTTTGGTACTTTGTTGGTTTAGAAGACATGCCTTTGCCAACTCATGCCTTGACATGCGGCGCTTCAGGAAAATATTTTTGTGGCCATGGTTGATTGCATGATTGCATAAATCTTGTCCTCGCGGAAGATATTTTCTTAGACAAGGACCAATGTTATAGAAGCACAGAACAAGATATACATTGCACATGGTTTTCTTTTTTTGTTTTGTTTTTTTCGAAGTGTTTCATGTTGGATTATATATGGCTCAGAAACATAGAAAGATAAATTTTCTGAGAAGGTGTTTTGCTTAAACTTGAAAGATTTGTAACTAGAGGCGTAATCGATGGAAGATTTTTCACCTTCAATAAAGTCAGAACATGAAACCACAATCTACTAATGTTTTAGCTTTTCATTTTCTACTTATTTTCCAGCAGTCCGGCCAAGGATTTTCTCTAAAACAGTCTACTTTTACCTCACTCTCTCTCGTGAGCAACAGCTGTATGAATTTTTTTGGCTTAGATCATGTCATTGAGGTTGCAACTTTTATTAGGTTAATTCAATTCGAGTAAGCAAATCTATCAACTTTTATAATGCACCAATCTTTTATATGCCCATCACCATTCTATGTGCTTTTTTTGGAATGCAAGTTCTCTTTGGTATTCTCAAGGTCAAAAGGCTGGATCAGCAGGAGAGATTGATAACAGGCACTGCTTGACATAGAGTGGGTCGAATCTCTATATTTTCTTGCATGATTTTGACAGAGTTAAGCAACCAAAACCTTCCTTTTTAACTGCTTCCTATTTTTGAATTTTTATTTGTTGTGCTTAAAGAGGGAAGGTACTAATGAGATCCTATAATGTTTCTTTTTGGAGCAGAAATCCTACTGATTAGTCTTTAATGTTCTTTTTGGACCATGGATGAATGGTTTGACACACGGGAGACTGGATGAACGGTTTGACATATGGGGGGCCTCTATTTTTTCCGGACTACTTAAATTACTTGGAGAAGCTTTGGTTTGTCTAAGAAAAGTAACCTGAAAATAAATTATTCTTGAAGCTGAAGCAAGATCAGATGGAGCAGGTTACAATTCATGCATTCTCAAGATCAGATAGAAAACAATTGCTTGAACTTTAAAACTGTAAAAGATATGACTTCAACAATTGTATGCAGAGAAACAGATTGATAAATATTAGAAGAAATGCACAATTGAACACCTGAAATCAGATAAAAAGAATAGTATAAGAGTATAGTGCATTACCTCGTTGCTTCAGGCTGGTCGGTCGACGCCGGTCTCCGGATAGGAGGGATGCCGCTCGATTGAGGCTTGAGAGCTACTCGGACGGCGCCAGAGAGGAAGGAGATCCTTGGGTGGAGGCAAAGCTAGAGAATCGGTAAAAAAAGAAAAAAACACCCACGAACACACGAACAAGAGAAGGCGAAGAAGGAGAAGAACAAGCGAGAAGGAGGGAGCGGAGGGAGGAGGAGAAAAATACCTCGGGCGGAGGGGGTTGAGTTCGGTCGGTCGGTGCCGGAGAGGAGGTTGGAGTCGAACGGTTGGCACCGGAGAGGAGGAAGACGGGGGGCCTAGGGCAGCGCCGGAGAGGAGAGAGGAGGTTGGAGTCGGACGGTCGGCACTGGAGAGGAGAAAGACGGAAGGCTAGGGCAGCGCCAGAGAGGAGGAAGACGGAAGCTAGGGCAGTGCCAGAAAGGAGAAATAGGGGAGTAGCTAGGGCAGAATGAGGGCTCGATCGAGGTCGGGCGCTGGGTTTGGAGGGGTCCTAGCCTTCGACGACGCTTATAAGCGTTTACGCATCGTGTTAACTTGACGTTTATAAGTGTCGTTTTAGGTCGGGAACAATAATAACGCTTAAAAGCATCGTCCTAGGTCTAGTTCCCATGCTTCCCAGCAATACCTTCGCTTGAGGACTATGACAACACTTTTAAGCATCATCGGTTTTTTCAAATTTGCCGACGCTTTTCCTTAGCGTCGGCTTTACTTCTTTTTTTTGTAGTAGTTATTCAAAAATAGCTAAGGATCTTTAATCACTAAAACATAACATACTAAATACAGTGATCAGATAACTTCGATGAGGATCACTAATGATCTAAGATCACCATAGTAATCTCATTTGGGTCACCAAATGCTACCACAGTTTGTATGGGTCATGTGCCCCACTCTGATATATTTGCAACAATCGAGAACCTCATCCAAAAAAACTAAACAGAAGGCGTTGTTTGGATTACTTGACCCTATATAAGTATCTAAATTCAATCCAATGTATAGTCGATATGGAACTAAACATATACCGCACAAATCCTCAAATATTAGCTCTCAGAAATTATTGATAAGGCCCCCTATCGGATAGCTCTAGTATGGTCTACCACACGAGCAGCAACCCAGCCAATAACACAATTGACTTCCCTATTAACATGCTCAGCAACAAAAGCTATGAAACCTGAGGAAAGCTTTCAAATATCTAGCAGCAAGGTTGGAGTGCCCTTCACCTGATGTTTTGGTTTTCATATTTTGACCCTCTACGGATTCCTAATCCCATCAAATCCCCACAGCAAACCCTCCCTCTAGTGCTGCGGGTCCCCCAAAGACTTCAGCCTCCATACACCAAATCCTCCGCTTGGGACAGGTCAGGGACCACCTCTTCGTCACCACCAAGATGCTGATGTTTTGTTACGCCTCTGGAACGATTGGCCGTGCTCCCCAAAATCTACAATGGCATCCATCACGTAAACATCTCTATCTGGATACAGTATAGTATGCTACAAAATGGAATTAGAATTTTTCACATGAAGCCACTCTATAATACACACTAGACTTTGAGATTCAAACCTCTCTTTCATGTACCACCAAGCATATGTTTGACGCCACCAATCAATGTGATGCCTAATAGGAAAGTCGAAGTCTGTATCAAAGAAACCCCTATCAAAAATCGACTTTTTTTTTCGCTTTGATGCAGACCTAAATCATACCTAGAACAAGGAGTGCTAAGATAATCTTCCAGCAATTGCTTTTAAGAGGTGAAGTCTTCGATATTCCACCCAAAGACCATCCAATATACTTTAGGATCCTAGCCCTAGGAATTTGTAAGCAAGTGTTGAAGCAGGAGGAACTCTAGTATTTGAAACCGGTCTTGAAGCGTGAATTAACACTGTTCTTAAGCGAATTTTGCCCCACCATGTTACTGTTAGTGATCCAGCAAATTCGCTCCAAGATACAACAAAACCAAAATAGAATCCTAGCCAATAAAACTAGGATTCCCCAGAACAACGAAATGAAAGATTTATGTAGAAGAAGTTATATAAATCAGTGAAGGATATTGGCAATTTATAACTCTGAACCAACACACCCTTTGGAATAGTGCCTGTTCAAAATATAACTGCTAGTGCAGTTATTTTGTGCAAAACGGATAAAAAAAAACTGCCAATATGAATTTTATTTTACACGTACAAGTGCCAAATGCCAATCCAGCCCAATCTAAAGAGGAGCAGCACAAGCTATTGATTTTTGCCCAGAGCTGAAGTAGACTCGATAGATCCGAGCATGGATCGGATTGACCTGCTTCCGATCCAAAACAGATCTACAATTAGTCCAGCCCAATCTAAACCATCAAAAGATGTGCATTTAAATAGAAGCTAGAATAGGAACCAGTGTAGTATCTACACTATGTGAGCATAAATCAGGAATAAGAGAAGAGGCTAATCTGATTAGGATCAATGGAGGAGGATGAACAAGGCAAAGGATCTCATTCCTTCCTTCTGCAAAGGGACTTTAAGGAAGGGAATATATAATTGTGCAATATGCACTAAATTGGAAGAAGAGCTAGCCAAGCTCAAAGTGAAATGTTGGGCTTGCTCTTGATGGATTGAGCCTTGAGGAGTATAGAACCTTAGATTGTTAGAAAATTGGGGCATCATAATGTGTGGATATTTGAATTACCTTAGAGGATAGAGAGGAATTAAAATCAGTTCACTTATGAAGGAGGCAAATGGTTCTGTTGACTGGATTGTTTTCTTTGCAGCTTACCATTTCGGTGGTTTCGTCTGGATGGACAGTGGATCTGTGTCAGGGCTTCTGTGTAGTCTCCTATTTTCTGATTTTGTTGGCCGTATCCACATCCGTAAAGTATGAGCCACTATTGTATCAAAAAAAAAAAATGGTGAGGATCACATGTGAAGTTTACTCTCATATAGAATAATTAGTATAAGGTAGATGGATCGAAATGGGTGATTAGGTCCAAAATCGAATGACTTAGCTTAACTTATTTAATCTATTTAATTTGATTCACCCCGTTGTAGTTCATTGCCTATTTAATTAAAAAAAATAATTAGATTTAAATTTAAATTTTTGACCCACTTAATAATTATGCATAATTTCAATTAGAATCAAAAAACTCCTCGCCCCATGAGCCTGCAATTCATGCATTTAATACTTCACCCTCTAAGAAGCCATTAATTGGTATCCATGACAATCGTTCATCTGCCCTGATGCTGATTTGGCATAATGTGAGATGAAATTATTATTTTACAAGCAGCACCCACGTTTTAGATGGATGGCACTAAAAATGCATTAAAGAGAGAGATTTTGGATTTGGCCACGGCAGTTGGCGCTTGGGATTTGGGGAGATGTACTTGCTGACCCTGTGCGGTTGGGGCGTTCGAGCCATATCTTTGTCCGGTCCGGACCGGGTTCATACGTGTATTTTGCTGGACAAACAAAAATCAAGGAAGCGGGCGGTAGGATGATTTTGGATAACCGGTCCGGTCCAACCCTTAATCAGGTCTGTTACAATTCTATATGCGGTTAAAGATAAGATCCGGTCTGCAATCTGAGGCCGACCGTATGGATCCTATGTCAGAGCGGCAGATGGATATAATTAATAAAGAAGGCAAACGACAAAGCTTGTGCTCCCACCCATAAGCGAACATGTCCACGTGCTCACCGTCTACCTACCCATAAGCGACCACGTCCCACGTGACAGGGGCTGAATTCTCCAATCAAGCTGATCTATTTGTTTTGCACTTTTGCATGTAAAACCATATAATTTTTGAATTACAAACGGATATCGATCGACGGCTAACCAATACTAGTATATTTCTGGGAAATTATGATATGCATATTTTCTTCAATAAAAATGCATATATGATGGACCATAACGATCATTTTGATAACTATATATGCTATTTTTGTTTTACTTAATTTTATTTATATATGCTATTTATTTATTTTTTTGGATATTTTAGGGTAAGTATATTTATATTTATTTTAGAGAACACACACAATATAATATAATTTTAATAAAATATTATTCTCGCTTTTTTTTTTTTGTCCGTTTTGATGGCCCCCTTAAAACAGATTGGGAAACATTTGTCTCAATGCAAGCATTTTATACCTTAACACGAGTTTTATCTTGGGGTCGAAGAAGGAACAGTTTTTTTGGCAGGCTGTACCCACGTGAGATCGATATGGGTGCCGTTTTCAACCAAAAAAAATAATAAAAAAAAGGAATTATGATATCAAATTTATCGGGGGTAATATGCAGAATCTCGTTCGCCTTTCCTCGCCCTGGTGGCTATTTATACCCCCAAGTCGCGTTTTGCTCACTCCCTCCGTCCTTCTTCTCGCCCAGAGCAGAGCCGTGATCCCGGGTGAGCTCCTCCTACTTCGCTTCTCCTAAAGACCCTGAAAGGGATCTACCCTCCGACTCTTTAATCTCTCGAGCACCCATCTCTCTTTCTCCCTCCCTCCCTCCCTCCCCGCCCC
>JAOXJJ010000001.1:8884842-8952571 GCA_025769935.1 Phoenix roebelenii
TATACACAGAGAGAGAGAAAGAGAGAGAGCGAGATGAACTTTGGGACTCTCAAGAGGAGAGGATATCTACTCTTCTCTACTTCAAAATTAATAATAGGGCATCCAAATAAAAAATCCACACTAGTAATCATAATTTGTGCCACTAAAAATGTCAATAAATAAAAATCATGTATTTTGATAGTTTCTAACCTAGACATTGTATGGACACAAAAATAGGCGGTTTTTATTGTGCTATCATGCTAAAATATATGATGAAGCATTTAAATTGAGAATTCACCTTTTCGATTATGATTTACGTGTTAAAACATGTATAGATTGAAAATAGATTTTAATACTTAGATCATAGCAAAACATAGTTTTGTATCATTTTGACCATTCATTTTTATGTCCACATGAAGCATAAATCAGTGGCCACTAAAATATGTGTTTTTTTTTATTTGTAGGAATTTTTAGTGGTACGGATCTTTGATTTCGATATCATATTATTGATTTTGGAGTTGACAAGAATAGATACCCTCTCCTCTCGAGGGGAGCGTAGCCATCACATATACTCACGATGCAGTTTTCTTGGCACCTACTCTCTGTCATTTATGACATAAACTTTGTGCTCTATGTGGTTTGTGTTTTTGCTTCTATTTTCAGGAAAAAGTCAATGTCCATGGTGGAGCTGTATCTTTAGGACACCCTCTAGGCTGCAGTGGAGCTCGCATTTTGGTGACCTTGTTAGGGGTATGCTTCATAAATTAGCACAATTTAGCTTTTCTCAATTTCAGTTTTAACATTAACATGCCAGTATATGCTCTCCTAGAATCAGCATTGTATCAGATTGGCATGTCTTCTTGTATTCCAAGTTTGATAAAAATTAAATACTAATCATTTTAATTTAGTAATTTGTCTTAATTATTATAATGGTTGCTGTCCATTTAATTTTTGTCTGATATCAAGGAGTCCTATTGGGATATGTTTGGTTTGGAAGGGGGAGAAAATATTAACTCAATTTATTGTAATTTTAGAGGAAAATACTGGTCAGCTTTTCCGCATTGAGAAGAAATATCTATCATTTATAAACATATATTTTTGGTTCAACAGGTTCTCAAACAGAGAGATGGTAAAATTGGAGTTGCTGGCGTTTGCAATGGGGGAGGGGGAGCTTCTGCTCTTGTTTTAGAACGCATATAAGCAGTTCCAATTAGGTAAGTTTCAACTGCTCATTATCATTTACAGTGCCTGTAAAGAAAATTTTCCCTCTGGGGAACTTTGGAAACGTGCGCATGGGCAATAACTTGTATTGGTTGTTGACAATGTTCTTGCACTTTCCCATCCATTAAAAGAAGTAAACATGGGGAAAGAGTCTGAACATATGCTTGATATGTGTGGTCTCGATATGTTAGACTTAGGGGTTCATCGTGTAAGTAATCTCGGTATTCCAAGCTAGATGAAAATTTTAAATCATGTGCCGAATTTATACTTTCTAGTAATGAAGAATAAAAGGATCAAAGAAGTTTGTTTCTTGTCAATATATTTAGAGACCTTACTTTGTTAAACAAATATTTAAATTTAATCCGTTTACTACCCTTGCGGAATCAGGCGGATGTTGGAATCTGACCTGTCCAGCTATTTACAGTCCTCATCACTCTTGGATCCAGTTTCAGCAGTCGTTTCTTGAGCCATACCGTCATAGCAGTGTATTGTTACGGATAATGATGTCGGCCGCATCATTATTGTTTAGTTTATGGATGGCTGCGCTTTGTCAAAATATTTCCACATCAGAACTATGTTTTAGCATGTCTAAATTGGGGGCATATCCAGGCATTTTGTCGTCCTAAGCTACATTTGCTTCAAGTAGCAATCAGGTGTTCTGCTATGATGGCTTTTTAACATATGGGAAATGGTGGATTCATTTAGCTTTCTGGAAATGATGTATCCTTCGTTAATTTCATGGCCCTGTGCTGACCAAAGATTCTGTTTTCTTTCCCATGTGTGCAGGCAATCATGCAGGACCGCTGGAGTGGAGCGGTCTTTGTTATGAATTTAATTTTTCTCCTATTTTTGTTGGTGTGGCCTGGTGCTTGTTGTGCCAAAAATGTTCTAGTACCAATAGAGAAGTGAATTGAATCAAAACCTGTTGAGTCATCCCCACCTGCTTTATTCTTGAATCAGAATCTTATTATTATGCATAGGAGAAATGAGTGCTGTAGCAAAACTGGTGGAATGGGATGCATATTGCTGGCAAGTGGCAAGACGGAAAAATATGATGGAAAATTCTGTCTGCTAAATCGATTTATTAAATAATAATAATAATAATAATAATAATAATAATAATAATAATAATAATAAAATGGAGCAAAACTCTGGCGAGAGAAACAGGCTTGAAAACTTCGAAATTCTGGAAAAAAACCTGTCAGATACGGAAAAATAAAAAAAAAAATAGAAACATAAATATAACTATTTAAGAAAAGGTATATAAATTTTACCGCCGTCTGCTAAATGATTTTTAGATTGCAATAACTAAATCCGGTAAGAAAAATGAATCTAGAGTGTTTGAAATGCGGGGAAGAAATCAAATCTAGGCATCAGCGCGGCGGCGAAGTACTTTTGAAGGGGAGCTGGGATCTACATTTTATTTATCATTATACTCTCTTTTTAGGAGGCCCATCCCTATTCCCTGCCCGTCCGTCGGTGGGAGCCGACCCCTTGGCTACAAATCTATATAAATTTCGCGTTTCTTCAAGGTTCTGCAGCGTTCCCCAGCCTGCTGGACCGCAACCCTGCGTTGTAAGCTGTAATGATGGTCGAGCTGGCGGTGAAAGAGCGGTCGCTGGGTAAGGTGCTTTGAGGATTGTGTTATTCCAACCATGGTTGATTGCGTGGGAGTCTACAGCACTGATTGCTCGGAGTCTCGGTCGGTGGGTATCGGCTGATTGGGTGGCTCGGGATATCAAGGCAAGATTGAAGTTGGACTATAAGATGGAGGTCTTCCCCATGGTTGATGACAACATAGCTCTTCAGTTCAGAGGTGAGGAAGATTGGAATGCGGCGTTCGTCGACAGCCCATGGCTGGTTGTCAGGCAGCTACCGACGATGGAACCATGGGCGTCGGACTTTGTCCCTGGCGTCGATTTGGTCAAGAAGATGCTGGTGTGGTTTCGGCTAGCGAGCCTTCCTCTAGAATACTTTGAGAAGGAGTCCATCCTCGACATCGCGGCGGTGGCCGGGTGTCCATTGTCTCTAGATGAGTTCGCGGACCAACTCTAGAAGTTGGGCTACACCTGGATCAAGCTTGAGATCGAATCACGGAGCCCTTGAAGCTAGGGATCTTCATTCAGGGAGGGGCGAGGACCTTCTAGCAAAGTTTTGTTTATGAAAACATCCCCGACTTCTGCTTTCTCTGTGGGAGAATCGGCCATCGGGACGAGGAATGCAAAACCCCCATGTCGGTGCCGAAGTCGATGGAGGGTGAGTTGTGAAGGGAGCGCCCGATGCCGATGGTGGCGGAAACCGCTTGAGAAACCTCGAGCCAGCGGACGCAGAGCACCCTGCCCTGGACCGACGACGGGTGTTTGGGCCCTAGCTTGCCACGGCGAGGATTCAGCAACCAAGGGCTCCCAAAGCTAGGGTAAGGTTGAGGAAGATGTCTGGTTCGACCCCCGAGTCTACCTCTGAGGGGAGGCGAGTCAACTCAGCACCGGTTGGAACCCAACTCTAAGTCGCGACACGGGCTGGATGGGGTCATGATTGAAGTTGGGTACGACTCGAGACTGCTCAAACGAGCCAGAAGTCCTCTTGTTTCGCGACGGATGACTGGATCGGAAGCCGGAAGGGGAAGCAGAGGGTTCAGCGTCTTCCCCGGCGATAGCTTCTCCACCACCAATATTTCTTTTCTTGGAGGCGAGTGGCAGCAGCGCGGCCTCGGCACCGACCTCTTCACTCAACTGTGGGAAGCAGGGGACATCCAAGAGCGGCGAGCATGAACTGCCCCTCGAGCATGCCGGCGGATATGGGGCAAATCGGCGATAGGGCAGAATGGCTATAAGGAGGAGGAGGCAGTTGCGGGAGCTGGACCGAGGCAGACTCGACCGACCGACGATTGGGGGGAGTGGGCTCGATAGCGCCTGGAGTGAATTTGGTGCTCTCTGTGGAAGAGGACGATGGGGGGCTGCTAGCATGGCCACCTAAGCAGGAAGCTGCTGGTCCAGAAGTTGAAGTTGGTGTTAGATAGGGAAGATAGGGGAGAGTGCCCCTTGCAGGAGGTTTCTTCCGTGCATCCCAACGTTCCAGCTTCCAGATCCACAATCCAACCTTCCATCTTCATCATCCCGTGCATCCATTCCTCTCTTCTGCAGAATAACAGCGACGAATCCTACTTAGTTGGGGGTCTCGTGCAACTAGTTAGGAAGTTTTCTTTAGATCTTAAATAAATTCAAACCAAGAAGCCAAAGCAGGGAGGATCTATCGCTCTCTCTCTCTCTCTCTCTCTCTCTCTCTCTCTCTCTCTCGGGGGCAATATATATTTGGCTTCTTCTCTTGGCCTAGGGGGTACTTCGAATAGAAAGAAGGAAAATAGAGAGGGGGGTACTCGGAAACAGAGGACCCTCTCATTCCGAAAAAAAAAAGAAAAAAAGGGAGAGGTTGACGCTGTGTAATGGGTGACGACTGATTTCTTTGGTGAAGGATGATAGATGAACCTTTGATTTATTGCTTCTTTGAAGTAAGCTCTGAACTTTTATTCTACATGATTTATATCTATTCATATTTTTTGGATTCTTGCATATTTGTTTTGTAGATAGTTCTTAAATGGTTTATGTATATTGATACATGGATTGCTTTAGTATTTGATTTGTCGTAGACGTAATAAGCACGATGCATGCTTAGAAGTTGAGTTCATCTGTTCATGAAATATATTTCAAGATTAAATCTATTCTACGTTTGAATCTTTTTAAGTCAAGAACCGTAGAGTTTATTTTTTGGATGCAATATAGTCAAGGAAGATTCTGAATCCCTAACCATCTTTCCCTAACCATCTTTATTTCATTGAACTTTGTTTATTTACTTATTATTCTCTACTTTCAATTGCTAGAAACTATCTGAAATTACATCTGAAACTACGCTAATAACATATAGACCGCTTCCTAAGGAATCGACCTCAAACTCCCAAGTTATACTACTTATGCGATTCTCTTGCATTTGGAAGAGCAGTTCTGCGAATTGCATCAATGGTCGTTGGTAGAGGACAAGGCTTCCAACCCAGATGGCTTTCTCCCCTTCTTCAAGAGGTACTGGACCATCCTTCGGCTTGAGATTGTTGTTGCCATCCAGAAGTTCTTCCATACAGTGGTAATGCCCAATGCCTGGAAGAGGACCTTCATCACAATGATTTTGAAAAGACGGGATGCCACGGAGCCAGGCCACTACAGACCCATTAGCTTATGCAATACCTTATATAAAGTTATTGTGAAGATCCTGGTCATCATACTGCAGGGTATCATCCCATGTCTCATTAGTCTAGAGCAGGGGGGCTTTGTAGAAGGCTAGAGCATCACTGACAATGTCCTTATCACCTAGAAGTTCATGTAGGATCTTCATCATGCCCCAACCTGGCGCAGTTTGATGGTAGTCAAGCTTGAATAGAGAGTGCTTATGACCGCATGAGTTGGCAGTTTCTGATTCTTTCCTTAGAGAGTTTTGATTTCCATGAGAGGTGGATCAGGTGGATTATGAGTTGCATACAAGTGCCATTTTTTGCTATCCTAGTGAATGGCTTACAAACGCCCTTTTTCGAGTCCACTATCTACGTTGATGCCCTATCTAGAGCCCTTCGAGTGACTACCATGATGCAGGTACTCGATGCCTACAAGCTAGCCCCCACTGTAGAGTCAATCTCGCATCTTTTATTTACTGATGATTGTATGTTGCTTGCTCGAGCCACCAAGCAGAATGCCCTAGTGATTGAGAGGACTTTGGAGGACTAATGTCTAGCATCGGGATAGAAGAGTGAATCTTACCAAATCTAATGTTTGTTTCAACCCCAAGATCAAGTCCCAACTCAAATCCAGCATAAAATCAATCCTGGGGGTGGGTGAGCAAGATGGGGTCTGGCAATACCTCGGTGTCCCTATTCCTAGCATATGTCTGCAAGGATTTTGACTGTAGCAGTATGGAGCAGAACATCCGATAGAGGTTAGAGGGGTGGCAGGACAAGGCACTCTCGATGATGGGTGGAGCGACTTTGTTAAAAGCAGTTTTATGCTCGATACTGGTCTACATGTTGACCAACACCCTCTTGCCTAAGGCCCCACTGATGAGACTAGAGCAGATGTTCAGGACCTTCTTTTGGGGTAGGTAGGAGGGTAGGGGTGGAGTCCATCTTGTTGTCTGAGATGTCGTATGCCAGCCGACACGCAGTAGGGGTCTAGGCATCCAGTCACTTCAGATGAGGAGAGAGGCCCTTGTAGCCAGACATGTGGTGAGGTTCTTGCTTAAACTAAAATGCCTATGGTGCTCCATGATGAGGGCCAAGTATGAGACCTACTCTAGAACATCTGATTTTTAGGTGACTCGACGTAGTTCCCTCATATGGTGGGACATGTGTGCTCATGCTCCGCTAGTACTAGCTAGCATCAGATGGTCGATTGGAGATGGGCTCTCGATCGATGTCATAGATGATGCCTGGTTGTCCAACTAGCCACTGTGTACTTGGCCTACCATAGTTGATGTTTAGAGTGCTGAGGGACTCAAGGTATGCGACATGTTCCTTCTTAGGGAAAGAAGATGGAATGCAGCGAATGTCCATTGCATCTTTGGGGACCAATGATTGAGAGAGTTTTTGCTATGCTGATTCTCTTGGGGGATGCCCCTAAAAGAAGGGTTTGAAGGATATCTTGTAAATGAAGGGTGAGGGCTAGTGACCTCTGTGACCTTTATAGGGCTGAGCCCACGCAGAGGTTGGGCGGTGGCTGGATTTGGAGATTTTGTGTTCATCCTCGGGTGGCCTTATTCCTCTAAAAGATGGGATGGGGATGCCTTCCAACCAAAGGTGTGCTATGTGGCAGAGGTTTGAGTCTCCCGTTAGCTTGTGACAGATGTCAGGAGGAGAAGACGTTTGCACATGCCTTATTCTATTGTCTTGGGGTTAGGCATATTTGGAGGCTAATTGGAGTTTTTGGCAGTCCATGTCCCTTGTCACTGCCTTCCTGGATTACTTGCAAGGAACTATGGGAGCTCTGCCTCGATTCCTTCGAGGGTGAAGGTTGCTTATCTAGCCTACCATATCTGGCTTGACTAGAATGCCCGGGTCTTCAAGAACAGAGGATATCACCCTAGGCTGATGGTCAACAGAGCTTCACTTCAAGCAGCCAAGTACTTCTAGCATCTTCCGTCAGAGATACTATGATTGCGAGGGACACCCGAAACTCCTACTCAGCTCTTGTAGCGATCTAGACGGTTTTCATCCGATGAGAGCCTCCACCCCCGAGCTTTCTTTAGGTCAACTTCAACATCAGCGTATCTGATGATGGCAGCAGAGTTGGAGCCAAATTTGTGATCAGACTCCTTGACTCTAGGATGTTGGTGGCTGGCAGCAGTTGTATTTTTGATATCTCTATTCCAGGGGTGAAGCAGAGGATAGCTTGGGAGGGTATCATCTTTGTCGGACTCACTCTGGAAGCGAATTGCATTCAACTTGAAGGCGATTCTACTGTTGTGATTCAGTGGATCCAAGGTCACCGTAGGATGTTGTGCGGGCATCCCCTACTGCAGGACATCCTTAGGTTAACTAGGGATTATAGTGCATTCCAGGCATCCCATATCTACGGAAAGGCGAACCAAGTGGCGAATTGAGTTGCTTTTTATGTTGAACAGCATTCTGGTGGCACTCTTTGGCGCAGCCACGAGACCACCCCTTCTCCTCTAAATTTCTTTGTGCTTTCTGATTTTATGGGACGTATTCATACTAGACGTGTATGATTTTTTCGACTTGTCAAAAAAAAAATTCGAGTTGGTTGATATTCCGTATTTTATTCATGAAGTCGGCAAATATCATGGATCATTCGCTGAAATGCCGAACGGTCGTGATAAGCTCCAATGAGGTATAAATCACAGATTTTTCAAGAATCTATTATGGCGATGTTTTCTCTTTTTTCTCCGCTTTTCATCCTTCATCAAACCTGGTATCTCTTTCTGTCTTTTCTTGACATTCTGGGCTAGACATTTGCATCCTCTCGGTTCAACCAATGTGTTTTCTTTCTTTTCTTGCACATCCTCCGTAGCATCGTTGTCCCTATAACTGCACCTGCACGTCTGCATGTCCTTGAAAATGTATGTTCATGTGTCTGCATGAGTTTTTTTTAAGTATATAATGAGGCACTGCTAAATGGAGTTAAATGGACAGAAGCTGTAATTGCATCTGCTACCAAAATGAGCTGCAGGGTAAGTCGCGTTTACATGCATGCCTGCTAGTATCTCATATCTCTATGCCAAAAGTTACCCAAACTAGCTACCCTTCCAAGTGTTCGAGTAGCTCCAATTCTTTGAACCCATGAAGTTTATAAATTCTCATGTAGCTTTTACCCATTTCAGCAGGCTTTTTTTCCTTTTTTTTTTCTTTTTTTCTTTTTGTTTTGGCTATCGGTATGGTGCTTTACTGCCTTCAAATCACTTAGAAGAGGAGCAGCTCAATGCATTTGGGTGCCTAAGGCGAACTCACTAAAATGAATCTTTTTTCTTTTTGTTTTGTTTTTAAGGCCTTCTCTACAGTGGGTCGTTCTAAGGCGAACTCACTAAGAAGGTCTTTTTCCTTTTTGTTTTGTCTTTGAGACATTTTCTTTGGTGGGCCTTCTTTAGACTAGGGTCTTAGGCAACCACCTCAGTCGCGTAAGGATTGGGCGGGCCCTGCATAGAACATCTGGTTTATTCGACCTTTTTTTCCTTCCAAACATTGTGGGACCCATGAGAACGTATAGTGATGGGGACATTAGAGCCCTTCATTCAGATGATCCTGAGCCTCCGAATTGAGTCAGACCCGAATTAGGTCCATTTGAGTCCGAGTCATTTTTTTTTATTGCATTATTTGCTTTTATCTTAGTCAAGTCAATTTGGTCAATTATTTTGTTATTAAACTAGTCAATTGGGTTTATGTAATTGGGTCAATGTGTAAGGTCTATATAAAGACCACCCCTCTCATGTATGAGGCAATTAATGATTGAATGAAAAAATTCTAGCCTCCTTCTTGTTCTTCTTGTTCTTCCTCCTCCTCTTCTCTTCTTCTTGCATCTCTATAACCTCTTCTTCCTTGTCTCTCCCTTGTTCTTCCTCCTCCTCTTTATCCTACAGTGTCCATCATCAGCTTGGTATCAGAGTCATGCTTTGCCTCTGTGCCAAAGTAGTGGACCCTGGTGTATGGCAGAGCAACCCCCGATCCCGCGTATCAGGCTGCCGCACGAATTCTTCGTACCTCTCGCCCTGCGGACACCGGAGCGGGTTGAAAGGCCCCGTAAGATTCCCACTGCCAAAAAGAGAGGGGGTATCACCACCCCTCTCGCGACGCTGTCCCTGAGTCCCACCGAAAATAGCAACCATAGACCCCCTATAGCAGCTGCCGGCTTCAACGGGGAAGGAGTCCCTAGATCCACCATCGCACCCACTGTGATCGGCCGCCCCTCTCCACCGCCTCTCCGTCGCTGGGGCCGCCACCACAGTTTGTCTCCGCAGCCGCCTTCGCGACCTCCGCCCGTTCCGCAGCTGCCGTCGAGGAGGTCGGCACGTCCTCCTGAATCGGTCGGGAGGTTGAAGAAGAAGTCAAGGTAACAGGTAAGTTCTAAACCCGTTACCCACAACTCGGTAACCTGGGTCCCCCAAAAAAAGTGCATGTGATCTGCACGTGCTGGAGATAACTGATAGTCAGTTTTAAAACCACGCAATAGCATGTATCCTGTAGGATAGTGATTACGGATATCGATCCACAGGGATTGGGGTACAATTATTTTTTTTTTAACTTATAAATATGAGTTTGTGGAGAATATTAACCTAAATAATTTAACGAGAAATGCAATTGAAAATGATATAAGTAGAAGAACCTAGGGCAAGGAATTCATCACTAACATGGCAACAAGTGTTATTTGAAATTTATTTCATTCTTGGATTATTATGCAAATTGGCTACAAGCCTAATGAGCATTCAAATAAAATTTTACAAAAGTAATTTAGGTGTAGTCCATCTTCAGTTAGCATAAAATGTCTACTCTAATCTAAGGTGACAGCACACCGCATCTTCCTTAAGCATGAACTATCTTATTTTTACTTTAATGATTATGAAAAATATTTATATAGACATCATACTTAAAATTATAGAATTTAAGCATGAGATAAAAGGATATTTATTAAGAGCAAGAATGTCTATACAATTCCAAGAGCATGAAATTAAATAAACAAAACCCATGTCCCTTTGTTAGGGCTGCATCCAGCCCCAATGAAGAGCTTAGCCTTCCATGGAGTTGTAGATGACAGCAAGAGCGCAGCAGCGGGCTTCCATCTATTTTCCTCCCGTCGGAACTTCTTCCTTCTCCCTTCTGTGGGAACTCCCAGATAATAAGATGATCAAGGAATTGTTCGGTGAGAAAGAATCCCCCCAGCCGATCAGAAGTCTTCTCTTTATATAGGCTCGACATCCCCTGTTTTGCTTCATGTGCGAGTGGGAAGATAAGGACGTGAAAGGGAAGCAGGATGCAATTGGAAGGCGGATGACTCTGCTCCTTGATCCTTGGACATGGTGGGCATGCTACTGGCTCTGATCCGGATGGCTGGATGAAGAAGTTTGGTTGGAATTGGATCGCAAAGTACATGGACGCGGGAGTGATGCGCACGGTTGAGATTGCTGGATGAAGAATTGGACTCGTCCGTGGATGAGGGAACGATCCGTGAAGCTCGGGATGCATGCGGTCGAGCAGCTGGATGCGGGAGGAGGTTGTGAGACTTGGGACTTGGCCGGCCATGAGATAAAGATGGATTACGGAAAATTGCTATGAATCTATTCCGAAGCAGGGGAATCCGACGTTGTTGGATGGAGTTGATCCGGAAAGCTGGGATGCTGAGAACAGACGCCTGGGACTTATCCCGTGGATGATGGAAGTTCTGTTTCGAAGCAGGGGAAGAAATGAATGATGCGGAGAAAGATCTTGTTGACAAGGATGCAGGGGATGAGCTTGGATGACTCTGTTCCGCTAGGAGAATAATGCGGAATGATGGAGCTGATCCAGATTAGAGAATCTGGGAGGATCAAGGCTAATCCGAACTTGATTCAGGATGTTTGAGGCATTGAAGATGATGCTGAAGAGCTTGGGAATTGGCCGAAAATGCTGGGATAAGAATGGATTACGAACGAGATGTGAGGAGTGGTTGTGGACGGCTGGATTCATGCGGATTGTTGCTGGAAATTGGACCCGGGGGTGACCACTCGGCCGAGGGGGAGGAGCTCCGGTGCGAGTCGGTGGGTGGCGATCCGTCGGCGGACGGCGTCCTCCGGGAGACCTGCAAAGAAGCCGGTGGCCGGGGTTTCCGGCGCCGGCCCTCCGATGCCTAAGTCAGAGGGGGGCAAAAAGCATGTGTGTAGAATGTAAGTGTTGATTCTTTTTCTTTTTCAGAGAGAGTCCCCCGTCCCCCTTCAGGGAGTTTCCCATTTATAGGAGGGTGACGGGTTTACCTGCGAGGTGACAGAACGGGGGTACTTTCGTACGATTAGACATGTGGGAAGAATTAATGCCCGGACGTGCGAACTGATGCCGCTTCCGTAGAGGAATGGACTGGAGCTTTTGTATTATTGTGAAGCCATGCCGGCATTTATGGCCGAGCAGGTCTGCCGTATAAAACTGGATATCCGTAGATAACATAAGCCATACACTTTTAATTATTGAGTAAGCCGTGTGTCCACGGAGGCCATATGCATTAACCGTCGAGTGGACTTGGCGTTTGGGAGAGTCATACGCTTTAGTTGTTGCGTAGGCGAGGTATCCGTCACGGTCGTACATGATGGTCGTCGAGAATAGCGGGGCATACGGTGAGAGAATGCGACAAGGAGAGCACTTGGCTGCCTCCTGCTCGGAGGGACGCTCGGTGACCCCCTGCTCGGTGGCTCCCTGCTCGGAGGGATGCTCGGTGACAACTTTTCCCCCAACACGGATGAAGGGAAGTTGATGAAGAAATGGACGAGGCTGAATGCGAGTGGATGTGGCTGGGATCAAACATGGACGGCCAAAGCATGGAACGAGCGGAGGAAGCAGACGAGATTGGCTTGGACGCTGGAAAAATCCGGGAGGTGATCTAATCTAGAAGACGGTTTGATGCCATTTCACCACGCGGAGGAAGCTGGGATGTTTGGAGATTCCCAAGGGACAGCTGGGGTCAAACTCGGACGCTAGAATGAATCCATAGATGAGGGGAGTTTGGATTCGGCTAATGGCTGATGCAGAGAAGTTGGGATGAATGGCTGAATCATAATCTGAGAGGATCTAATTCGTGGGGTGCATGCGATTTGGGTTCAGGAATTATCCCAAATGAGTTCGACTCGACCAAAATAATTAAATCAAACTCGAATTACCTCTAATAATTTATTAAAATGCAATGATGAAGGAAAACATATTTTCTTATGTTTAAATTTAAAATATTTGCATAAAAATAATCATAAGTGCTATGTAAAATAGATAAATTTATTTATTATTTAGCACTTATCAATAATGGATATCGAAGTGGGTTGCAACCGAAAACCCGAACCCGATAACCCGAACCCATAAAGGGTAAAAAAATAAAAAAAAGAAAAATAAGAGAGAGAAAAAAGCCCTTACCTCTGTCATCTTCTTCCTTTCCGTGGCCTTCCCACCGTGACCGCCCGCTGCGCCATCCGAGCTCGCGCCGCTCCGCCCCGCCGTCCCCCATTGTCGCCAAGCCGCACCTCCTGCGTCGACCGCGTCTGCACACCGTTGTCGAGCCATGATGCCATCGATCGAGGCGCCTCCTCCCCACGGCCAACCATAGTGCTTTCCGAACCAGCCGCGCCACCGCCCGAGCACCTGGCAGACCACCCGAGCACCGCCCGCTTCCTCCGAGTGTCACCTTCTCCTTCCCCCGAGCACACCGCCCCTGCTCCCGCCATCTCCTTTTCCATGTCTTCTCCCTTGTTCTCCCTTTCTTCGACCGCATCTTCCCCGATTGCCCCTCCCTTCCCCTCTCGTTTACTCGGGTTTTCGACATTGAAGCCTTCCTCCCCACATTAGGGGCGTTTTCCCCGACCCTCGCAGCGGCACACTCTACATCAGGCTCGAGCCACGGCCCTGAGGCCCATCATTAGACCCACCGAATTTTCTTGATCAGTTCTGAAGTTGTTGATATCAGGCCCACCAAGTTGCTGTGATTCGACCAGATTTGCGCCATCTGACGAGCCAACTCGCTGCACACTGATCGTAGCCCCAATCCACGAGCACACGATTTTGGTCGACTACTTCACGACAGGTGATAGGTTTCTACTTTTTCTGGCTTGTTTATTTAATTATGTTCTAGTTCTCTTATATGATAGTCATATTTTGAAAACTTATATTGCTGTCAAAATTCAGAACATTAAACCTTTTACTTTCGAACCCGTCCTATTACCTTTTGTTGTCTAGAGGTGCAACCCGAGAGGGAAGGGTGAATTGGGTCTCTTTAAAAATAATTAAAGTTAAAACGTATGGAGAGTATGAGTTACTGTTATCTTATAGATTCAGCAGCAGAAATAAGATTGCACAAATACGATAGTAAATAAAGTTAGAAAAGCAGTCAGGAATATGCATGCTATCGGCCATGATATGGGCCATAAACTCAAATAGGCTAATCATGTTTATCAATTATGATGATGACCATGATTTTGAATAGGCAGATTATACTTATCAATCACTATAATGACCATAGTTTTGAATAGATTGATCGTGCCAATCTGTCGCAACAATGGTCATAATTTTAAATTGGTCAACCATTCTTATCGATCATAATAATGATTATATTGTTGAATACGTCGATCATACTTATGAGGCCCAATAGTCTCACATCGGAAAGACTCGTTCTAGAGCCTGAGCATATGAGGCGGGTGTCTCCAAATCCTGCAAACGCGTTTTGGGAGGAAAACAAAATTGGAGAGAGGTGAAGGACGCTTGCGTGAAGCCCCAAAATCGGACAATATCTGGTAGGGGAGCCCTGTGTTCCCCCCTCATGTGGCCCCCATGTGGGCACTAGGTGCCTCGCGTGCCTCGCGGAGGCGGGGGCATGACATTTGGTATCAGAGCCGAGGACAGCTCTTGTTCGATGGTGGAAAGGGGGTGAGACCCAATAGTCCCACATCGGAAAGACTCGTTCTAGAGCCTGAGCATATGAGGCGGGTGTCTTCAAATCCTGCAGACGCATTTTGGAAGGAAAACAACATCGGAGAGAGGTGAAGGACGCTTGCGTGAAGCCCCAAAACCGAACAATATCTGGCAGGGGAGCCCTGTGTTCCCCCCTCATGTGGCCCCCACATGGGCACTAGGTGCCTCACGTGCCTAGCGGAGGCGGGGGCATGACATTTGGTATCAGAGCCGAGGACAGCTCTTGTCCGATGGTGAGAAGGGTGTGAGGCCCAATAATCCTACATCGGAAAGACTCGTTCCAGAGCTTGGACATATGAGGCGGGTGTCTCCAAATCTTGCAGATGCGTTTTGGAAGGAAAACAAAATCGGGGAGGGGTGAAGGACGCTTGCGTGAAGCCCCGAAACCGGACAATATCTGGCAGGGGAGCCCCGTGTTCCCTCCTATATGGCCCCCATGTGGACACTAGGTGCCTCACGTGCCTCGCGGAGGCGGGGGCGTGACATTTCGTATCAGAGCCGAGGACGACTCTTGTCCGATGGTGGAAAGGGTGTGAGGCCCAATAGTTCCATATCGGAAAGACTCGTTTCAAAGCCTGGGCATATGAGGTGGGTGTCTCCAAATCTTGCAGTCGCGTTTTGGGAGCAAAATAAAATCGGGAAGGGGTAAAAGACGCTTGCGTGAAGCTCCGGAACCGGATAATATCTGGCAGGAAAGTCCCGTGTTTCCTCCTCATGTGGCCCCCACGTGGGGCACTAGGTGCCTCACATGCCTCGCGGAGGTAGGGGCGTAACAATACTTATCGAAAATCATAATGGTCATAGTTTTGAATCTGACAATCATGCTTATCAACCATCACAATGACCATAGATTTTGCATGGGTTGATAATATTCATCGGCCATGACAGTAATTATAATTCTAAGCAACCTGTTACACATCTCAACCATGATTATTCTTTATTGGTCATGTATGTTAATTTGTTATTGGTCGATTTAAAACATCTCATAGTCTATAGTCCATAGCAATGAACTTTTATTGGCTTTTCTAATCCATTCAAATAATGCTTGTGAGTATTTTAATATCTTGACTTTTTTAATCCAATTATGATGATGCCTTCCGGCATCCAATTGATTTGCTCTTCTAACCAAATCGTGATGATTTCCATAGGTTTAAAATTAATAAACTATATGAAATAATCACTTGCCTGCATGCATGGTCGAGCTTTAATTGAATTTACCAGATCCATTAAATGACTAATTAGCCTAATCCAAGCCAATGTCATAATTACTCTCGAGTTTAAGATTTTGTTAAAGGTAACATGAAATAATCAGTGGGTGGCTTGCATGGGCTACCAATTCTCTCTTAAAGTGCAGCCATAGTTGGTATTTAAGCAATCACTCAGCTTTCCTATGCATGGTCTATCATCTTTTTTGTAGTTTTATTTTTTGTAGTTTTATTTGATCAGTTTTCAACTTTTCAGCTATAAATCTTTCTTAGATGAACAAGACTCTCGTAAGCACCCTAGTGCCACAGGCCCACAGGTGGTTTATGGTGAAGTCATAAAAAGCTCTACCACAATAAACTATTTTTGTACAAATGATTATGATAAGCTTAAACTTACTTTCAACCATGTATTTCTCTCATATTTGTGTTGGACATCAAGGTTAATTGCATTATTCTAGCACGTATGACATACTAGTTTTAAGATTTTCTTGTCTTCCAAGGAGCAATTTGTGCTAAGCCTACTGAATGATAACTTGCACTACGTTTGGGTTCTCTCCTAGCATTTGGATTGATGATCGCTCCTTGTGATGACATTCTAATGGTCTTGTCAATCAAAGAGATATGTAATCCCTCTTTTGTCCACCAAGAACCAAAAAAATATTATGAGAGTGATAAATTATATTTAGAAAAGTAGTACAAATAAAGGTTGGATAATGTTCTAATCACCTAAGACCTTGTCTGAAATAGATAGGTAGAAAGTTATTATCTCGGATTGTTGGCTCAACTGTGATTAAATAATGTGAAATTCCTATATAGATGATTTATCAATTACATTTGCTAAATGGTAGTATTTTATCGAAGTTTGTCATTATTGTCAATTGTAATGGTAATATTTTGTTGTTTTCCCAGTTGAAAAGCTCAATGAATCCTGAAAATGGACCTCTTGTAGTTTAGATGTTTGGATTTTGGAAAAAAATGAAGCATATTCATATGTTAAATACCTTGATATTTCCATATACTATGCCGAAATCCAATGTCTGTATCTCAAATTGAATTCAATTGTATAGCACATCTTAGCTTATGATTTGATTTAGACATCTTAGCATTTGATGACCCTTTTGGGCTCATGGCCTCTTGCTCGTCTATTACATGATTGCAATCATATATCTTTACTCATGCTTGTCTAAACTTTGGATCAATTTTACCAACTATGAGGATTGATTTCCACCAAGTATCCTCACATATCTGAATACATGACTAACCTCAAGGAGGAGAAAGTTGGCTCGCAACCTCGCCGGACGTTGCTGTGCTTAAATTTCTATTATCAATAATTATTCTAGCGTTGAAATATGGGTCTACTTTCTAATAGTTAATTCTTCAAAACTAATTGAAAACTTAAAATTAGTTTGGAAGGTTTAATAGATGGAAAAGAAAACTGGAAAAAAAGGAAAAAAAGATCTCTTGAAAGCTAAAAGCCACAACTTAATGTCTAAGCAAACCTACCATGGTCCCTTTTCGCATAGAAAGCCAAATGACACATAGTTTGAGGGCATTTTAGTCCAAACATATTTTTTCTATCACTAATTCCTTATTCTTTTCTCCTATGAAACAACGCAATATGTACTCTCCGGCTTCACATAAAAAGCCAAATGACACCATACTCCGAGGGCATTTTAGTCCAAGCATATTTTTTTTCTAACACTAAGTCCTTATTCTTTTATAGTATAATTCACGCTCTATATATGCTCTCCAGCTTCTTTCCTCACTTAGAATCCATTTGCTCCTCTCTCTCTCTCTCCCCCCCCTCTCCCGTCCTCCCCCACCTCTCCGCTGATCTCATCGGGGCGACGGAAACCCTAACCCTAATTTCCCCTCCAAAACGATCCTAGTCGCCTCCCGCTCCCCCTCCCCCTTCGCCCAATCTCAATCTCCTTCTCTATATATCTGTCCTTGTTGATCCGATTTTTGGAGCGGAAATCCTACTGTACTGTCGATTCTACTGCGATCGGGCGTCGGATTTTGGCCGGGGTCGACCACCATTGGGATCCCCGCGGTTGCTTTACCCGCCCCGTTCTTGGTTTTGGCGATGCGAAATTCGAGATGAAGTTCAAGCGGAGAAGGGTTTTGGAAGTGGTACGAGGCAGCCTCCCGTCATCTTTATTAGTTTTTCTTGGTTTCTCTGTCTGATGTTTCTGTTCGTGTCTTCTTCTTGATTTCGAATTCTGATGGAAAGATTCGCTTTTTTTTTTTTATATATGTTTACCATATGTTATTTGTTCCGGGGGTTTCTTTTCCGTGGTTGGAAAAATAGTTTCTTGATGATCGGTAATATGATCATTGTTTTTTATTTATTGTTGTACTTTTTGCCTTTTCATTTTAACTTTCGTCCAAATCCTCGTGAAGTTTTTTTTTCTGAACTAGCCAGCAGTAAGTATCACAACAGATTTTTAGTATTTCCTTTGTAGATATGTTAGATTTCAATTGATCAAACTGAAACTTGTTGTTCATGATCAAGAAAGGGCGAATTTTTATTAGATGATCTCGTATTATGATGCGACCCCTATTTTTAGTGTCAGCGAGGATTATGCGATCTTATTTGTTGAAGGCAGAAAACATGCAGAATTGCTTTGACAATGTAAACTTTCTATTTGGAGAATTGTTCTTTGTTAACTTGATTTTGGAAGAAAAAAGTTTTCTAGAATATTGAAGTCCCGATGCTAACAAAAATACTTTTGTATACTATCATCCATGATGCTGAATAACATACTATTTGTTGCTTGAGATTATTAGGTAGGTATGGAAACAATGTTTATGCATTCCAGGATTCTCCATAGCTCCCTCTTGCTTGGCAGGATGCCTTCGTGTTTATTATAGTGTTTCTCTGTTCTCCTCATCACTTGTTCCAGAATTTCTGGCTTCTGTACTGTTTTTATTTCTTGTCTCATTATAATCCTTTCTGTTCTCTTCGTCACCTTTTCACTGACTCCGTTTTCTTTACTGTTTTTAGTTCTTGGCTTCTCTTTGTACCTGGTGTGATTAAGTGTTGTACTAATCTTTGAAAATTTGAACATTTTAGCTCAGGTGTGAGGTCAGAGAAAAATGGATGGATAGATCATAGATATGTTGTTCACAGAATATTATGAAATATTGTATGCATTATTAGGTTAACCATCTTGAACTTTTTGAGCTTTCTTTATATTTTCTGGAAAAAGGAAAAGGAAAATTGAAGGTTATCAGGGAAGTTATTCATGCTTTATTTCTTGCTAGTTCTGGTACATTCTTAGGCTAACCATCTTGATTTTTTGAGCATTCTGCGAATCTACTGGAACAAAAAGAAAAGAAAAATGAGGGTTTTAAGTGAGGTTATTTCATTCTTTATTTCTAATATACTAGCCTACTTTGTTCTTGGATTGTAACCTACATCACATATATGGCTTTTGAAAATTAAAAAAAAAAAACTGGGAAGTTGTACAAAATTCAGGGTACTTAATTCTAAGCAAGTTATGAACATATTTGGTAGGATCACTTCCTCCTTCTGCATTTCATGATGCCCATTTAAGCAACATATGTGCATATGTTAAGCAACAGAAACTGCATTTAGCTTTGTTGTAATGGTACTTTAGAAGTTTTGAGATGTCTATGCTTGTGTTTATTCCCTCTCTGATACACAAGGTTCAGTTGGTGCTCAAATAATGAATGCAGAAACTGGTCGTAAACCTAGAAAATATATAAACGAAATGGAATCTGCATTGAACCTGCAAGATGCTTGATTTTAAGCCAGTTATGTGCATAACCAACAAAAGCAATGCCTCTTTCAGTGCCTACAAAAGTTTCGAGATTAAAATCATTCTGTCTATAAGGCCTGTTAGAAAATAACCAAGATTCATTCTGGAGTGTTTTATTTTCATTATTTATTTTCTTTTTTGATTTCTGAAAAATTCATAATATTTTTTAAAGACAGAAAAGGGTGCAATTGATATAGACTTTATTTTGATGGGATGCTAGGAGAAATGGACTGATTCAAAGCAAAGTGTGGAAAAGGCAACAGAAATTGTCCTTAATATGAATATGCATTTTCTTTATACAATGATGTTACTTTTGCTGATCGTTGACATATTTTGAAGATCATGTTTATCTAAATATGTGCCAAATCCTTTTCTTGGATTTTATCTTCAATTATCGAATTCCAGAATTCCTTCAACACCATATGTAGCATGAGATGCTGTAAACTTTCTCTTGATAGGGTTGTGCCAAGCCCCAACCCATGATTCAAGAACTCCACACAGGTGTGAAAGTTGAATATATAAGAATAGATCAACTTCTTGAGGTCCGAGGTTAGGGTGATTGGTGTTGTTGGAAGCTCGTGTTTACAGCTGCATATGTGTGAAAGATTCACTTTTTTTAAACAATTTTTTAATAAAGAATTTTCTTTTGTTTGTGTCCTGCCCTAGAAATTTGGAAAGATTGAAGCTAGTTGCAAGACTAGGGAGTACAATAAATCTAAAGGATCTTCCTACAACAATGCTAAAGTGTCTTCCTGCAATTTCTTGGTCTGGTGTTAGGATTAGGGTTCCAGGTTTTATGGATATTGAAATGGTTTATAATATGTCATATTTATGCTCAGTTGTTAACTCGGAAAAATAAGTAGTTGAGAGGATATGATACTTGGAAGAGAAGTTGGAAAACATAGCATGAAGAGAGAACAATCAGAGAAAGAAGGAATAAGGGGGAAAAGAAAATGGGAGTAGGGAGGAGCAAAATGTTAGGTTACTTCTTTTTTTCCATCAAATGATGGATAAACTTGAAAATTGCTCCCACCAAGATGATCGCATGCATCCAATGGTCTCCACACCCTGATAACATTAAAGCTTGACTCTTGAATGAAACTAAATTTTAAAACATAAAAGCACAAACCCTAAAGGCACCAAACCCCCAAATTAGTTACTGCTATATTACTATTAATAATTTCTGGCAACAATATTATAAATAAGGACAACAAAAAGGGGAGACAATGGACAAGATGTAAAATAAAAAGAAAAAAAGTGAAAAAATCATCTGGTTCGGTTTTAGGACTGCGAAATGGGCCTTTTCTCCTTTCTCCCTTCTCTCTTGCCTTAAGGTCTTTGAGCTTTAGTTGTTGTTGTTGTGGGAACTGGGTGGGTTTTTGGGGCTTGCCTTTCTTGACTGCCTGGGCTACCTAGGTGTTTGTCTTGGCTATTTGCTGCCTAGATATGCCTCTCATGCCTAGGCAAGTGCTTGAGGGGCTGCTCGTCTAGGCTGCCACAGGCCTAAGTTTTGAAACAGTAGTAAAACCTGAGATGTTTCAGGTCTGAATTAAGATTCATGGATTTGATCTTAAAATCATGTCTAAGTCCCTTGGCGTCTTATTAATGCTGCATTATATGAATTACCATCTAATTCACTGTACTGCACATGCCACATCTCCTACCTATTTGGTCCTTTGTCTTGGTGCTTTTGTGTCCTGTCCGATATAGGAACACTAATGTTTGACTTTGCAAAACTTTGGGTCTTCACTCCTTTTGTCTTATTTATTTATTTATGTTATAATGATGCATCTAATTCTGTTAAAGTATGGAATATAATAGAACCAAAGCTTAAATCTAAATCTCAAGCCTAAGCAGATCTAACGTTAGCACTTTCTGTGGTTTTAATCTCCCATATAGTAGTATTACTCTTTCAATACATGAAAATTATTTTTTTGAAAAATATCTGTAAATTCAAATGTCAAGAAAATCAAAAGTGAACTGAGAGAATTTCTTGCCTTGTGAATATTCATTGGCTTATTGACAAAATTTTCAGTCATTCTAGAATTTCATGCAGCTTTCCTCCCAAGTTTATACCAACTTAACGGGACATTATTCTTCTATTAACTTTTGGTGACTCTTACAAATGATTCATTTCTTTTGCAAATATTTGATGGATTAGTTAACATTTCTCTGGAATTTTCCTACTTAATGAAATATTCTCTATATATTTGTCTTTATAACTTCATTCTTGTTCTCTACCATATTCCTAAATTTTCTCTCTAATTCAACTGCATATTTTCATTTAGCTAGTTTGGTTTGTTGTCCTATGAAAAAATTGGATTTTATTTATGTGTGCAACGTTTGCTGTATATTTATATGTGGCTTGTGATTTTTGTAACTGTACCATATGTGATGAGTTCTATGTGAAATGAAGTTTTATGCTTTTCTACTGTTTGATGAAACTGGCTGGAAATATATAAATAAATACTCACATCTCATTTTTTTTCAAAACAAGAAAAGGTCGCTTAATATGCATTAGAGAGTCTAACACAACAAGCAACTAAAGTACATGAACTTGTTTAGGCAAGATGATTTTCATCAATAGAACACAAAGAGTGACTATAGAAAATGTAAAGATTTTAAATGTAAGAAAAAGAAATGAGCTTCTTAAATCACTTTCTCTTCATGGATTTTATTCTCCTTTGCAGTTTTTGTCTATAGATTTGTATTATAAAAGTCCCACATGTGGGCATGTTGTAACTTGGAGACATTGAATTGTCTCCCCTTCTTCATGGTTATGAAAATTTTATTAATGCTGATTTGGAGTTCGTAACTTGTATGGAACATTTGGAGTTTTGGCTTATAATGGAGGAGTGAGGTAGATACTTTATGTTAGAAGCAGTTGAAATGGTTGGTTTCAAGGATCAGGAAAAAAACAAACAAGATAACTAGGAAATTATGAGGCTTATTTTCTGTAGGCAGATGTCTAGAAGAAGCAAAGTTATGCAAAATTGCTGAAATGGCATCGACTAGAAAACAATTCTTTTAAGTAACCCAAATAGAAATCGCACAGGCCTTTCTAGCACTGATTTCACCCACATCCAAGTGCAGCCTCATTAAGCAGTCTTCCATTCCTCTCTTCCTAGATTTCCTACCAAAAGGATTCTGGGGTGAAGTGCTCAAGCTTTCTTGTTTTCTGCACAATTTGGTGATGTTTTAGAAAACAATCAACCAATCAAATCATAAAATTAGTGAGCAGTGATGCGCATTGCAAAAGATATAATTTGATAAAGATAAATAACCTTAGGACAACAATCAAAGAGGAAGGGTTTCGGCTTCCGAGTTTATAGAGGCGCAATAGCTGTCACCATTTAACTGAAACTTTCCACATATCTCAGTGTAGAATTCTCCAATCTAGATAGTTGCTATCAATGCATCTCTATTAAATTATGAAATTAGTCAATCTTTTCTGAAAGCGATGTTTTCCTTGTGTCCATGACAAGCTTGCCTTTTTTTGATTTTTCACTATCTGTCAGCATTGTTCTGTGCACATTGTAAGAAGGGCATGCAACTTTTTGAAACCACTGGATAAGGGTAAAGTTGTTCCTTATTGGGTTAAGGTCTTGCTTTTTTTTTGGTTTGCACATTCCTTAGCATGTGATCATTGACGAGTGCGTGCTTCTTTCTAGTATAATGAATTTTTGTTTGTTATATGAGTTTGCTTTTTTTGAGTCTTTTCTAAGTGTTTTTGTAATTTCTCAGCATAATTAAAGTTGTTTCTTATTGGGTTAAGGTCTCGCATTTTTGTTTTGTTTGCACATTCCTTAGCATGTGATCATTGACAAGCGCATGCTTCTTTCTAGTGTAATGAATTTTAGTTTGTTATCTGAGTTTGAATTTTTTGAGTGTTTTCTAAATAGTGTTGTAACTTCTCAGCATAATGCACATCCCTACTTTTATCTTAACTTCATTTGCTTCCTTGATCTTCCATGCCCCCCTGCAGTTGCATTTGTCTGTCATTTTTTTTTTCAAATTCTGTTTCCTCTTTTGTCCATCATATATCTTTTGTTTTAGCTGTATTGCATCTTTTGCGCTTCCCAATTATAAAGGTTTATTTTCCTTTTTAAAGTGCTTGCCACATCTATTGCTGTTTTTCGGTTTTCCATCCTTAGTGGGCATAACTAATATACTGATCTTTTTTCCCCAGCCTCCAAATATAAAATCCTTTATTAGCAGTGTCACCAGTGTTGCTCTTGAGAATATAGAAATACCACTGAGGGATTTTGTCTGGGAGTTTGATAAGGTTTGTTTTTCCTGTCCCCTTTTAAGAATCTCTTTTTTATTGATATCGACCTGTGAGCATGCAAAAATATCTGACTATCTCGTTTTCACTCTATACAGGGAGATTTTCATCACTGGATCGATCTTTTTACTCATTTTGACTCCTTTTTTGAGAAATTCATAAAGCCAAGGAAGGATTTGCAACTCGAAGATAATTTTCTGGAAGGGGATCCTCCATTCCCTAGGGAAGCAGTCCTTCAAATTCTCCGAGTCACAAGAATTATTTTGGAAAATTGTACAAACAAGCACTTCTACAGCTCATTTGAAGTGCGTATCTTCTTACTGGAAATTTGCTTCTCTATCTTGTAACGTATTTGCTCTAGTTAAACTATGCATGATGTTCCTATTGTTTTTATGATTTTATAAGGTTCATGGTCAATAATACTGTCACAATTTTTTAATTCAGTATATATGCTTGTTCTGACTGAAAACTATGTTTTTTCTTCATAATTACTATCTGATGTTTTTGTTTTACTTTCATAATGCTGGTCTTTTGTCAACGCAGCAGCATCTGTCATCTCTTCTAGCTTCAAGTGATGCAGATGTTGTGGAGGCAAGCCTTCATACATTGACTGCATTTTTGAAGAAAACAGTTGGGAAGTGCTCCATAAGAGATGCTTCTTTGACTTCAAAGTTATTCGCATTTTCACAAGGTTGGGGGGGCAAGGAAGAAGGCCTTGGACTTATTGCTTGCTCTTTACAAAATGGTTGTGATTCGGTTGCTTCTGAGATTGGCTCCACGCTTCATTTTGAGTTCTATTCTGTTCCTGATACATCAAAAGAGTCCAATAGTGCAGAACATGAGAACCAGGGGTTGCATGTCATTCATATGCAAAAACTCAATTGTTACAATGAGAGTGATCTTGAACTTCTTCATAAGTTAGTAAAGGAGTACGGTATACCACCCAGTTTACGATTCTCACTATTGACAAGGTTGCGATTTGCAAGGGCTTTTGACTCTTTGGCTGCTCGACATCAATATATCTGTATCCAGCTATATGCCTTCATAGTTCTTGTTCAAGCAAGCAATGATGCTGATGATATGGCGGCATTTTTTAACAATGAACCTGAATTTATTAATGAACTGCTATCTTTACTAAGCTATGAAGACGAAATTCCGGAGGAAATTCGGATCCTTGGAATTCTGTCATTGGTTGCTCTTTGTCAAGACAGATCTCAACAACCGACAGTTTTATCTTCTGTGACAGCTGGTGGCCATCGTGGAATTCTCCCCAGTCTCATGCAGAAAGCAGTCGATTCTATTACTAGCGGTTCCACAAAATGGTCTATTGATTTTGCTGAAGCACTTCTGTCTCTTGTCTCCATTTTGGTTTCATCTACGCCTGGTTCTTTAGCTCTTCAGGAAGCAGGATTTATACCTACTATTTTACCCCTTATTAAAGATACCAATCCTCAACACCTCCGCCTTGTTAGTACTGCAGTTCATGTGATTGAGGGCTTCTTAGACTTTCATAATCCCTCTTCAGCACTATTCAGAGATTTAGGTGGTCTAGATGATACTATTGCACGTCTGAAGATTGAAGTATCGCATGTTGAGAACGGCTCAAAAAAGAATGCAGAAGAGCCTCGGTATTATGGCAAGGGCAAACAAGTTGTGGGCAGTTCAGCTGAGCTAGAAATGCAACCCCTTTATTCTGAAGACCTGGTTTCATATCACCGGAGATTATTAATGAAAGCATTACTCCGGACGATATCACTTGCAAGTTATGTCCCTGGTAGTTCTGCTCGTGTTGATGGTGCAGAAGAGAGTGTTTTGCCATCATGCTTGTGCATTGTTTTCAGGAGGGCGAAAGACTTTGGTGGCGGAGTGTTTTCACTTGCAGCAAATGTTATGAGTGATCTTATACATAAAGATCCTACATGTTTTCCTGCCCTTGATGCAGCTGATTTGCCTCTGGCTTTTCTTGATGCCATCACGAGTGGTGTTCCCTGCTCTGCTGAAGCAGTAATGTGTATCCCACAGTGCTTGGACGCATTGTGTCTTAATAACACTGGTCTTCAACTAGTGAAGGATCACAATGCTCTAAAGTGTTTTGTGAAAATTTTCACTTCGAGGTCATATTTAAGGGTCCTCAGTGGAGAAACACCAGGAACCTTGTCCAATGGATTGGATGAACTAATGCGTCATGCATCCTCCCTGCGTGCTTCTGGAGTTGATATGCTTATTGAGATTTTGAATACAATATCAAAAGTTGGATCTGGGTTAGATCCTTGTTCTTCAACAGAGTTAATGAGCTCGGCTACTCCTGTTCCCATGGAAACTGACCTAGAAGAGAGGAAGCCTATTTCACTTGGTGAAGGAGAAACTTCTAACATGGGAAATTCTGAACAGATGATTGAGGTTTCTTCAGATAATGCATCTATGACCATAGAGTCATTTCTTCCCGAGTGTATAAGCAATGCTGCTCGTCTTCTTGAAACTATTCTTCAGAATGCAGATACATGCCATGTATTCATTGACAAAAAGGGTATTGAAGCTGTTCTTAAATTATTTACTCTGCAGTTTTTGCCCATTTCCGTGTCAGTTGGTCAGAGTATATCTATTGCATTTAAAAACTTTTCACCCCAGCATTCTGCTGCTTTGTCTAAGGCTGTTTGCTGTTTTATTCGGGACCATCTTAAGTTGACAAATGAATTATTGTCATCAGTTTGTGGAACTAAGCTTGCTGATATTGACTGCTTAAAACAAACTGAAGTCCTGAAATGTCTCTCTAGTTTAGAGGGGCTGTTGTCACTTTGCAATTTTCTTTTGAAGGGAACAACTACTATGGTCTCAGAGTTGGGATCTGCAGATGCTGATATTTTGAAGGAACTGGGTAAAGCTTACAAGGAAATTATGTGGCAGATCTCTTTATGCAGTGATTCCAATATAGATGAGAAGCAGGATGCTGATCAAGAAGCTGGAACTGGGGAATCTTCTGCATCTAATGTAGCAGGAAGGGAGAGTGATGATGATGGAAATATTGTTCCAGTAGTCCGATATATGAACCCTATATCAATAAGGAATACGTCTTCACCACATTGGACTGTAGAACAGGATTTTGTGTCTGTGGTACGTTCTGCTGGAAGTATGCATCGTCATGGTCGACATGCTTTGTCACGGATACATGGTGGCAGGATTAGCCGGCAGATGGATGCATCCCATACTTATTCAGAAAGTTCCCTTAGCACATTGGAGAGTTCCCTGATTCAGGATGCTAAAAAGAGAAGTCCGGATATCCTTGTTTCAGAACTTCTGACCAAACTTGGTTTAGCTATGCGTTCCTTCCTTGCTACTCTTGTGAAAGGATTATCTGCTCGCCGTAGAGGTGATTCCGGTTCCCTGAGTCCTGCATCAAAGAGCCTTGTGACTGCTCTTGCGAAACTTTTCCTTGATTCCCTTAGTTATTCTGGGCATTCTATTTCTGGCCTCGAAATGTCACTATCTGTGAAATGCCGGTATCTTGGAAAGGTTGTAGAAGACATGGCTGCACTTATTTTTGACAGCAGACGCCAGACATGCAATACTGCATTGGTGAATAGTTTTTATGTCAATGGAACATTTAAGGAGCTTTTAACTACATATGAGGCTACAAGCCAGTTACTGTGGACTCTGCCTTTCTCTATCCCAACTTCTGGATCTGATCAAGGACCATCTGTTGATGAGAGGAAGCACAGTTCATGGCTGCTGGATACATTGCAAAGCTATTGTCGTTTGCTGGAATATCATGTCAATTCTTCATTGCTTTTATCTCCAACATCGGCATCTCAGTCTCAGCTTCTTGTTCAACCTGTTGCGGCTGGATTATCAATTAATCTTTTCTCTGTTCCAAGGGACCCTGAGGCATTTGTTCGTATGTTGCAATCACAAGTTTTGGATGTGATCCTTCCTGTATGGAATCACCCTATGTTTCCTAATTGTAATCCATCGTTTGTCTCCTCTGTTATTTCCATTATTACTCATGTATACTCTGGTGTTGGAGATCTGAAGCGTGGTCGCAATGGAATCACGGGAAGCACTGGCCAACGGCTCACTAGTCCTCCACTTGATGAATCTACTGTTGCCACTATAGTCGAGATGGGTTTTACTAGGGCTCGAGCTGAGGAAGCTCTAAGAAGTGTGGGGACTAATAGTGTTGAGATGGCCACGGATTGGTTGTTCAGCCATCCTGAGGAATTTGTGCAGGAGGATGTTCAGCTTGCTCAAGCACTTGCTTTGTCGTTGGGAAATTCATCAGAAACATCCAAAGGTGATAGCAATGATAAGACAAGAAATGCATTTGCTGAGGAGAGGGGGGTGGAGACACCCCCTATTGATGATGTTCTTTGTGCATCAATGAAGTTGTTTCAAAGTAGTGATTCGATGGCATTTCCATTGACAGATCTGTTAGTGACACTGTGCAATCGAAACAAAGGGGAGGACCGTCCGCGGGTGACCTTGTATCTCATTCAGCAGCTTAAGCTTTGCCCATCAGATTTTTCAAAGGAGATTGGTGCACTATGTCCAATCTCACATATTTTGGCCTTGCTTCTTAGCGAAGACAGTAGCACAAGGGAAATTGCTGCAGAAAATGGTGTTGTTTCTGTTGTACTAGATATACTGACTAACTTCAGAGTGAGGAATGAGCCTTCAGCAACAAGAACTGTAAGTGCTTTGTTGCTTATAATTGATAATATGCTGCAATCAAGACCTAAATTTAATACGGAATCTGCTGAAGGTTCTTCTAGATCCTTATCTGATTCATCTGAAGCGGACATTTCCATAGCAAATCCTTCATTTACCACTGAGAAAAAGTCTGTGTCAGATGGCCTTGACAAAGAATCTGGCAATGTGTTTGAGAAGATTTTAGGGAAGTCAACTGGTTATCTGTCTCTTGAGGAAAGTCAAAGGGCATTGGCCATCTCATGTGAACTTATAAAGCAGCATGTTCCAGCAGTAGCTATGCAGGCTGTTCTACAATTATGTGCTCGCTTAACAAAAACGCATGGTATAGCAACACAGTTCCTTGAAACTGGAGGTTTAGCTGCTCTTTTTAGTCTTCCAAGAACTTGTATATTCCCTGGATTTGACAGCTTATCATCTGCTATTATACGGCACCTCATTGAAGATCCTCAAACTCTCCAAACTGCTATGGAATTGGAGATCAGGCAGACCCTTGCTGGCACTCTTAGCCGACATGCTGGCCGTCTTTCACCTCGCATATTTTTGACATCCATGGCACCTGTCATATCTAGAGATCCTGAGATCTTTATGAGAGCTGCAGCTGCAGTTTGCCAGTTGGAGACATCAGGAGGGAGGACAAACATCAGGGAAAAAGAAAAGGATAAGGACAAACTGAAAGGTACTGGCACTGAAAGTGGGGTTCCTTCTAATGAGCCTGTTAAGATGCCTGAGAATAGGCCTAATGATACCCCAGGCAAATGTTCTAGAAGCCATAAAAGAGTTCCTGCTAATCTTTCCCAAGTGATTGATCAACTTTTGGAAATTGTTATGAGCTTTCCGTCGGCAAAGAAAATTGGAGATGGTATTAACTCCCCAACTCCTATGGAAGTTGATGAACCTACCACAAAGGAAAAAGGTAAATCAAAAGTTGATGAGACAAAAAAGATGGATGGTGATAACCTCTCTGAAAGATCCGCATTGCTGGCAAAGTTGACGTTTGTCCTGAAGTTGATGAGTGACATACTTCTCATGTATGTGCATGCAGTGAGTGTAATCTTGAAGCGGGATATGGAGACATGCCAGCTACGGGGATCTGGGCTAGCAGGTGGCCCTGGAAATGGCGGCGTAGTCCATCATATTTTGCATCAGCTACTTCCGTTGTCTTCTGAGAAAGCTGCTGAAACCTCAGATGAATGGAAGGATAAGTTGTCTGAGAAAGCATCTTGGTTCTTGGTAGTGTTATGTGGCAGATCTACTGAGGGGCGCAGACGAGTTATTTCTGAAATTGTGAAAACATTTTCTTCCTTTTTAGATTCAGAAGGCAACTCCTCCAAAAGCAGTTTGTTACCTGACAAAAAGGTTTTAGCTTTTGCTGACCTGGTAAATTCCATTTTGTCCAGAAATTCTTCGTCCAGTAACTTGCCTGGTCCTGGATGCTCACCTGATATAGCTAAAGCCATGATAGATGGAGGAATGGTGCAGTCACTTTCTGGCATTCTTCGAGTGATAGATTTGGACCACCCAGATGCTCCAAAGGTTGTGAATCTCATACTCAAGGCTTTAGAAAGTCTTACAAGGGCTGCGAATGCTAGCAATCAAGTGCTTAAGTTGGATGGGCTTGGAAAGAAAAGATCGTCTGCAACACATGGTAGAACTGAAGGCCAGGCTACTGCTGAAGTGGAAACTGCAAACCATGATCAAAATGCAAACGATCAGCATGAAGCTAATGTTGCAGTACAACCTGCAGAACAGCAGATTCACGAATCTTCTCAAAATGATAGGGATCATGGCACAAATGCTGAGCAGTCTATGGAGCAGGACATGCGAGTTGATGGTGAGGAAAATATCGCCACTAATGCACCTGCTGAACATGAGTTGGAGTATATGCGTGAGGAGATGGATGAAGGTGGTGCTCTACGAAATACAAATGAGATTGGAATGACTTTTCGTGTTGAACATCAGACAGATGATGATATGGGCAATGAAGATGAGGAGGACATAGGCGAGGATGGTGAAGATGATGATGAAGATGAGGAGGATGAGGATGAGGATATAGCAGAAGAAGGAGCTGCATTGATGTCTTTAGCCGATACAGATGCGGAGGACCATGATGACAATGGTATGGGTGATGAATATAATGATGACATGCTTGATGATGAAGATGATGATTTCCCTGAGAATCGTGTTATAGAGGTGAGGTGGAGGGATGGTTTATCTGGGTTGGATCACTTGCGAGTTTTAAGGGGACCTGGTGATGCAAGCGGTTTCATTGATATTGCTGCGGAGACCTTTCAGGGAGTTGATGCTGATGATATATACCGCCTTCATATTCCATTGGGTATGGAACGCCGCCGTCCAAGTAGTAGCAGGACATTTCTTGGTCGGTCAAGGCTTGATGGGAATGCTTTCCAACACCCATTACTTGTGAGACCTTCACAATCAGGGGAGCCTGTTTCTTCGTTGTGGTCTGCTAGTGGGAACTTGTCTAGGGACTTAGAAGCTTTATCATTTGGAGGTTTTGATGTAGCCCATTTCTATATGTTAGATGCTGGACTTCCCTCTGGACATTCTGCTGCAACTATGTTTGGTGACCGTTTGGTTAGTGCTGCACCCCCTCCTCTAATTGACTTCTCACTTGGCATTGATTCTCTAAATATTGGTGGAAGAAGGAGAGCTGGTGATAGTCGGTGGACTGATGATGGTCTACCTCAGGCAGGTAGCCATGCTGCTACTATTGCACAGGCAGTAGAGGAACAATTTGTGTCTCAGCTGCATGGGTTAATCTCTGTCAATGACCCTCCAGCTCAGAGACAGTCGGAGCACTCTTTTTTACAGGCTAACCAACAATCACCTCTATTAAATGCCAATAGCGATGCACCAGTTGCAGGTGATCTTCCCACTCAACCAAGTGAAGGTCAGTATCAAGATCTAGAGACTGGTTCAGGACATCAGCTGGGGAGCTTACCTGTTGAAGTTTGCATAGGTCTTCCAAACCTGCCTCATGGCATAATTGATGCACAGTCAATTGTTGGAGCAGAGGAGAGTCAAGGGACACCAGAAATAAGGCAAAGATTTCCTGATGATCTGAATGTTGCACATAATGGTAGTGAGACCATGCACGATGGGGAAGGACCTGTGGAAGGATTTGGCCCAACCACTGTAACTTTAGATACAATTCCTGAAATAAATGGATCATCTAATGACTTACAAACTCTGGATCACCCAATGCAAGATGGTTCCGAAGCACCTGCCAATCCTTACAATTTAGAATTTCACGATGAATGTAGAGAGGGACCTTCAGTTCTGGATAGCCATTCTAGCAGTCATGCCCTTATTTCTTCAGGCTCCGACCTGCCAGAGTTGAGTGATGCTCATGCTGGTTCAGTTCTTGCAAGTGCTGATGTTGATATGAATGGTGCAGACACTGTTGAGGATCAATTTGAGAGCCCTGTACCTGCTTCTTCTAATGGAGTTGAATTATCTGCCAGGCAAAATGCAACAGTTTCTCAAGATGCTAATCAGGCTGATCAAGTCCATGCCAACAATGAGGCTTCTAGCACAAATGCAATTGATCCAACATTTCTGGAGGCACTTCCTGAGGATCTCCGTGCTGAAGTGCTGGCTTCCCAGCAAATTTCCCAGCCTCAATCTGCCCAGGCTGCAACATATGTTCCACCACCTGCAGAAGAAATAGATCCTGAATTTTTGGCTGCTCTTCCGCCAGACATCCAGGCTGAAGTTTTGGCTCAACAACGAGCGCAAAGAAGCATACATTCTCAGCCGGCGGAGGGACAACCGGTTGACATGGATAACGCTTCGATTATAGCTACTTTCCCTCCAGATCTACGTGAAGAGGCATGTGTTTTGATAATTATTAATTTATTTTTTCTTATCAGAGTCATAACCTGATTCTACTATTCCCTGCTGCAGGTACTCCTTACCTCATCTGAAGCAGTTTTGTCAGCACTGCCCTCAGCTTTACTTGCTGAGGCCCAGATGCTTAGAGACAGATACCATCCTCGAAGCAGCCTCTTTGGAGGGAGCCACAGGCTTGGTGGCAGGAGGCTGGCAATTGACAGGCATACAGCTATGGATAGAGGTGTGGGAGTTACTATAGGTCGAAGGGCAGTGTCTGCCACTGCAAACAGCTCGAAAGTCAAAGAAATTGAGGGAATTCCTCTATTGGATGCAAATGCTTTGAAAGCTCTCATTCACCTCTTAAGATTAGCTCAGGTATTTTATTTTTATATTCTACTTACATTTTCTTTGTGATTATATTCTTGTAGATGTTTTTCTATATGTTTGATGTGGTTGAGATCTTATTGCCCTTAGTTAAGACTTGATTTGAGAGTGATCTATGTCATCGTAGTCTGGTTGCCCAAGGTACACCTAATTGGTGACTGTTCAGCTGCCTTGTCAGAACATCTAGTTGATTGCCTCAAATTCTAAATCTTCACTTAGTTTATAAAGTAGTTATATGCGTTGCTTATGAGCATACTTATAAGTCATATTTAGATTAATTATACATTGGTTGAAAACAAAAGAAGGCACCGAAAATATGCATTTTAGCTACCTTTGAATTTCTACTTCTGCGTGACTGATTTGAATGATTCACTGAATTAAATAGTTTTAAGAACATTAAAACTTGTAACCCCGCCGTGACCAACAAAAAAAAAAAAGAAGTTTTAAGAATATGTATAAGTTGTTAGTACTTTATACTATACTATTTGGCTGTATTTATAAATAACCTGTACTGGTATGATGTTGTTACTTTATCCAATATTCTATTATGATGCACCATCTTATGATGGTGTAATGATTAATATCAATATGCCATATATCCAAGTGGTTATGAGACAGTAAGCTCACCCTTAGCATTTAACTGCTTCTCATCTCCATGGAACTAGAAATCCAGGCCATTCTTGGAAACATAGACATTTATAGCCCTTGCATTTGATCAAACCATGGTCTGCCGTACCGGTCCGTACCGGCCGGTACGGGCTGGTACGTACCGGTCCGGCCTGGGACCGGTACCGGATCATCAAACTGCACATTCATACGAGCACTGCTAGCATAAAAACAAAATATCTTAAACCAAAAAGTTGCACAATGCTGGTATAAATCTTTTATTGGTTATTTTGTAGGCAGTTGTTATGATGTTTGGTTCAGGCCGTCACTCTCCAATAGGAGAGTTACATCCTAGCTTAGTAACTTTTTTCTTGTTTTCTATGTTACTCAAGCATTTGTCCATGCATGAATATGGTTCTTTGTGGCAATTTTTAATTTATCATAAGATATCATGCACTTTGTGTCATAAACAATTGGATTTAGAGAAGTGACTATATGCTGTCAGGAAATGTTGGATTCTGACAAAATCATCATACTAGACCATGTTCTTTAAAGTTTACACTTTGCAATGTCAATATGTGCATGCATTTTATGGAGGACAGTACCCTGTCTATTTGAATAGGAGGAAACACAATTTCTCGAGTTAAAATAGTTCTTCAGAAAGTGATTATTGTGGCCTTGGCATGAGAAAGCTATGAATGGTTGCAAGTATACTGTCTATAAGGTTGGCAGGTGTGATATTTGGGAATACTACTGCCATTAGTAATTCAAGTAAGGAATTGCTTGCTTAAAAGCATTCTTCCTTGCTTGAAATATCCTACTTCACAGACTTGCGTGCAGTCACCAAGGGGCTGTTTGTAGACCTGTAATTGATGTTGCACTGCAACTCAAGTTGCATTGCAACATTAGTTGCTGTAATTTACTTACAGAGAAGCTCAACTTTTGCATTTGGAGGAGAGTTTGGAAAAAAGAGGGGCAAAATGGGAGAGATGGAGAGGAGAGGGGGTGTGGCCGTGAGGAGGGAGGAGGTAGAAACGGAGAGGTCTGGTGGAGGTGTGAGAGGGGGGGAAGGGAGCGCTGGGGCATGAGATGGTGGCGGCAGGGAAGGGGGCTTGATGCTGGAGGCAGCGGAGAAGGGGGTGGTAGTGACAAGGGTGGTGGCAACAATGGGGTTGGCTGAGGGCAGTGGAGGGTAGCGGTGATGCCAGGCATGAGGGAGTGAAGCATGGGGCACGGAGGCCAAAGGTGGGGACCCAGTTGTTGGCGATCAGGGCAGAGATGGATGGGGGCAGAAGGTGAAGGCCAGGTGGGAGAAAGTGGTGGTGGGGGGAGAGGGGTCAAGACTGGAGGTGTGGGAAAATGGTGTGGTAGTGATGCGGGGGGCAAAGAAGGCAGCGAACGGCGGTGGCAACGTGGGGTGGGTGGTGTGGCAGAGGGCAACGAAAAGAGCCAGAGACCAGCTGGGGGGGGCAATGACAGTGTGAGGGGTGGCAGAGGGGGCTGAGGGAAGATCCCAGTGCTGGCAAGGGGGTGCATGGGGTCAGAGTCCAGAGTCAGAATGTGATGAGGAAGGGGTGCACAGTTGAGGGGTGCTTGGAGAGGGGGGCATGTGGGGGGGCTCAGATATCAAGCATTCACCCTGCAGGATGACCTGCTGCAATTTGGCTGCATGTCCACCTACCACAAGTTGCACTTGAGCTGCAGGGCCTTTGCAGCTTGATTTGTAGCTGTGGGCCTCCAAACATGCGGGTTGGCCTACCTTGCAGTTGGACCTAATGTGTGAATCGACCTGCAACACACCAAACAGCCCCTAAGTGTCTTTCTGATGTGGCTATGATTGCCAATATGATGGTGGCACACCAACACTTTCAGCCAGTTTACAATCAAAAGTATTACATAGGGCCTCAAATTTAATGTGCATTTTGTATGGGAATAAATTAATTTCCCAGCAAGATTGAAATGAAAACACCAAAATAATATTTTCCTAGTGGAAACAATATGAGTTGATGGGGAAGAATGAGGATCTAAAGGTAGCATTACACCTTGTTGTGGGAAATCAGATTTGTCTACTATGACAATGATGTATGACCTGGAAGAATTGTATTGACTGTATACATTTAATCACTAGTTGCAAAGAGTATATTTTGGATTAATACTTTTTCATGCATTGTGATAAATGTACTTGTGGTTGACATGTTATAAGAAAGGAATGCTGGACCGGCCTATACTGGCGGGTTCAGCCTGTACCGAATCAGTCCAGTCTCTGACCGGTCCGATTCGGTATTAAAAAATGGTACCAGCCGGTACCGGCTCGTACCAGCTAGGCCAATTTTTTTTTGGTTTTTGGAGGCCGAACTAGTGGTACTAGTTTAAACCGGTCCGGTCGCCGACCGGTATGCCTACCAGTACCAGTTCGGCGATCCTTGGTTATAAACAAGTCAACAAAAAACTACTTACTATGATAATTCCAATGTTAGACTAATGTGGCATCACCTTTTTTTTTTTGTGTGTGTGTATTTGTGTTGTTGGCAGCCCCTGGGCAAAGGCCTTCTTCAAAGACTTCTATTGAACCTATGTGCACATAGTGTTACACGTAGTATTTTGGTTGGCCTTTTAGTTGATATGATTAGACCTGAGGCTGATGGGCCTAGTGGGTCAGCAAGCATGATTCCTCAGCGGCTTTACGGATGTCAGTGGAATGTTGTCTATGGCCGACCTCAACCTTCAGATGGTACTGCCTTTGCTTCCTCTTCTCGTGTTATTTTATTTTTTCTTTGGGGCGATCCCCCTGTTTTCGTTATCTTAGTTTTTGTGACATTTCTTTTGTTATTGTGTAGGCCTTCCACCTCTTGTGTCTCGTCGAGTTCTTGAAATTCTGACATACCTGGCAACAAATCATTCATCTGTTGCAAACATTCTTTTCTACTTTGATAATCCTTTGGCCTCAGAATCCTCAAATGCTACTCATTCAGAAAACAAGAGGGAGAAAGGTAAAGAGAAAATCTCTGAGGCAATGACATCATCAAGTGTATTGGAAACATCACCTAAGGGTTCCATGCCTGTAGTTATATTTTTGAAGCTTTTGAACATGCCATTATTTCTGCGAAGCAATGCACATCTTGAGCAGGTATTCACAAACTTATGATGGATTGCTGACGTATTTCTACTTGCATTTTACTTGCATTTGCAACTGGATTTATTTTATTGTGCAGGTTATGTCTTTGCTTCAAGTAGTAGTTAAGAATGCTGTCACAAAGATTGACTGCCTACCTCCCTCTGGAGAAGCTGCAGATGGTTCTCAGAATCAAGACACACAAAAATATTCTTCCACTTCAGAACAGAACTCTGGTCCGGAGATGGATCAAGGTCCTTGCACTGAGGTGCCATCATCAGGTGGGAAAAATCCTGTGGGCCAATACGATCTTCTTTTACAGCTTCCCGACTCTGATCTGCACAATCTCTGCATCATTCTTTCTCATGAAGGGTAAATATTTTGAACCAACATTTATCTAGAAATATATTTTGTTAAAAGCAGTTTGGTGATGTTCTTCCTGATTATGCTTGAAACTTTGAGACGTAATGTTAATAAAGTAGCGGACTCCCTGTTCCAACCAAATTTGCATTAATGAATTACCAGATCTACCATATATACTGCTTCTTAAGCTAATGCATTGATGACATATGTGTTGCCCTAGCAGTTGAACAAGCTTAGGTAGTGATCTTCCATGCTGTCAAATGCATTTCTTTTGATTTATCTCAGTCTTAAACAATGCAAACAGTTAGGCACAGAGGATGCCCGTTAAGTAGAAATGGGATTACATGTTGACAGCCTTTAATTATATCAGTATTGAAAGAGAAGCACCATGGTGTTCATGTATCCATGCTTTACTGTTCACATGCCTGAACAGAATATCCCATGCATTTACACATTCCAATTTGGTAAACATACATAACCACAAGCTCTGGTGTTTTGCTTGGAGATGGTTTTATGGATCCTCTTAGCTATGCATTTTTTTTACCAGTTTCTGTCGATGCAAACTTGTATAGCTGTCATTACTGTCATTTGGTTTGTTTTAAGATTTTTCTTTTTGTTCAAGGTTCGCGGACCCAGTACCAAGGGTTTGCACTAGCTGGCTACCAGTTTTGTATAGTACTAGTACACACTATATTGACCAGAGGTGTACTAGGACTAGGTGGAGGGAGAGGGAGAGGGAGATGGAGAGGGAGAAGGGGAAGAGGGAAGAGAGGGAGAGAGAGAGAGGGAAAGGAAGAGAGAGGGGAGAGAGAGAGGGAGAAAGGGAGGGATAGGTGTACCTCCCTTCATTGGCGGCTGCGATGGCGATGGAACCCTAACCCTAGCCATGGTTCATCTTCATGGAACCCTAACTGTCGGTGTGAGAGTCATCATCATCAATCTTGTCATGAATGAGAATTCATGGAGGATCGGGAGGGGGGGACAGAGGGAAGAGGATCAGAAGAGAGGAGATGGAGAGGGTTGTTATAAGAACCTTGGTCGAGCCAGATCAAGATCAACTAGAGAGCTCAGCAGTTCATGCTTCTGTTTGTTGAACCTTGGATGCAAATTTAAGCGTCAATCCTCTTTTCCCTTGTATTTTTCCTGGCTGTTTAGTCAAGATAACAATATTATACTCATTACTTTTGAACTATTATCTCTAATAGCGCACCCCCATAATTACATATCCATTAGCTAATTTGCTTTAGATAAATTGTTAATAGAACACTTCTGTAATCAGTAATTTCTTACATCTACAATACTTATTAAACATTTTAAGCCTAATTTAAACTAGAATGCAATAAATCTTGATTCTCATGAGTAATTAGAAGGTATAAACTGGCTAGCTGACAAAGGGCAATGCTTGACAGACTTCTCTCCAAGGTTATCCATCTTTGCATGGATATTGAAATGATAAAGAGGGCTAGTTCTGAGCCCAGAAGAGGAAAAACACTTAAACATATTACTAGATTACTATTTTTCCTCTCAGAATTGTGGTTGATCTCAAAGGTGTATCTATTGCATATCAATTACTCGCCAAGTGAACGGAGCTCTATCAGCAATGTTGTGAGTATTAGATTACAATCCCTAAAAGTAAATAGTTATCAAAATCCAAGAAACTGATCTAATCTGTCTTCTTATAGAAAATCAATAATATTTATGTAATCAAAGTGGTGAAATCACATATTACTAATTCTTTGATCTATTCAAGCATTATTTTTTCCAGTCTATCTTATTTCTTTCAGGTACTTAAAAAGTTGAACTTAACTCAAGTCATTTTTGAGTTATATGAGTTGGCTCAGTTCACTTGATTGACCTGCACTGCTCCTTTTAATGTCCGTATTTTTCTTACTAATGCTTTGAATATTTATTCAATTTTATTTATATCAGTTCATCTATCAGAAAGCTGTCATTGAGTATTGAAATTTTCCTGTTTCCTGTGATGACTAGTTTGGAGTCCTCATATTAGTCCCGGTCTTAGGTGTATTTGCATATTGAAACATTTTTATTTCATGTGATGGCTTAGTTTTGAGTCCCCCCATGTCTTTTGTATTAGGCCTTGTGACTAATTTGATTTATGTATTAAGCAGACTTTCAGATAAAGTATATTCACTTGCTGCTGAAATAGTAAAAAGAATGGCATCTGTTGCTCCTCCCCATCGAAAATTCTTTGCAACTCAGCTAGCTGGTTTAGCTCATAATTTGAGTTCTGCCGCTGTGTCGGATCTCGAAAGTTTGAGGAATACACAGATGTTGGGACTTAGTGCTGTTTCAATGGCTGGAGCTGCAATCTTGCGTGTGCTACAAGCACTTAGTGCGCTCACTTCAGTTGATGGGAACAAGGGTGAAGATGTTAATGACGAACATGAGGAACGATCTATATTGTGGAATCTAAATGTAGCTCTCGAGCCACTATGGCAAGAACTAAGTAACTGCATTAGCACTACTGAGGCAAAGCTAGGGCAGAGTTCAACTTTCTCTTCTCCTGTGCCATTGCCAGATGCTAGCGATATTGGTGGTTCTTCCTCTCTTTCTCCACCTCTTCCTCCTGGCACGCAGCGACTATTGCCATTCATAGAAGCCTTTTTTGTTCTGTGTGAGAAGCTACAGACAAACCAAACAATTGTGCTGCCAGATAACAATGTGACTGCAAGAGAGGTCAAAGAATTTGCTTGTACTTCATCATCACCATCTCTTAAGTGCAGTGGTATTGGCACTATGACATTTGCAAGGGTTGCAGAGAAGCATCGGCGCCTTCTTAATGTTTTTATAAGGCAGAATCCAAGTTTGCTGGAAAAGTCACTGTCTATGATGTTAAAAGTACCAAAGCTGATTGATTTTGACAACAAGAGGGCATATTTCCGGTCACGGATTAGACAACAACATGACCAGCACCCTTCTGCTCCTCTGCGGATAAGCGTTCGCCGGGCATATGTCTTGGAGGATTCATACAATCAATTGCGATTGCGTCCCAGTCAAGACTTGAAGGGTCGGTTGACTGTACAGTTTCAAGGAGAAGAAGGGATTGATGCTGGTGGGTTGACAAGGGAATGGTACCAATTGCTCTCAAGGGTCATTTTTGACAAAGGAGCCTTGCTTTTCACTACTGTTGGGAATAATGCAACATTCCAGCCTAATCCTAATTCTGTCTACCAAACAGAGCATCTTTCCTATTTCAAGTTTGTGGGCCGCGTGGTAATATAATATGTTCGTGATTTCTGTATTGACTGGGATCATTCTAATTGTGGTTGTTCATTTTAGATTCTTCATCGTTTTATATTTCAACGAATTCTTCAGGTTGCAAAAGCACTGTTTGATGGTCAACTTTTGGATGTTTACTTCACTCGCTCATTTTACAAGCACATTCTTGGGGTGAAAGTGACTTATCATGACATAGAAGCTGTTGATCCTGATTATTACAAGAACTTGAAGTGGATGCTTGAGGTAGTGTTACATGTTTTGGTCTTGTGATAGGTTATTCTAACAATGAAACTGATATGTACTGAACTTTAAACAGAATGATGTAAGTGATATCCCTGATCTGACATTTAGCATGGATGCTGATGAGGAAAAGCACATCCTTTATGAGAAAAATCAGGTAAGACAACATTATCTGAATATGCTACATAGTCTTAATTCTGTAGGACTTAAAATTAGCAAGTTTTCTCTTCATTGTTAAAGATTATTTGAAGACAAATCAAAAGCAGATTATAAGGTTTTCAAGTTCCGTCCATTTGTCTTTGTAATTTGATTTTGATTTGTATGCATGCTTATTCCAACTAATTTGTTCTTTCCCTTTGTGTAATGCAGGTTACTGACTATGAGCTTATACCTGGAGGAAGGAATATTAGAGTTACAGAAGAAACAAAGCACGAGTATGTGGACCTTGTGGCTGAACACATATTGAGTACAGCTATTCGTCCTCAGATAAATTCCTTTTTAGAAGGTTTCAGTGAATTAGTTCCACGGGAACTTATTTCATTATTCAACGGCAAGGAGCTTGAGCTGCTAATTAGTGGACTTCCAGAAATTGATTGTGAGTGCTTTTGGCTTTTTGCTGTTATTAACAATTTTATCCATTTACCTTTTCAATTTTCATGATTCATCCTGGTGTCTGCAGTCGATGATTTGAAAGCCAATACAGAGTATACTGGCTATACAGCTGCATCTCCTGCTATTCAATGGTTCTGGGAGGTCGTTAAAGCATTCAGCAAGGAGGACATGGCAAGACTGCTGCAATTTGTAACTGGAACATCAAAGGTAATTACGATGTGTGACAATAATGTTACGTTCATAAGGAAGGTTATTATGCGATAGATTTTGCGGTCACTTTTTCATTCGAGTAGTCAGACTAGTTGCTGCAAAAAAAAAATTGTTTAATAAGATGAAGCTTGTGAATAGCTTTCATGCGATGTATGATCTATTTCCTTATTCTTTTTCTGTTGAAGTCTTCATGCGTGAAATTTTATGATTGATAATTGGGTTCTATAGGGAAGAAGATCAAATTTGAAATGAATTCTTAACATGGAACTAAAGAAACATGAGTTTGACCAAATAAAACATGAAAAGTCATCATTAATATGTCGATTGATAATCAATCAGCTATAGGATTGTTTTTCTTTGAACTTAAATTGGCTAGTGCATTTTTAATTTGTTTTCCTATCTGCAAATGACACATATACTTGTAAGGAGTAAGGTTGGATCCATAACTCATCAAAGAGAAGGAGCCAGCTTATCCCTTGTTTTCGTGAATATGACTGGATCAGGTAGATTCGAAAAACAGAGATGGAACCCAGAGTTAAACGCAGATGAATATTATACCTTGTATCCATGTGTGCTACTGTTTGGTTGCTAGCACGCAACATGAAAAGTATTATCATGTAAATCATTTTTCCTTTGTAGGATACTTTTATTTACTTCCTGTAAGAAATTAATCATGCTTACAATTTGAATTCTTAGACATTGTCTTGGATCCATAAATAATTTCTAAAATGCTTTATCGCTATCAAGGATGATTTTCAATGCAGAAAGCTACCATTAGATTTGGCAAGCAATAAAAAGTAAGCTATATGTAATGTTTTAAAGTTGTGAAGTTGAAGGTTAGTGCTTACACGCAAACATTTAAGTGAATTATGGTTTAAAATTTAAAAATAAGTAAAATTTATAAAATAACTAAAAAAGAATGATATAAAAATGTTAAGGAGATTAAAACTTAACTTAAGCAATGCATCTATTTGGGGTCTTTCACTAGTAACTTAACATGGTATTTGTAAATATGAAATGATTTACCACTCCTGGAACTTGTGGCTCAGAAAGTAAAAAAGAAAAAAGAAAGAAAAGAAGGGGTCAATTCAGGTTAACTTCTGAAGCTAAATATTATCTAGAGCTAATCATGCTTTTTATGAGTTATTTTACTCTCTTATTCCTCTTCAAATTTTTTCTTATGATTTTCATCAATTTCATTATTATCTCTTTTGCACACACCATTACCATCTAGGCTGAATCACGTAAGGTAAATTCTGGATGAGGATGGTGTACTGGAGTTTGATATTCTAGTAACTTCATTTGACTCTCTTTGAATTTGATATGTTTCTTGATTTTTTGCTGATTGTCCTTCACTGAATGGTTGAGGTCGAATTTGCATGGCCTCTTAAAGTTGATCATATTTTATTTCGATGCTTGTCTGGAAATTAACATATTTCTGATGAAAAGAAAAAACAAAATATTTGTTCCAATGTTTAATTTAGATCTGCAGTCCTGGCTGATACCCCCTACTGCTATTATTCTCTCTCTCTCTCTGCCCCTTCCTCTCTAAACGAACTGTTTTTGGGTTATCAGGTTCCCTTAGAGGGATTTAAAGCATTGCAGGGTATTTCTGGCCCTCAACGGTTTCAGATCCACAAGGCATATGGTGCTCCTGAGAGGCTACCGTCTGCCCATACATGGTTAGACTTGCTAAGAATGCATTTCACTATTGCAATCTTATGTAACAAGTCGGACATTGCATTTTTAAAAGATTGGCATTACATTGCAGTTTCAACCAGCTGGACCTGCCGGAGTATCCGTCCAAGGAGCAGTTAGAAGAACGCTTGCTGCTTGCCATCCATGAAGCTAATGAAGGTTTTGGCTTTGGTTGATATATTATACTCCTCAGCCTCTCCTCTTGGAGCCAGTGTTCTTTTCTGATTGCCACGTACAGGTTGGCTTTTATTCTGTTTCAACCAGCGTATAGTGTTTGCTTGTCTCAATCTTTCAACCGTGTTTGATTTGGTTTTGAACTAAAAAAATATGGCTTCGATGTAGGTAATGATTTTGTTTTAGAAAAAGGAATAGGGTGTGTTTTCTGCTCGCTGCTCAAGTTGCTTGTGCTTCTAATAGGTGTTGACGAGTTCAGAGTTTGCTGTTGAAGTAACATATAAATTGACTCAAGTACACCTACGTATTGTTCTTGCAATAGTGCCTAGAGTATCCATGTAGTTCTACTAGAAAATGCATGTGCAATCAATGCTAGATCCTGAGTGCTTGGGAGGGGGTTTAACAAAAAGTACTGATAAGATCAAAGGATTTAAGTAGTTATTAAGAGTCAATTTATTTTGTTACCAAAAAGAAAACCAATGTATTTTTCTTCATCATTCACTGGAGGTCATTCATGTGATAATTGATTAGCAAAAAGAAAAATGCATTGTCTTAGTTCGAGCAGATTTTGCAATTCATTGTTTATGTAATCATCAGTGATGGTTCTGCAGATTTCAGAAGCAATCAGGTGAAGGTGGTGTGCAAAGCTTCTCTCTCTGAAATGGCTGGCATAGAAATTTTTGGAGAAGCAAAAACTAATCAAATTTGAAAAGGTGTCAGTCCTAACCTCGGACATCAAGCCACCAAGATAGTCAGGGTAGGTAGATATATTGCATTCTGACAGCAATAGCAAGGGCTTGGAGTCCTTTTTGTTTCTGATTATAGGCTCCATAGTTAATTTGGAGAAGTGTATATGCTTGAATGCTTGAAAAACAGTATCCTGCCTCTAATGTATATTTTTTTTTTCTTTTTTGTATTAGACATCCTTTTACTCTGCCCCTCAGATTGTGAAGGGTAGCAGCTATTCAAATGAATAATTTGGTTGGCGTATATTTTTTTCTCTAATTTTTTAGCTTAAATGACTTGAACTATATGTCAGTACTTCCTGTTGATTTATCCCTACAATTCTTGAAATAAGCACCATGTGCCTTCCTTGAAAGGTGAGAGGCAATGAAAATATTTTCCTGAGTAAATTTTGTGTTTGGCAGTCTGTTTTTTTGGGGCAAAATTTTGAAAGATACCATCAGTCAAGACCCAAACTTAATCACTCTGGTCTTTTCTTTTTTTTTTTTGTCTCAGAACATGTACGAATCACAATGCAATTAAAAATGAAGTCTGTACGAGCCCAACCACTGTAAATGGAGGACAAGAAGAAACAATGAGCTGGATCCATATATCTTTAAAGGGTAGAAATGGTAAGCTAGCATGATACTATTGATCTGGGTCTTATATTTTCGACTGTTAAGCCGATTGCGATGTCCCAACTTGGGGAAAGAATTCGAGTAAATTTGAGGGCTTGTCTACATTCATCTTTACCATGCCATCAAGGCATTCGCTGCTTGCCAGGTAGGGTCAAGTTCCACTAATAAAGGGTTTTGGATGCTCAGATTATCTATTTGAGCATGTACTGCCAGTAATTTTACCATCCGAACCAGGTGGGACCCACCAAGCTCATGGATAGCTAGCTTCTGCCTATGTACACGAAGCTCAGGAGAAGGGTTGAATTTGCATAGGATATGTCCAACCTATGTGCAAACTTAGATTATATGCACCAAATCCAAACCTGAATCCTGTTTACTGACGCTGTACATTATAAGGTGTGAAGTTTGGTCGTGTTTTGGATTGTTATGAAGCATATGTTGGGTTTTGATTATGACATAAGGTGCAGGGGCAAGGGTGGAGAGCTTATCATGGGAAGGGGAAGGTTACATTCAGCTGCCATCATTTTAAGCATTGCACCAGCTGCTCACCGGCATCCGGTTGCCACCTTCATCATAAGAGAAAGGAGCCTTACAACAGTTGAGAGAGGCGAGGAAAACAGGATAGGACTAGTTTCTTAATTGAGATACATTAATAATAAAAACTATCAAGAATTCCCTGCAAAAAAGAATATATTATAAATAGACACACACATGTATCTACCGGTGTCAGAATAGTCTATGTCGAAGCTCAATCTGATAAGATTTTGAATCTCACTTTGCATTGCTATGAAACTCAATAGTTGGCTGAACTTTATCTCCTAAATGCAAACTCCAAGTTTTGAGTCGATGCTGATTTAGTTAGTGGCCTAAAGTTCTGTTTGGATATTTGTCTAGAATTGAGCTAAAAATCGTGTAATAATTGACCCATCTAGCTTGTATTTTTTAATAGCTTATCCAAATTAAACTCAGATTCTAATCTTAGATTGTATGGAAAAAAAAAGATCTATGCATTTTTTTTTTATGGTTGATATACAATTATATTTAAATGGACGGCCTAATTCATAAATTTTATAGAATTTTCAATCTAACTATAATAACCAAGGACTTTACCCAAAATGGCTAGTTGAAAGTTATTATTTGAGTTCCTTGATGCTATATAAGTACTCAAAATCTACCTAGTAAATAACAAATGTGGGACTAAATACGCACTCGCATGATCCTTGCATACTCCCCCTGTTCAGGCCTTGACGTTGTCGTCAAGCTAAGGTTTCAAATCCATTCAAATCTAATCACAAACATCACGATCGGCTCGTGGTTAGCCCCAATGGATCCGTGCTGGAGTGTCCACATAGGTTATAGGTTGGGTCGGTTTTGATACCATTGTAACAATTTAGGACCTCACTCAAATTTGCTAGCCAGAAGATATTATTTGGGTTCCAAGATCCTATATAAGTACCCAAGATCTATCCAGCAAAAAATCAATATGGGACTAAATATGCGCTCGTATGGATCCTTACATAAAATTAGGACCTCACCCAAAATGGCTAGCTAGAAAGTATTATTTGGGTTCTTTGATCCTATATAAATACCTAAAATCTACCCAGCGAATAACCAATATGAAATTAAACACACGACTGGTGTCCTTACACTAACTCTACAGGAATATTCTTAGCAGCCCGGACCCGACCCTCCTTGTGTAGTCTTTTGGCCACCCTCTTTGGACACAGATGGTCGTGATTCAAAAAGAATGCTTACGTGGCAACCAACTGGGCTACTCTCTGTGGCCGTTCTATAAGGGTCGCCCGCCGGAGCAATACCCTCAGCGATCTTTTCGCTAAATCGAGACGTTTCACAAGATGCAACAGCTTTCACGACCAAGCTTCCGAACACCAACCCGATTCCCCTCGTTTAACCGCAAAATCTCGAATCCTGGCTCGATTCCCCGACAAGGTTTCACGGGCATTTCGAGAGCAAGGCGGGGAGATGGCAGGAACCCCGAAAGGGGGAGCAAACCCAGCTCTTGTACACTCTAATTTCCCTCCTTTTCCGCCTCACTTCGACAAAATCATGTTTTCCTTAAAAAGGAGTTTTCTTTCGTTTATTTCTTTGAATTGGTGTCAATTGTCTATTTAAGTTCTTCATTGTGGTGATCGGAAGATTGCTCTATTCTGTTATTATTCTTTCTTTGGTCCAATTATCTATCTACGTCTTTTATTTTTTTATCCTTCTATGGTTGTGTCATTGGTTTCATCTTTTATATTGTCACTAATGTTCAATTTTTTTGTTCAATTTCTTTTTTTCCCTGTGCCTTTCTATGATATAATAATTCGTGTTTGGTTCCTTCGTATTTGTTGTTACAACAACATGATTCGTTATGGGAATTTCGTTCAATTTTAACTAGTTTGTCTTCTGATTTTGTTTTTCCTCATCAAGGGTGAATGAATTGGTATGAATTTTTCTATACTCTTTGATGCGTTCTTCTCTGTTTTTAACGAAGTCTACTGATATTATTTCTTCAAATTGATGATATTTGTTAAAGCATTCTGTTTTGCTAACCTTGTGACTGTGTGCACGCAAACTGTTTGTAATTTTTGTTCTTAGATTTGTTTCCTTTTTCTTTAAAGTTTTGATGCCATGCTTTTCCTTAAATTTCTAAATTTTGTTGCAACAGCTCAAGAGATTGAGAATAGCATTTACATGATGCTTACCATTCATCGATGGGAGTCACTGAATCACATGGACTACAAATTGGCTAAACTTAGAAAGGTTCATGGAAAACTAGCTTTGAAATTTCTAAATTGGATCATCCGGCAGCAGGGCTTTGATCAGATTACTCACATATATGGTATCACAGTCCATATACTTGTTCGGGCTCGGATGTTTGAGCCTGCAAAGTCCATATTGAAACATCTTTCTCAGATGGGTATTCCATGTTGTTCCCTTTTTCATTCGCTTATGCATACTTACCGCCGTTGCAATTCCAATCCTTCAGTTTTTGATCTTTTGATTAAGGTTTACATTAAAGAAGGGCTGCTCAAGGATGCTATGAAGACATTTCGGTTGATGGGGTCCCAAGGATTTGGGGCTTCAGTTTATTCTTGCAACGCCATTCTTGCAACTCTTGCAAGGGAGGAGGGAATGCCTTCAGTTTGGTTGTTCTTCAAGGAGATGCTAACAAGGAAGATCTGTCCCGATGTCAGCACTTTCAATATAGTACTGAATTCTCTTTGTGTTGGCGGAAAGCTTGGGAAAGCTAATTGTCTTTTTAAAAAGATGGAAAAGGCTGGCTATTCACCGAATATTGTAACATATAATACACTGCTTGATTGGCATTGCAAGAAGGGAAGGTTTAAGGCTGCTCTTAAGGTGTTGGACTGCATGGAGAGAAAAGGCATCAAGGCAGATGTCTACACATATAACATACTTATCGACAACTTATGTAAAATAAATAGGAGTGCCAGAGCTTATTTATTATTAAAAAGGATGGAAGAGAATAAAGTATCTCCCACTGAAAGCACATACAATACTCTCATTAGTGGCTTCTGTAAAGAAGGGAAGATTAATGTCGCTACTCGTATTTTCGATGACATGCTAAATCTTAGTCTTTCTCCAAGTTGTATTACTTACAATACATTGATTAATGGGCACTGTCAAAATGGAAATACTGATGAAGCCTTGAGGATTTTATCTGAAATGGTTGCTGCAGGGGTAATGCCTAATGAGATTACTTATGGGACTTTATTGAATGGTTATTGCAAGGCTTCAGAGCTGGATGCTGCGATAGATCTTCTCGAAAAGGTGAGGTCGGAGGGTCTTGATGTCAACTGTATAATGTACACAATCTTAATACATGGGTTTTGCAAAGAGGGACAGCTTAATAGGGCTTTACAATTTCTTTATGGTATGCTTGAGGCTGGGGTTAGCCTTGACGTTGTCACATATTCTGTACTTATAAATGGTTTGAGCAAAATGGGTGAGTTAAGCCAAACAAAGAAGATTCTAGCGAACATGCACAAAACTGGAGTTCTACCTAATAACATATTATATGCAACATTAATTTGTCATTGTTGCAAGGATGGAGATGTCATGGAAGCAATGAACTTGTATGCTGAGATGTGTCGTGTGGGTCAATACGCTGATCGGATCACCTGTCACAAATTGATTTATGCTCTTTGTAGGAGGGGACAGTTGAGAGAAGCAGAGCAGTTCATGGAACATATGACCAGGATGAAGGTTTCTCCTGATTCCATCAGCTTCAATTGTATAATAAATGGTTATGGCTGTCGAGGTGATGCACTAGGAGCATTTTTCATTTATGATGAAATGATTAGACGGGGTCATCTTCCAAATAATATTACATATGGAAGTTTACTTAAAGGGTTATGTAGGGGAGGAAACTTGAGTGAGGCAAAGAAGTTTTTGACTCAACTTCATGATATTCCTTTTGCTGTTGATAATCTTACCTATAACACACTGCTTGTAGAGATTTGCAAGTCTGGAAACTTAGGGGATGCTCTGAGTTTATGTGATAAAATGATTGATAACAACATGATACCTGATAATTACACTTACACAATTCTTCTCAGTGGCTTTTGCAGGAAAGGGAAGATTATTCCGGCAGTTCTTCTGTCTCAAAAGATGTGGGAGAAAGCATTGTTTCCTAATCATGTCGCTTATACTTCTTTGATCCATGGTTTAGCAAGAGAAGGCCAACTAAATGCTTCTTCGTACCTGTTTGAAGAGATGATGAATAAAGAAAGATTATACCCTGACACTGCTGCTTTTAATGCTATGATTGATGGGTACTCAAGAGCAGGAATGATACAAAAAGTGGATGAGTTGGTTACAGTGATGCAGGAAAAAGGTCTGAATCCAAATCTGGCTACTTATAACATTCTAATGCATGGATATGTCAGAAAATGCCATCTACTAAGATCATTTAACCTGTACAAGACAATGTTAAGGATGGGTTTTTTGCCTGATAATCGCACATACCATTCCTTAATTCTTGGACTTTGCAAGTCTGATATGATGGATATTGGGGTGAAATTTTTGGAGAAGATGATGTCAAGGGGTGTTATTCCTGATGACTTGACCTTCAACATGCTTATTACTAAGTACAGTGAGAAAAGTCAGATGACCAATGCTTTCAAACTTGTTAATTCTATGAAACGTTTGCAAATGTCACCCAGCAGGGCCACCTATGATGCTATTATAAGTGGATTAAATAGAAAAGGTTTTCTGCAACAATCATATGTCGTGTTGCATGAAATGATGGAAAAAGGGATTTCTCCAAAACATACACATTATATTACATTGATTAACGGGAAATGCAGGGTTGGTGATATATGGGGGGCATTCAGACTGAAAGATGAGATGGAAGAGTTGGAGTTAGTGCCCAGTGAAGTTGCTGAGAGCACAATTGTTAGAGGCTTGTGTAAGTGTGGAAAGCTTGAAGAAGCAATGCTGGTATTTGATGGCATGCTTCGGACAGGTGTGATGCCAACAATTGCTACTTTCACTACTCTTATGCATGGGCTTAGCAAAGAATCTATGCTTGCTGATGCTTTGTTTTTAAAGGATGTGATGGAGCAATGTGGTCTGAAGCTAGATGTTGTTACCTACAATGTTCTTATCACGGGATTATGCACCAATGGTCATCTTGCTGATGCCTGGAAATTGTACATGGAGATGAAGGATAAGGGCCTTTGGCCTAATATCACAACTTACACTGTGCTCATCGATTCTGTTTATAAGGAAAATAAACTTACTGAGGGAGAAACACTTTTGAAGGATTTACTAGACCGAGGCTTAATATCTTCCCAAAAAAATATCAGTAATTTGCATAAGGGTTTGGCAAATGCAATGAGAAGATTGAATAATTTAAGGCATTGTCGGAAAAGAATTAATACAATGAAATAAGGTGGGGAGCAACATTTATTGCATCATTGCAGTTGTTTGTTTCTTACGTGTTGCAATTCTATAAAGGCCAGGAATATTCAGAGATGTTAAACTCAAGGTTTGTGATCTGTAACCCTTAGAGCTTGGTCTTTGTTTTTCCCCTATCATCATATCATTCTTATTGTTCTTCTTTTGGTCATCCTACTTTTTGTTTTTTCTATGTCTTTATCATATGGAATGCATCTTTCTTCATCTTTCTTTATAGGAAAATTGAAGAAACTTTAGCAAACACTATCTCCACTATTGAATGCATTTAGTGCTTTAGTTTCTCCTTTATGTTGAAGCATGTGAACTAAAGCCCTTTTTCGCTTCCAGACTAAAGTGAAGAGAAGACACAAAAATCTGAACTAATACTCTTTGTCACTGCTGATAATTGCCTGGGTTCTTAAGAAGCAATATCTACAAACTGCAGAATAAGCTGGTCATTCTTGCATTTACTTTTTTTATTGGTAATTAATTTTTTCTTAGCCTTTCTTACTTCAATTTTATTTGCTAGTATAATTTTGCTAAGCTTATTTAAGTTTGCCAATCACAGCCCTTAGAAGAAGACAATTTTCGTCTGAGCATAAGGATTGCCTGTACATCACGCTTGCACTGTAAGTCAGTTTCTTGATATTGTTTTGGCTAGTGCGAAATTGCAAATTGATTATTTTGTGTTCCTTCACCAATGAGGACCCACTACATGATGCTTTCGACTCTTGACTTATTGATGGCATGAGGTATGCCCCCACAACTCATCTTTTTGAGAAATACTGGGGTTGATTTGCCACCCCACAGGATTGGACCTGGAACCTCTCCTAAGGAGAGAAAGGTGTCCATCAGCTAAGCTAACAGCTGTTGGGATATGCCACCACATCTCTTATTCTCATAGGGGTATTAATAATGATCTAGCATACTTATAACTGTTCCATTCTTTATGATGTTTACTGTTCCTTTATACAAGATTAAGTATTCTTTCCTTGTGTTTATACTCTTTTCAAACTTTTCTGTTTACTTGTAAATTGAATTACTAAGCCTGCTTATATCTGGAATTTTTACTTAAAATGGAAAACTGCATTTGATGATAGGATATAAAACTGTATACACATCTTTGAAGTAATTAGAGCGAACACAACTATGAGAAGTTAGAAAAACCAAACATTGCAAGTACTTTCATGCTGTTGTAGATGACAGAAGCGTTTTTCTTTTGGCCTTTCATGGCTGTCTTGTTTCTCTCATGGCAGTCATGTCGCTACAAAGCAAAATGAGCAAAAAACCTCTCAAGAACAAGCCGCCTGATGTACTTCGTAGTTCATGCAGGAAAATTATAAGTTTAGGGAATGAAGTTGATTATTAGCCCTTGGAAAGGACATCCAACCATTCTCTGGAGACTGGAGTATGTGAAAAGGTAGGCAAGGCTGCAAAGCGGACTAGAAGGTGGATGATGTTTATGCAGGAAAGCCATCTTTGGGCTTTTTATTCACTTCCACAAGTTTTAGCTTTTTGTGCATGTAAGTTGCGGAAATGGGCAGCAAAATATGTAGTTGTTCAGAATGCTGCCAGAAATTCTCTTAATGAAATATTTATTAGATAAGTAAGTTAATCTCAAAATTGATCACCAATGGAGAATAGGAAACTCTAAGTTCCTGAGGTTTTTTTTATCTCAGAATGAAAACCAGCATCCTGGAATTAAATTCCATGACCTTGAGTTTCATTTCCTGCAGTACTTGATGGCAGTCAATGCATGTTAGACTCTAATATAGTAGTTTATTTTTTAGTAACTGGGTTAAGCCTTTTCCAATACACTTGAACTCTGCCAGATTATTAAATGCAGTTCTATCTTAGGACATGCCGTCTTAGTTTTGTTCTTTACATTGTTGTTTTTTCTTTTATCAAATAATCATAATAGTGAAAAATAGAATGAATTGAAGCACAAAATCATCAGGAGTAAGATCAATCTGAGAAGTGGCCACTGCAACAGCCATCCAGTCTTCATTTCTTAAAACAGCACTGATACATTTCCAAACTTGAGCTACCAAAAAACCATTCTCTACAACCATCTATAAATGGTGAGATCATGTTCTCTGTGTCCTACCTTATGTGGATTGACCAAGAACACATATTATTGGAATATAGGAATCCTCTATCAATTTTCTAGAGCAATACATGCTCCATTATGCTGAATGTTAAACAGGTGGCAAGCAGGTGCTTACCAGTTGTAATTGTTCCTCTAGTGCCTGCTTCCTGCAGATGTTGGTAGCTTGTGAATTTTGTGGTATGAACACCTGTCACCCAATTCCCACAGACCATATACGAAGTCTACATTATGAGAGATTGATTTGGATGGTATCGGTGATATCAGCTTCATGTCTAACTTCTCTGTTAAAGCAGGTTGCATGCAACAATTGTATGAACCAGATTATTTGAAATTGACACCTACTATATTTCTTTCAAGTTCTTTGATTTGATGCATCTGTCATACCAGGTGGTGGTTTGCTGTTGCCATGCATTTCACCGCAGACACCAAGCTTGTGAATTTTGAGGGCTGCTGCAAGGGGGTCATTTGTATTGAGAATTTTAGATAAGACCACAGGGCATGCATAGTCATGTGAGTCTGACTTCAGTGGGAGATCTTTGTATCTCATTAGGTGAGCAGAGCTAAGTGAGTTCAGGACATTGACACGGTGATGGTGAAGCAACATTTGTTTGTTGAAGGGACCTAGAAGTCTTCCATATGCTGGCAACCTCCGAAGGATATTTTGTTAGGGAATCTGGACATGGAGCTAGTTAGGGACCTGCTGTCGATATGCCTTCAAGACTAAGTTCAATTTCTAATTGCATACTTGGAAAGGCTAGATCATTACAACCTTACAGCTTCTTCTGAAATAAGTTATCATCAATACTACTAATTTATGATATAAGTTTGAGATTTGGTTTTCATAAATCTGTTTTCAGTTTGGTGGTTGTTTGTTTACTGTTTCCCTGAGATCATGTTGTATTGAAATTTCAAGTACCTAATTCACATGGAAATGAATATTAATGCATTGCTATATCAATTCATTGACTGATGATTTATTTGGAATTCGATTTTTTTTTTAAACTGTGGATTGATAAATATGTTAATATTTTTGGTTGATTCAATTTCTTTCCCGTTTGATAGAATCAGGAGGGACGTATCAACTGAAGAAGAGAGTGCAGGGGGATAATCAGCTTTAGATATTTGTAAATTCGATGTTTGAAATGATAAATAAAAGTGAGGTGATATTGTGGGTAAGTGGGATAGAGCTTTCAATCTGATAAAATGCTTCTTTCTACTTTTTTGATTGATGGGATCTCTTTAGGAGACAGAACTACAAAAAGATGGTATGGGGCAATGGGACAGGTTCTGCTTCTTGTGAGCAATCAAATGAATGAAATATAGCTCTAAACATACTCTCAAAAAAGGCTTAAAATAACGATGTCACAACTCTACACATTTGGTAGAACATAGGTCCATGTAAATGTATGATCAATCTATGTTTTGATCTTTTATAATTCACTAAATGTATGATCGATTTGTCTAACAACAAACTAAGATGCACAAGCATGTCTCTATTGCTCCAATTTTTCCTTCTCTTTCTTTTTTCTCCCTGTTTGTGCATGCTCGTTTGTGGTTGGACTGGTCCGCTGCTAAACTGGGAACTTGATCCAACCAAAAATTATTATTTTTTCCCCTCTTCTAGCTGACTCATATTTTATCCTACTTCTCTTTTATCGCACCGTGCAATTTGACATCATTCCTCACTACTTTACCAATTACCAGTCTCGTAGACCTGTTTGGCTTCTTGCTAACTCTTGTGAGATATATTTACACTGGTAGGAAGGGAATGTACGAAAGGCTGTGTTGCTCTTCCAGTTTCTAAGGTTTTTGTAATATCAAAAATCCATCCAAAGGTTTTGTATTGGGATTAAACGTGCTTTGAGATGCCATTGGTCGCATATAAAGTTCCTGGGATCCTTCTGCAGCTGGTGTGGCACCTCAAAATTCTACCTGATCTCCATCCGCTTCACAGGATTCCCTCTTGCCATGTGAACGGAGGGATTTTTTGTGACTCATACAGGCACCCTTTAGCATCTGAATTCTTAATCTTTTTGAGAATATATAAAAAAAATAAATTTTGTGAAAACAATATTTAATTGCTTTCTTTGATCCCAAAGATGATAGCAACCTATAAGTTCTGAATGAAAAAAGAGTTACCTTTTTTTTTCGATCAGTTTTTTTTCCCAATTATATCTGTATATTAATAAAAAATTAGCACTGGACATGTGCAATATATGTGTCTTGCCAACGCGCGCTCTCTATAACACCATCCTAAAAGATAAACTACATGGAATCTTCTTTTACTAAACAAAAATATCATTTTATTAATATAGTATTTAAAGGTTTTATTTCTTAAGAGTTTTTTTATCCAATTTTAAGGGTTTATTTGCTTCGTGACTAGAATCGAAAACGAAATTAGAATTGGAATGGAAATCAGAATGGCTATATTTCTTAAAATATTTAGTTCATAACTGAGATTCGGATGCTAGTTAAATTTTTAGAAATCAATTAAATAGAGAGATATTTTTGAAAAATTATTTTTTAAAATAACATTATAGCAAAATGGGAGACTTCTTTTAATCAAATGGTTGGAGCAGAAATCATTTATTTTCGTTCCTATTTGAAAGCCCAGATTTTTTTTGACCAAACAATTTTTGTTATGTATGGGTAGAAATAGGTCGACCTGCGTTAACAGCCCAATCCATCAAATCACGGAATCGTCCCCGCCGTCAAGTGCCGTCCCCAACGCGCTAGCGAGGCGTCCCGTTCCGTTCCGTCAGCCGCATCCCAGCCCTGCTCATCTCAGTCTACCCACTCTAACGGAATCCCCACCTCCGGCGCCGTTACGTATGACGGCGACATCGGTGCCCGCCCGCCTCACAGCTCACACGCACGCACGTATAGTGTACGCCGATCCGAATTTTTAAAATATAAAAATACCGCTTAAAATAGTAAATAACAAATTCGCCCACTCTTGCTCGCCTCCTTTCTCTTTCACATTTTGTTTTCTTTGCTCGGCCCAGTCCCCTTTCTCGCTCTTCCTTTCCGCGCGGTTTCTTGGAAGAATTCATGTCGGTAAGGGCCGACGTCTCCCCCTTTTTCTTGCTATTTTGGTGAAAATTTTGAATTCCTCGTGGTCTCTTTGCTATTGTCGGTTGATCCGGTTGGTTGGGAGGGCTTTGACCCCTCGTTTGGTTGAATTGATCCCGTAGGGTTTTGGGGATCGATGCGTGAGCTTTCTGTGCTGTTGATGGTTCTGGATTTATTATACGATGTAAAATCGATGCGGTGTCGTGCTTTTCCCCTGTTTTCTTTCGTTTTGGGGGTTGATTTCGATGATGGGTTGGTCTGCTAGGGCTTCCTTTTATACTATTTGGAAAGAGACGATTTTGTTTCCTTGATTCATCGTTTTCAGTTTCTTTAGTCGATTGGATATTGGTGCATGTTTGTTGTTAACGTAGTTAGGGTTTACTGTTTCTTTCGTATGCGCTTCCTTTGAGGATTTGTTCTGTTAATTAGTTTAGATGCTATAGAAATATTTCTTTTTGCATAGTATCTTTATTGAGAGCTTTCTGAAACGTCATTCTAGGTTCGTATTGTGCTTTTGTATACCATGTGTCTTGGAACCAAATTGATATATAAGCCGCATTTGTTCTAGAACTTTCACAGCAATTATGTTCTAATTACGTGGTACGTAGCATTGATTTGCTCTATGGATTTTTATTGTCAATTGATATTTCGTTATCAGTTGTTTTTTGTTTGAGAGATTCTTTTGTGTTTTGGCTGGGGTTTGTCTGAAACATGATAATCTTTGTGACCTACCATGAACATTTTTGTAAATTTGCAAATACTGCTTGAGATGGTTGAAAGTAACTGAACAGGTGCCTTAGATCTGTCAACAGAAATGCTTAATTCTATGAAAGCGTATTAAAGTTTCAATTTCCAATGGTTGTCTTCGAGAATTCTTTTGTTTTTGAGAAATTACTGGGTAAACATTTATCATATGCAAAGAGGGACTAGGTTTCCAAGAAGATGTCTGGGCTCTTACAGATGAAGTGACATCAGTCAATCTAGGTTAGGCATCACATACACACACACACATATATATATATATATCTGTGTGTGTGTGTGTGTGTATTGTTATCCTTGATGGGGTTGAAGTTGACAGCCATAACGAGTTCTTTTAGTTCCATCTGAAGAATGATCATGTATATTAACTTGATCAAAGAGTTATAGTAGTATATCTTGGGGTTTGGGCTCCAGAAGTTTTTATAATATGTTCTACTGAAACCTTTTTGTTTATTTATGTATTTATTTTTTAAATTGGATATACTTTGAAAGGGTTGAAGTTGACAGCCATAACCAGTTCTTTTAGTCCCATCCGGAGGAGAGATTGTGTATCTTAACTTGATCAAAGAGTTCTAGTAGTAGATCTTGGGGCCTGGGTTCCAGAAGTTTTTATAATATGTTCTGCTGAAACCTTTTTATTTTTTAATATTAATTGGATGTGGTGGACTATGATTTTGTACCAGGGGATTTATGATGGGGCTGACGGTTCTTTTATCTTTGTGCTGCTGTTTATATGAGGAGGAGACAAATTCGAAGGAGATTAACAAGTCTAACATTATTTGTGACTAGAAGTTATAAATTATCCTAGTTCTAGAGCATGAACGTTGTAAAGGTTTCTAATTTTATTGACTTACATGTATTACTATTTGAATTTGGCTGACTTAAATCCATGATTGTGTTTGAGCCTAAAAATTGTGCCATTTTCACAAATTTACCTTTTGGTTATGATGGCATGCAGAATTATCCTATATGGAGTTTTGATTATATTGCAAATAGATCAAGGCACAATTTGAGGAAGTTGACCCTTAAGTTATCAATCTTGGTTCTAGCTCAAGACCTGGGATGCAAATAAGAGAATGTTTATGCCAGATATTTTAACTTCCAATTAGGATATCCTTCCGTCTATGCTAATTTTGGAAACCAGACTAAACCTTTCTTCTTTTTTATTGGAAGTGTATGTAGGTAAGTCTTTTCTATCTGTGACTTTTTTTTAATGTGTTTGTCATTTTTTGATTTTGTTTTGAGGATAACACAGGATTGCTATTTATCCAAATTACTTACAAATCATTAGCTTGATTTATGTTGGCAAACCATCTCCTGCAGATATTAACTATTTGTCAGAGTTCTTTACAATCTTATATCTACGATGTTGCTCAACAGCACTTGAACACTTCAGTTTCAAGGAAATTTGGAGTGTCGGCACTTCCTGGGCACTTGGATACAAACATGACCCTCTTGGATACCCTAAAATTGGAGTGTCCTGCTTACATTTGCTAGAGATGTAAGCTGCCATCGCAGTCTTTTTTCTGAGTATCTTCTTAGGAAAAAACTAGTATTTTATGTTGACTCTTATTCATTCAAGTGTTAAATAATATAAGCTGATATGGTTAGACACAAGGTGTCATACGAGTACTCTTAACAATGGCCATATAAATTCTCAAGTGGCCACTTAATAGCTGCCTGGTGTTGGACCAGTGAAGTAGTTTTTGCTTGAGCATTTGTTACCGTTTAAGTACCTAAGCAGCTGTCTGCTTCATTGTGTCACATATGAGTGGATTTGCATCATTTGCAACTGATCCTATTGCAAATCTAGTTATGCAGTGTTTGCTTTACTTTTTTGAAGCTAATATGGTTCTCTCATTTTATTTTTTTGTTATTTTTGGTTAATGTATATTCTTTAGGAGTACCTGCCTAACTTTATATGCATCTTATGTAAGCATTCTGATTTAACAAGATACTTTTATTTGCGAGGAGAAACAATTGGCTATAGGCAAGATTTTTAGGTGTATATGTGGATATATGGGCTGAATGTATCTTTATGGTTTAAGATGTTATTGTAATCATGAAGCCTTGTTCCAACTATTTGGAGTCAGTTTTGTGAATCCTTATCCACAAAGTGTTGCTTTTAGGGCGACCTCTGCTGTTATATTCGCATAGGATGTCAAAACAAATATTTTTTTCTTTGTAGCACCATAGCCATCTTTCTCCTGGGTTTTTGCCTTTTTCCCAGTATCCATGCTTTTCTTTTACCATATTACCTCTTATTTTTGGGTGCTGAGCTCCGGGTGGGTGGCATCTAGGCAGCCAAACTTTACTGGTAGTCTCTGCATTGACTTTGTTTCTTCGAATCATTTGATTTTTAGTTCGTAGGCATCTTGGATGCTGTAGATCATATAAGATGACATATACTCTGATGTACATATATCTGTGTGTGTTTGTCACTTCACAATCTCTTTTGCCTTTGTGCTGCAATTTAATGTATCTCACTCTGTGTTCCCCCATAGTTGTGTTGAAAAATTATAGGCTCAAACCTCTAGCAAGTTGGATGACCAAACAAGCCAAGTATTGTTTAACATTTGACCTAAAACAGTAATGTATATGTCATCACTTCTGTCATGTTTTATTTATGAGTTAAGCATAGATTTTTCAAATTACATTATATCTTGAAAGTATTCTGTGCTGTTGCGTAGGATGTAAAAAGGAATGTTCATTGCCTATGATTTAAAGCATAATAAAACATTAGTGGATTAAATACAGTACAATATCCAATCTGATTATATAAGATGGAAAGGATGGTTGGTTGACTTTGTTCCAAGTTGCCTAGCTATCTGGGTTATTATGTAATGTCAGGGTTATATGATAAGTCTATTATTGAGTCGCCTGGATGGTTTCAGATGATGCTAAACTGTAGGCAAAATACTCTCTGTCATGGCCATCCATACGCACAACGTCACAACTTTGATAGCACAAATGTTAGATGGACACTTGATTATTTTTTCCCCTCACTTGATGAGTCATATAGACAGCCATTGTCAAGATCTTAGAATAACACTCTAGCTGTTTAGAAGAGACCACAAAACCTGGGCCCTCTCAATGTACTTCCCTTCCTGATCTAATCTATATTCTCCATCTATCCTTTAGAGAGACTAATAAAATTATATTATATGATTAGAAAATGAAAATGCCAAAGGTATTGGTTCATAGTTATCATCTATTATGTTTAGTATTTCCTACATATGGTAAATTTTCAAATAAATTTATGTCTGACTAGCCACATAAGTTTCCTAGATGTATGAAGATAGTAGGCTGTTTGATAACCTTGGTCATATAAATTGATTTCTTTTTTCTAATGTTATGCAGTCAAACAGCAGTCTTCTGGGTACTTATATGATTATAACTTCAGAAGACTATATTATTCGGAAGTACTATCTTTTGGTTTTTGAAATTGAAGACTCTGACAGTTCAGGTCGTATATGCCATGTTTGGATGATACACTCAGTTGAAAAATCTGGAGAATGAGAAGTGGATCAAATGGTGGTTTTCTTATAAGGATGTTACTAAGGGTTTTGATGCCGGTAGCAGATCAGCACAGTTCCAGGACCGATTATAATGACCATTATACACAAGAACAAAGAGAAAAAAATAAAAAAAAAACAAAAATAAGTTGTGAAAAATAGTGTTCCAGGATGCTAAACCTTTGCAAGTGTCAGGATACAACAATTCTGGTCTGGAGATTCCTGGGGTCCTGGACATCTTCCATGGCCTAATCTCTATCTGGTCTAGTACCGTCAGAATGGACCAGGTCCTTAATCCTTGGATGTTACTCTATCAATCATAGGTGCCTCAGTAAATTCATAATAAAAAAACGAAGGGGCTGGAAGCATGGGAAATACCCGGGGCAAAGCCAACAAGTGACTAAAGGCAGATGGTGCTTCAAAAGCAGTTCTTAACATCATGATGGGTCTCTAGATAATAGACCTGAAAGGAATCAAGATTGTTATGTCTCTTTTCTTATTCACATTTTGTATATAGAGGGAAGAATCAATTCAAAGAAATTTCAATACAGGTCTCAAAAGTAAATAGAATGACAGTTATTCATGTAACAAGAGGATAGAAACAATCAGGGAAACAAGTTTTGCAGCTGAATAGCTAGGGGATTTGGGAAGAATCACAAATAGGGACTAAGATGGTCCATCCAATCTTAAAAACATATACAGAAGATTCAAGGCCTTCATACAACTGCATATAACAGAATCTACAATGCCTAGTATTCTGTTTTAAAGAAATTGGCTGCATGCTGCATTATTAGAAGAGAACATCACTCTGTCTATGGGTACTAAATCTACCTGTTTTAGTATTTAGGTTCTTCTATCTTGATACTGCTATCTATTGATGGAAAAGAAACTGAATGTAAATAATTTTTTCACTTGTCACACCTCTAAAAACATCTCCATTGTTGCTGATAATAGTGTTTTGGATTCCAGCAGGACAAGGGCCTGCCGTTACCAAAGTTTGGTGAGTGGGATGTTAATGACCCTGCTTCTGCAGAGGGATTCACTGTGATCTTCAATAAGGCCAGAGATGAGAGGAAGACTGGTGGCAGCACACGAGGGCCAGACTCTCCTGGAAAGGAGGAGACAGCCTTTAAACATGGACCTTATGCTACCAAGCCAAATGTGAATGCTGTAAGTTCTTTTTTTGTATTCTAGATGATGCATTCAGTTTTAAGCCATTTGATCTTTGATTGTCTGTGAATACTGACAATCGTAAGATCGGATGCAACATCCAAGCTTTTCTATTTTGTGTCTTTATCCTAGTCATCTGTTATTTTCATCAGCTCCTCTGATTCTGCAGAAAAAATGGTTTTGCTGCATTCAAGCTAGTTCAGCAGAGTCTTGATTGTTCAAGGTTGTGTTGGTTTTGCAATATTTTCTGAAGGATCAAAGCCTTAGCTCAGGAAGCAGGTTCTGTTTGATTTTTCTTTGGAGTAGTTTGGTCAAGGTGAGGTGGTGTGAGAGTAGTGACACAGGCTGAGGATGGGAGAGCAAGGAATCGCCTTGTTGTGTATGTAGTTATATGAATGTATACTGGAGATATAATCAGAATCTGAGTTTCCCTATTTTTGTTATTTGATCATTTTACTGGTATTTCTGCTGTTATCAATTATGTTGGAAATCATCAATACAAATAAGCTTGAGTGATGTTTCTGCTGCACTTGTTCCTGCTGGATGAGAAACGTTGATTTTTTTTTTCTGTTATGTGTGCAAAATGGTGAGGCAGCTCTGATAGCCAGCAAAATCGCTGTTTGCACACATCCATGGATGACACTTGGTATGTCAGGAAAGCAAGCTGTAACAATGTAATATTTTATAAACAAGTGCCGTTGAACTATTTTAAAAATGTTAATGACCGATGATGCCTTCTATTGTTTCTAATGTTTGCCTCACCCATGGTTGATTGCTCATGCAGACAAATTTTATATCCTTTTTTTTGTTGAAGAAATATTACATCCTTCAATGCAGAGTCTAAGCTCAAAGTGTCTAATATATTCTATGCTAATTTAAAGCCAAGACATTTTTGTGAACTTGAATTTCTTACTAGATTTTAGTATTTTATTCTAATGCTAGATTCGTGCTCGTGTGCGAAACCAAAATTGCTATCAAATTGCTTGAATTATTTTTGATTATCGCTAGTTTAGGGGTAATGGTATGCCAAAGAATATTAGGGTTGGTGACAAATGGGAGAGAGTGGGGAAGAATGTTAGGACCGGCGACAAATGAGAGAGAAGGTGGGGAGGAATAGCATGGAAGCGACAGGGTTGTGGTGGCTGTCTGGAGAGGGATTTTTTAGAGTTAGCTGGAGAAGGCAATATCCTTGGGGGCATTCCAATATGACTGCCAGAAGGATGGGAGGCTGGTCTAGATTAAAAGCATGGTGTAACTTTTTCTCACCGACAGTAAATTAGAATACCAATTGGATACTAACATACTCATATTTAGAGATTAACTTGGGTACATTAGAATACATCTTCGCTCAAATTCAATTAGATCTAAATTAAACATTGGGGATCCCATATTGGTGTTGGATGTGATCTGCTATATATAAACTACTTAATACACAAAAAGCCATAATAGTTTAAAAATATTCCATCAAGAAAGGTTTTCATCGCAACTTTAAAAAACACAATACAAAATTTAAAGAATGGAAGTACAAATATGGTGAAGGTCCTCAAAAGTTCAAGCATCTGTTCTTTGAGAGGTTAGCAATACTCTGCAGTGATGAGAGGCCTAAACCCTTGACATGCCAAGCTTCCGCTCAAAAAGGCGACGGAGGAGGAAAATTTGGAGCATACTAACTCCAATGAGTGCTGCTGATTCAAGAAATGCCTTGTGCATTGCCCTCCTGCTCATCCCTTCGTTCACTGCAATTGCATTACAACTAGGTTAGTCTCATATTTATTTATAGCTACACTTCTGTGCTAACGCCGTAGAAAAGATAAAGACTTGATTATAGTTAAAAGAATTTGAGCCAGATTTGTCGCAAAAATATACTGTCAGCCACGGAAATCATCTAGATAAATACTTTTTAAAATTAAATTGGGACCACTCTTCTAGATGAGCATGCCAAACTAAGAACTTCCATATAGCCATGCAGTTGTTGGAGAATTTAGAAATGTGTCAAAAAATACAATTTCTTTGGATTATTATTAACAATATCATAACAAGCCAGCAAAGGAAGGATGGAGGAACAAAGTACTCGATAAATAACTCAGGCAGAGAAAAATGACTAGGCTGTCTCCTCACAAGTTTGTGTCAGCAGCAAATTAAATCATGCGAATATTAAAAAGGATGGAGGAGTATACCAAGTGCTTGGCGGTCAGTCTGTGCCTCCAGCCAGTGTTGCTCAAACTGTATATTGTAAAGGGCTTCTTCTAACTTAGAAATTTGTTCCAACAAAGGGGCAAAATGCTCTGCAGATAATCCGAAGATGTTAGCAAAAAGAAATGCTTTGATTGATAAACAATGAAAGTGAGAATAAGCAGGCTTACCATCTTTTGCATGCTGATCAAAATGTGTGAAATGGCCCACATGTATATCAAAGTCAATGGTTTCATGATAAGGGGACCTGTTGGTGAAACAGAAACGGTGAAGACCTTTTTGCTGGACTATGAATTCAAACTTTTCACTTGTCTTGTCACGAGCATCGTGGATTTGATCACCATGAGGGCCCTTCACCTGATAAAACATCAGATACTCGTGAGGTCAGTGATAATATAAGAAAATGGGCAGTGGACCACAACTATAAAAAATAAGCCATTCTCCAACTATTTGCAAGCTAGAACTGCAGGTTGTCATATGTTTTTATTTAAGGACTTACTGAAAGCAGTAGATAATCAGTTAATTACATGCCCCCGCTTCTTTCAGATCATGTCAATGATTAACAGAAGACGGATATAAAGGAAAGTGCACTAATCAATGAGGGGAGTGCACTAAATCATGCAAACAAACAACATTGCCATGCAATTCCAAAAGAATTCGGTTGCCAATATGTTTTCATTTAAGGACTTACTAAAAGCAGTAGATAATCAAATAATTATGTGGGCTCCTTTCTTTTCGGATAGTGTCAATGATTAACAGAAGACGGATACAAATGAAAGTGTACTAATCAATGAGGGGAGTGTGTTAAATCATGCAAACAAACAACATTGCCATGCAATTCCAAAAGAATTCAATGACTTTAGCGTATTCTGGTTCATGGATCCCACAAAAAAAAATATCACAAGGAATAGCCATTCAATAAGGTTAGCCGAGTTCGTTAAGTTAAGAATTAAAATTTAAAAGCATCATCTTGATTGGAAAATGTTTGGTCTTGCACAACTGATTAAATACACCAAGCCCCAAACAAACCCAAGAATAGGTAATAGACTGACACTAAAACTAGCTCTCAAATAGAAATTACCTTCATAATGTGAGTGGATTTTACTAAAATCCGACAAGTCAAAATTGTAGGAAAATCCTTTCAGCCTAGAAGTTCTCCAGATATTCTCTTTTCAATTGTCATGAATTAGTATTAATGATAAAACTACATTCCCCATTGACTACTCAAGCATTAGGAGTGGAACCGCAATGTCTCATTACAAGAAAATTTTTTGACCTGGTCAAAGCATAGATGTAGATATTCACCTAGATGCTTCCCCATAAATCTTCAATGAATGCATTTCCCAGAGTTCTAGGCTATAAAACTATGTAGTAGACATATTGATCATATTCCCTTTTATTTATCTTTGCTCCTTCTAAATGACATAAGTTGCAGAAGAAACAATTCATCAACCCATGCTATGTTCTATGATGAATCTGATTGAGAAGGTCGGGTAAGGCCAGAGGCCAGACAAGATGGAGATAGGTGGGGAGGATCACTGCACGGACAGGATATATCTGAAATGATCTCTTAACACTCTAGACTATATTAGGTTCATCCATCATTTAGTTTTATGAAAAAAGAAAAAAGAAAAATCAAGTGGATAGATTTATACCAACCATATCTTCCATATTTGATTTGATGGGTCCATTGTTGGAGTTGCAAGAATGTGTATGTGATGTTACTCTTCTTTGAAAATGGCCAGAGTAAACTTATGGTGAAGTGGGATATCAAAAACCTCCTTGACAACTGCTTGTGGGGCATAGATATGAAGATGAATGCTCTTTGCTTTGGTGGTTAGGTAATATGAAGGTATATCTACATTATTTATTTTAGATGGACCAAGCTTCACTTATATGTTATATATCTTAAGAAATGAACACAAAATAAAGCCAAAAAGATGAGATCTAAAGTGGGTGCCAAAAGCGTGAGAGAAAAGAAAAATGAGAAAAAACATGATCACTCGTGAACATGCTGTTTGCTACACTTTTATTTTCAGTCTGTTTTCTTCTTCTCCTTAATGTTAACTATGTACCCTTCCTCATCACTCAAACCATAGCTCTTGGTCAACCCCACAGTCAACACTATCCTATGGGCCTATAGTTGGGTTTTATCAATATGTGCAACCCATGGTGACCTGGTGGTTTTGAGGGAATTTCCTTAAGCAAACTTGTCCAAAAGGTTCCAAATAGCCTGAACATAACCACACTTCAGGAACAGGTGGTTCACCGTCTCATCGTGCCTGCCGCACAGTGAACATCCTTGTAGAGTCGACCAATGTTCTATCTTCTGATTGCCTACCATAAAGACAATTGTTTAAAACCAGCCAAGTGGAAAGCTTGAGCTTCTCCATTACTTTGCATTTCCACAAAGCAGAAGCATAGAGTACTAGACTATCTCCATTTCTTCCCCACTTCCACAAAATTTTATCTTCCTCCTCTGACAGGCAAAAATGCAGAAGCTCCTCTGAAGATTCCATCTCTTACTCTTCCTCCTCAGCAATTATATATCTGAATCTTGTCCTATACTTAAAACCATCTGTAGAAACTCCTCATCAGTCACCAAACTGTTCTCAATATCTGCTAACCAGAAGAGCTTCAGAAACTGGATGCTCAAAGGTTGTTTGCCCAAATCCAGCCAAAAATTGTTGATTCATTTTTGCCAATAACCCTATGTGGTCTACCGAGAAAACACATATTGTAACTCTAACAGGCCTTGCCAGAAAGGAGAAGCAACACTTTTTAGAGCAACACTACTCTCGTTAGGGATCCTGCTAACAATATAATTTCCCCCAAAATTCAACAAAAAACATTTAAATGATTCTCAGTTTTCATTTGAGAGAGGAAGCCTGAAGAATAATCTATTAGCTGGAAAAGTCATTCTTAAAAGCATAGATACATAAAACAAGTCATGTACTTTTTTCAGAATGTTTTTCAAAAAAAAGACCATTAAACAACCGGGTGATGCTCCAGACAAATCGAGTGGGTATTTATCAAAGAAAAAGCCAGATTGATCATGAATCTTAGTTAGATTGGACTTTTTTTGAGTCAGTCAAATATAATGCCCAAATGATGTTGACAAGGAAGAATGTTCGATAGACTTAAAATTTAAAAACGATTAGAGTATCAATTCCAATTCTCCAGGAATGCCAAAGACATACCACAAAATCAACACCCTCATCACCATAATGCCACGACCTTTCAGCTTTGATCACAACGAATGACACAAGAACTGTATCTCCTTCGTAGGGAACTGAATGAGAGAAACATTCTTCCCTGTCTATCACAAACCTAATTCCAGCAGCTGACCACACACTCAACAGAAGGCTCAAGAATACAAAAAGTAGAGAGCTGAAAGAGCATGTTTCCATCTGCACATGACCGCATTCAAATCAGAAGAGACAACAAACACATTTTGCTGGAGCCAAAGATATAGCAGCAGTTATCAAGTGAAGCCCCCATGAAATACATCACAAAAAAGAAAGACAAGCTAGAAATCGGTGCCGGGGTCCTGCTTGCAAGCTGTTGTTTAGCTAAAAAAATGTTCAAATCAATATAAACTTAAAATCAACGCTTTGCATCTATTAATTCAATGTCTAACTCATTTTGTCAAAAAAGAAGATTTTTTAGAAGTTCCGACAAATCAAGCAAAGACTGCACCAGCAAGAAACAATAAAAATGGGGGGGAAATAGAAATTTGATACTAAAGATCTCGGCAATAAGGACTTGAACAAACAAGAAACTTGCTTGAGTTAATCTCATTCCAGAAAAAAACGATTTTCAATTCTGGAATTGTAATGATCATAGGTCTACGGAACTCATTTTTCCGTACCACGTCATACCAAATTTCAAGATTCAGCAGATTTTTTTCACAAAAAAAAGAAAATGTAAGCTTTAAAAATCCAAAAATACGAATTTACTAAATCAAGAACTTCCATCGAACGGAGCCATCGTTACCTCTTCTGTACGCCATCAGAGCGCATTCATTTCTCATAAACCCTAAAAGAATCCTAGAACAGCTAAAAGAATTCACTAATTTATAAATTCATCGGATCTATACGCTCTGAAATTTCCCGATCCACGACCAACAACCGGAACACATAAAACAAAATACCAATTCTTGATCCCTAATAGAAAAAAAAGAAAAAACCCGACGCCTAGATCCAGCATTAGCGAAAATTAGGGTCCATTCTTCTGATATAAAGAAAGAAATAAAGCAGAAACAAGCGCAAAGAATGCTCGAAAGAAAAGGATGAATACCTTTCGATCTGCTCTTCTAAATGGGAGGGAGGAAAAGCCGAGTTATTTCTTCCCCAAACGGCTCTCTTGTTTTCGTTTTCCACTCCTTTTATTTTTCAAAGCAAGGGTGGGGAGAAGGGGAGAAACTTTGGGGACATAATAATTAAAGAAATAAATATTAAATTCGTTTTTAAGTTTTCAATAAAAAAATCTAGTTTAATGGATCAAAAGTTTTTATTAAATTAGAAAAATACTTTTCCATCCCTCTAAAGACCCTGCTCTAACAGGAGGTTCCTGTTGACCGAAAAAAAAAACTTCCGGTCCACCGCTACATGGTTCTTTAATTCCCGGTCCCTAAGTTACTATTTCGTTTAAAATATAGTACCCAAAGTGCCCCCAGGTTACGTAAGTACCCCATGTTAGCGGAAGCGGAAAAAAAAATGGAAAATTACTTTTCCATCCCTCTAAAGACCCCGCTCTAACAGGAGGTCCC
>JAOXJJ010000001.1:8962570-9008769 GCA_025769935.1 Phoenix roebelenii
TAATATTAAATTATTTAACATAACATATCAATGTATTATGATATAATGTAATATAATATTATATTTATAGTGTAATATAATAATAAAGGTACAAAATATTATAATTATTAGCGTACATTAATTTTTTATAATATAATGTAATATAATATTATATTTATAGTATAATACAATAATAGAAAACAAGAATACATTTTTTTGCACGGAAGGAGTCTGATCCACGGCTAAGGTTCTTTGTTAGGGCTGCAGCAGATTTTTAGGTTTATAAAGGGACAGAGTATGTAATTGTTATATTTTATTATAAGTATTTTGGTCAAAAAAATAACTTTCTGACAAAGCTAAAGCCAACTTTTTCGGAAAACTCCAAAATGGAGCTTTTCCCAAAAAGCTGTTTTTAGCTTTCTGGAAAAGCAAAAACAGTTTTTGAAATTTTTACCAAACATCTTTTTTCATCCAAAAGTGCTTTTGGAGGGCTAGAAAGTACTTTTTGGCCCTCCAAAAGCTTCCCCAAATGGAGCCTTATACAGGATCAAGAAATCCAAATAATATCTTTCGGCTAGTCATTTTGGGTGAGATCCTGGGTTGTTACTGCAGCACGGATCCATTGGAACTGACTAGGGGCCGATCGTGGTGCTTGTGATTAGATTTGAATGGATTTGAACCCCGATGAGGACGTCAGAGCTTAAACGAGGAAAGTATGTGATGACTCATGCGGGCATGTGTTTAGTCCCACATCGATTATTCACTGGGTAGATCTTGAGTACTTATACAAGATTAAGGAACCCAAATAATATCTTCTGACTAGTCATTTTGGGTGAGGTCTTGGGTTGTTACAGATGCATTTTTAAAAATCTGGATCTGGTTAATTATAGTACATGTAGGTCTCCATCCCGTGCTCTAAAATATCATTTGCCGATATGCTATGGTACTTATAGTGGTAGCTTAACAGAAAATCATTTAATGTCGGGACAAACCCATTATGGTAAGAGTTAGCAAAGTGATAAAACTATAAGTATATAGATGGGTATTTGTAGTGGATGTTTATCACATGGTTGAAAGTCATATTTCTGGACCAAGTTTGTAGGTCTAAAATCAATAATTGTATGAATTATGAAGGAAGAAAGTCTAAGACGGAAAAAAGGAAAAATACAATTATCATGATATTTGGAAAATAGAGCTATCTCTGTAAATTCAGCAGTACTAAACAATCAACAGGAAAACTTTATTTTAGAAAAAACATCCAGAAAATCCAAGGAAATCATCTTTTTATCATGAATCTTGGTGAAAACTTTAAATAGTAAATCATTTCCTTTCTACAAATAGTTTCTTTAATAACATGATTTTTTCTATGGAACAAGTAACAACTCCTGTATTCATATTATTTGAATAAGTAATCTGTGTTGCACAACTCAAGCTTCCTCTTGTTTTCTTTAATCTTCTTTAAAACAAAATTTGATTGATGGACATGGAGGCCATTCTAGTCTGTATCCGAACAAACACCATGGATGGAAAAACTTGCAACAAATTGGTGATGGAAGAAGCACTCTCATGGTTATCCAGCCATTCTTGATAAATTTGTGATCATCTTTTTTTCTTTAGATTTTAGGCTTTCTTGACTAATTTTACTGATAACCGTATGAAAAAGTGACCTTGGACGCATTAGAATTGCACGTTTTACTATCATATTAAAATGCCTTATTTTCTCAAAGTCTAGACAATCTCCTATTTCTCAGTGTATTTATTGTTGACAATCTTGGATAATGTTCCTTTCCCGGTCTCTAGCTGTATCATGATAAGTTACATGGGTATGGTCTTCTGTTGCATATTATAGTTTGTTATGTACTAGGGAAGAGTTGGCATGATTCAATGAGTGACTAACATATTGGTGCGATGCAATGCTCTGTGGTATAGATTGATAAACAATTACATGGATCCCTTTATTTTCTAGCGACCTTATGGCATGTTGATAAATAATGATACAAGTCCATTCTGTACCATTTGGCATGTAGATTTATTGGCTTAGGAGTTAGGACCATATCATGGTATTTTCAAATTTGAGCTTTTCTGTTGCCAATTGATCATGCAGTTACAAGACATCAAATTAAAGGCATGGAATATTGGATCCACGATTAACAAAATGACTTTTTGATCTTTCAGGAAATGATATCTTATCTGTACAACAGGGAGTTGAGTTGATGTATTGAAAATCTATTCACGGAAAGACCTCTTTGATTGTTTGATCCAGGGGAAGCATTCTGCTGCATAGTAATTCCAGCATGCTGACTTTTTAAGATACAACTGATTTTTAATTTTAGTGTCATTGCAACTAATGGGATGATATTAGGTCCTTATTGGACGATTTTGGAGTCCTAAATGAGTTGATAGTTACAGATTGGATCGAGGAAGTCATAAAATAGTCATGATTGATTGTGTATGAGAAAAGGTGATTTTCCTTCTAGTATATCAGTAGATAGGAGGTAGAATGCTATTCATATTCAGCATCAGATATAGTATCGTCACCAAGGTTACTGATCCTTGTAATTGAGATTCTAAAACCTCTACTAATGTTAACCACTTAACCGTCACTATCAGAGAAAATAAATCCTCTCCAGAGCTTCAGAGGCAGAGCACTCTAAAATATTCAACTAGAAAAGTGTGTAATGTTATGGTTAAACTAAAATTGTTTAGTTAACTTACAAAATCTCTGAAAATATGCAATTTGTAATGTCTGACATGCATTGGATATGTGCCAGGTTCCTGAACCTTTATGAATTGATTGACAGATGGCTGGAACTAGGTGCCCTAACAATGACACCAACAATTTTCTTGATGGTGTATCATAATTATAATAGCCCTTTGGACCGCTCATGTTCAAAATTTTATTTTCTCAGCCTGGCCTTCCCTTTTGCTCTGTGATGCCCAAAGGTCATTACATCTTGAGCTCTCTCTCCGAGTTCTTAAACAGCAAGTCCCCCTTTTCATCCATGCTTGAATGTACTTCCCCTAACTTATTGAAGTCTCTGTTACCCCTATATGTTTCTGTGGTTAGTCTGCAATAATCCCACTATTCCAGCAGTTGCCGACGGCCCTTTTTTTATGAGAGGGAGGTTCACTAGGGTAATTTGATGAGTGCTAATTTTAACTTCTTAAAACGTAATTTTTCTCCATATTACTATTTTCCTCTACTCTATTAATGTTGATAATCCAGATTAAGAGAAATGAGAATCAAGACATTGCCATTAAGGCCTACAAGCACAAGGACATGTAAATTAAAATGATGTGAGTGGTTTTATGTCAATTTCAAAATGGGTAAAGATAATAATCAATGTTTACCAACTGGTAAACTTGATACTATGTGGAAGATATTAAATTGTTAATCATTATTATCAGTAAAATCTACACATATGGAAAAAGTTATTGCATAAGTCAAATTTCATCATGCACCTTAATTTTGGGTTGGTTGGAGGGACCTGTACAGAGTCTAGCTTTGTAGTGAATTATTTGCAGAAGTCCTTGAATCCAGCAATATGTCAACTGTTTGGTGCCAACGATTAGCTTGAGTCGGAACAATTATTGCTCAGCTGCTCGTTTAGTCTGAGGTCATAGGTAAGCCCCTTTCATCATGATTAATCAGTTTGGGCGCATTCACAGGTTACAATGAAGTCTAATTACATATATTTGTATTTTCGGTTTACTGCATTAGGCTTATAAGACTAATAATTCAGCTAAATCTGTAATTGTTTGTTGATGCTGTGATTTGTCTCTTTCGAATGTTGATTTTATTGGATAAGCTGTATGGTTTTGAGAGTTTGTTGTCCATTTTGCAGTTGCACAACTCACAACCAAAATTAAGCATCTGTCAGCTGTTTTACATAAGAAGGTAAATAGAAACCTCGTTTAGGTTTTCTTTCTGTTAATTTTCAGATGCATCTATATAGATAACACCAAGTGATATTAAAAACTTTTAAGTTATTTTGCCACATTTCACGAATTTACTGAGTTTTGCCATTATGCAGGACAAGCATTCAAGAAAGGGTCTCCAAGAGATGGTCCAGAGAAGAAAGAAATACCTCAAGTATCTCCGAAGGACAGACTGGGATTCCTACCGCATGGTCCTGTCAAGGCTTGGCCTCCGAGATGTGCCCGAGTACAAGGCACCTGAGTATAAGAGCTAAAAGATATTCCTATTTGGAGCAGAATTTGGGGTCTTGATAAGGTGGTTTTGTTATTAATAATGGTTTTGATATCTATTTCAGCTGAGGCGGCATTCGTTTTTGAATAATGATAAGATAATTACTTCCTCTCGTCGAGTATTGACGGCGAACTCTTCTTTTAGCTTTCTTCGAGCCTGAGAGAGGATACAGCCAAATTTTTAGGGATACATTTGTGGGTGGTTAATCTTTTTGGTTGTCATTTTTTTTTTTTTTTTCCTGTTGTCCTATACATTTCTTAGCTGCAGAAGTCTCCGATTCCACCTGCAGCCAATCAGCAGATGATGCCATGTTCATCCAGCTCCGTATATAATCATCGTTCTATGAGTACTACCAGTCCACTTTTTCATGAGATTCTTTACATGCATCTACATACATAATCGAATCATTATTAATAACTGTTATAGTATTAATTAGCAGAAAACTGTGATAATATGTGGCTTCAACTTTAGTTTTTTTGTTGGGGATGCGGCTGTGCCTTCTCGCCGCCGCCGCTGCCGCCAAGGTCCCCTCGGACGACAACCACCCTTCCACCTCCGATGCTGAGATCAGCCTTCTCTCCTCCCTCGGCGCCACCCCGGCAGCTGGCCCCGTTCCCCGAATACCTGTTGTCGGCCTCGTGCCTCTCGGCTCCCTCCACGACCTCCTCCACCGTCCCCTTCACCCTTTTTGCCCCGCCACCTCCGCCTCGCTCAGAGGATTTGTTCTCAAGCAATAGTACCAAACACGGGCCAAGAAGAAACAGGAGGGAAGCTTCAGTTCTCGGTTGAGCATTCGTACTGAAAGCCACCTATGCTTCTGCGACAAATGCCGCACGGCCAAAGCTGGCCTCAGCCATTAAGAATTTGGGTGGGGATAAAAAGTGCTCGTGTCCTGCATTAGTGAAGTCTGCGTTCATCCGTGTTTGACCCAATTTACGACCAATGGCTGTCAAAAGTCAAAGGCTCGAGTTTGGTGTAACGGCACCTATCAAATGCTTCATTACTTTGGTGGTGATCGGCTGAACTTCCGTGGCAAAGTTTTGACTCCATGTAAAACGATTAAGAATGAAATTTTAATACTTCAAAGGTTGGCGTTTGGATACTCTCCCGCTAGTCTGCCTGTTTGAATAATATTTTTATTGACCATACATATTGATATGGCGAATATTTGTCGATCCAAGATGTCATCTTAATCTCAATAATGTCCAAAGTAAATATTACCTCGGTATTGGCCGATGTGTCGGATGAAACCAATCGAGCAACAAAAAAGAGACTTCTCTCTCATTGAAGTATATTTAAAAACAATAATGCCTATTAAAAATATAGCCACGATCTTAGGATTGTTATGTTGGCTCGGTCATTACTGCATGATCAAAATAGTTGACACCACGTGTACAACATAAGATCCATTACTCATCAATTATTTTATATCCCATTATTTTTTAGCAACAGTTGCTGCCGACTATTTTATATAAAGGAGGGATAAGAGGACCTTCAAGTATGTTTTTTTCATCATTTTTTTTGAAACTCTATTTTCCTCTCAAACCCTCCTTGTTTTTCTATAATCTAGTTGACTTTAGATGTTGGAGGATCCATTGAAGGACAAACTTCGATATTTTTTTTTTTTTGCTTTTACTTTTTTTCTATCCGAACTCAAGTTCATTTGCCATCAAGTACTTCATACAATTCTCCGGCTCTATTTCCAAGTTCGAAGCTTTTATATCTACCATAACTCTTCATTTTGGTCATTTGCCAATCTCAACTTCGTAGTTTGGATACTAGCAACGATATATATTTTTCATAAAGTACTTATACATTAATATGTTTCTTAAAAAAAACTAAAATACTTCGATCGCTTTCTAGAAATCTAGTTTTCTAGAAATTAAAATGCTGTCTAGAAATATGGAATCAATAAATTTACCCCCTATAGGGCAGATGATTCTTCAAAGAAATAATGATATTACTATATCATTTGTCTCTTCAAAATTTTAATTTAAAAGAGCATATTTATTGGCTATTTATAAAAATGAAAATACATGCGTACATACAATATATATATATATATATATATATATATAAAAGCACAAATCCTTCAGTATTTTAAAATATTATATAAGATTAGGGCAAAACAATTTAGATGGATGAGTTGATTTTACTTTAATGCTATCAAACCAATACAGTGAACATAATACAAGGGTAACAATATCTTAAAAAAAAGAAACCTTTGGCAAAGCATAAATACACTTTGGGATATAGACATAATAGACAAGGATTTATTCAAAAAGCATGTTAAAAATTATATATAAAGTTATATGTAGAAGAACTAAATATTAGGGAAATTTGATTGCCGGTTTCTTCATATCTGTGAAGATGAAAGCCTTTTTTTTCAAATTAAATCAAGGCCCTTCTTCAATTCCCTCCCCCTGTCCCACTCCCACCACCCCCAAAAATATATGCAAAAAATAAAACAAAAATATCAATTTGGCAAACCAACCATGAACCGACAAGCAGAGGGATAGAGAAAGGGAGAGAGAGAAAGAGAGAGAGAGAGAGAGAGAGAGAGAGAGAGAGAGAGAGAGAGAGAGAGAGAGAAGGTGATGGGGAGGTGCAATCATGTACAAGGGCATCTATCACCAATATCATTTTAATACAGGAACTATTATGAAGCCTGCCTAAGGGCCTAGGACTTGGTGGATCTGTCTATTTTTCTTGCATGTTCAATATGACTCATGTTTTATTTGCAAGTAAAAGTGGAAGATTTCATGCTTGATAGATACATTAAGATTGTTTTGCCACCAGTGATATAATGTAGCAAGTGTCTCTTGGTCACCTGATGATATAAGTGCATGCTGGAGGGAAAAAAATGTCAATAGTAAATATAGTTATCATGAATGATTATTATAATGTAAGATATACTCTATGCAACTAAGCTAGCTTTATAATTTAGCTATTATTGTAAAAAAATGAAATTAGGGACAACCTTTTCATCAACTTCCTTATGAAATTTTTTCTATATATTTGAAACTACCTCCAAACATTCTGAGATTCTTTCCTTTCTTGCTCTAGAAACTCTTCATAATATTAGTTTCTCATCCCATAATGAGAAATTACCTCATGAAATGGTAGCTTAAAACATCTGCGACACCACTGTAGCATAGTAATAGATTCTCCTATTTCTTCACCAGACTCACTCCGTCCTAAGATTTTTTTTAGTCAGTGTTCAGAAGTTGAATAACAAAAATCTGGAATAGTTAGGTTAAATGGAGCAACTTTGAATAAAAAAGCAAGGTTAAATTGTTTTTCATTATTTTGTAAGAGTAAGTTATTATTGAGTTAAGTATAGTCAATGAGTCAGGGAGAGATTAAAAAAAAATAAAGCATTCATAATATACCACTTTTTCTGAAATATCCATTCTACTTTTTTTTTTTTATAAAGAAAGCAGCTCAATTCATATGCTTAAATAAGTGACTGGTTTTGAAAAGAATAAAATAAATAGGTTTAAAACCTTTAATACTTACTTATTACTTACATTCAAGTAGCTCATCATGGCATAAGTTTCAAACTTTTGACTGGGCCCTGGATCTTTCTAACTGGGAAATTCTCTTTAGTGCCGACTTAACTGAACTTCCTAGCTGGAATCCAAGCACGACCGACATTCCCAGTACCCCCTTTTTAAACCGTGGACCGGGTCCATTTCTTCCAAAATCCAAGCTCCAATCGAACCGCCACCGGTCCGGACCGTGGAATCTTCTCTCGGACCTACCAATCTTTCCGCTGTCGAACCGCACGTGTTCAGAACCTCTCCGGTTCTCCGGAAACAAAAAGCCGACCCGCCAAGGGCACCATGGGGAATAGGGGTAGTATCGGAATTTTACAAACCAAAGCTCTCCAAACCCTGACCCGCAAAGCGCTATAAAACGCTCGCCCAGAATCCTCCCCGGCCCTGCTCTTCTCCGATCTTGGACTCACCCCCAATTCTCGTTCTCCCCCATTGCCAAGAGCTCCGAGCGAAGGGGCTTCGTCAAAGGTCAGTTGTTTTCTTCTTCATGGATCCATATCCTACTCAGTTTGATTCCAATTTCTTGTTTCTTTCCGTTGGATTCTTGCTTCCAAACAAAGTTTATACTGCTACGGGGAATTGTTCATAGCAAAACCCTAAGATCTGGCCTCATTTGATCGATCTTTGATTTAATTTCGTTCCAGATCTGGGGAGAATGGGTTTTGCTTCGAGATCCGGGGCCAAGATGGTCTTCTTCTCGAGATTTAGGCTCTGGATCTTGTTGTCCTTACTGGTTTTCCCGTCCGGAGAAGGGTTTTACCTCCCCGGGAGCTACCCACACAAGTATTTGGCGGGCGACACCCTGTCGGTGAAGGTGAACTCGCTCACCTCCATCGACACTGAGATCCCCTTCGGCTACTACAGCCTCCCCTTCTGCAAGCCCCAAGAAGGCATCAAGGACAGCGCCGAGAACCTCGGCGAGCTCCTCATGGGCGATCGCATCGAGAACTCCCCCTACCGCTTCAAGATGTTCACCAACGAGTCCGACATCCTCCTCTGCCGAACCGGCCCTTTGTCCGCCCAAGACTTCAATCTCCTCAAGAAGAGGATTGACGAGATGTATCAGGTGAATCTGATTCTTGATAACCTTCCGGCGATTCGGTACACCAAGAAGGGTGAATACGTTCTCCGGTGGACTGGGTACCCGGTGGGGATCCGGGCCGCCGACACCTACTATGTGTTCAACCACCTAAGGCTCAAAGTCTTGGTGCACAAATACGAGGAAACCAATGTGGCGAAGGTGATGGGCGCTGGGGATGCCTCTGATGCGATCCCAACCTTGGACAAGTCTGGTTCCGGCTCTCCTGGATGGATGGTGGTAGGGTTTGAAGTCGTCCCTTGTAGTTTCCAGCATGACTCAGAGTCCATCAAGAATCTAAAGATGCACGACAAGTACCCAGCAAAGATTCAGTGCGATCCCACGACGGTGGGCATGGCCATTAAAGAAAATCAGCCTGTTGTTTTCACCTATGAGGTCTCGTTTGTGGAGAGTGATATCAAGTGGCCATCTCGATGGGATGCTTACTTGAAGATGGAGGGAGCCAAGGTTCACTGGTTCTCGATCCTCAATTCGCTTATGGTCATTGCCTTCCTTGCTGGGATTGTTCTTGTTATCTTCTTGAGGACTGTCCGGAGGGATTTGACCCGATATGAAGAGCTTGACAAGGAGGCTCAGACGCAGATGAACGAGGAACTCTCAGGATGGAAGCTTGTGGTAGGCGATGTTTTCAGGGCTCCAAGCCATCCACAGCTGCTCTGTGTGATGGTGGGAGACGGAGTTCAGATTCTTGGCATGGCAGTGGTGACCATCTTGTTTGCCGCGCTTGGGTTCATGTCCCCTGCTTCTCGGGGTACTCTTATCACTGGTATGTTGTTCTCCTACATGGTTCTTGGAATTGCTGCTGGGTATGTTGCTGTTAGGATTTGGAAGACTATCAGATGTGGGGATCATTCTGGATGGGTTTCAGTTTCATGGCGTGTTTCTTGCTTTTTTCCTGGTATTGCCTTCTTGATCCTGACCATGCTAAACTTCCTCTTGTGGGGTAGCCATAGCACAGGGGCCATCCCTATTTCTTTGTTCATCGTGCTGCTCTTGCTTTGGTTCTGCATCTCGGTCCCTCTTACACTCGCGGGTGGATTCCTCGGTGCCAAAGCTCCCCACATTGAGTACCCTGTGAGAACTAATCAGATCCCACGCGAGATTCCTCCACAAAAATACCCCTCATGGTTGTTGGTTCTGGGAGCTGGGACCCTGCCGTTTGGCACCCTTTTTATTGAGCTCTTCTTCATAATGTCTAGCATTTGGATGGGTCGAGTCTATTATGTCTTCGGCTTTCTCTTTATTGTGTTGATTCTCCTTGTGGTTGTGTGCGCCGAGGTTTCATTGGTCCTCACTTACATGCATCTCTGTGTGGAGGATTGGAAGTGGTGGTGGAAATCCTTCTTCTCGTCAGGATCAGTGGCTATATATATCTTCTTGTACTCGGTTAACTATCTTGTGTTTGATCTTAAGAGTTTAAGTGGGCCTGTATCTGCCACTCTCTACCTTGGTTACTCGCTCTTCATGGTTATTGCTATCATGCTCGCAACCGGCACCATTGGATTCATTTCTTCATTCTGGTTCGTGCATTATCTCTTCTCCTCGGTGAAATTAGATTGAGCTACTTCCACTGTTCCGCAACAAGGTGCTTTCTCATCCCCAAGAGTACGACTGGAGACATGATGAAAAATGAAAAATATACTCTACCTATGAATAGGGATATCAGTTTTTATCATCTTCATTGGGCTGTTGTAGTTTTGGCACTGAGAAAAAATAATATTTAGATTTTTGCTCTTAGGATTCTTTAATTGTCATTATATCGGAGCATAGCTTTCACTTACCTTCATTCTGGACTCTTTCAGATGTAATAGGATGTACTTGTCAAGCTTCTTTCCCCCTCCTTGTTTGTTTTTAGTTTGTTAAGCTATTAGCGTAGTCCTGTGTCTAGTGCACTTTGTATTGAGTGGCAATTTGGGAATATCTGTTCACTGCACTTATAATGTTTGAGATATCTTATTTACTTGTTTGCACTGAGACACAAATTAGAAATATATGGGTTCTGTTTTGCAACTGAGACAACTGATGAAATCTGTGCGCCAAGCTTTTGGGTTTTCCTTTTCAGCTTGCTTTTGGGTTTTCCTTTTCAGCTTATTTCTTAATTTGCAAATGCGGTCTAATCTTAAAGAAGTCTGCATGGAAAAAATGACTCAAAAACATCTGTAGGTGCAAGTCTATGCCTGTAATTTTAAGCAGACGATGCATGGGCGGGCATTCTTGATTTGATACCCTCGAGATAAACATATTGAATATTTCAGTTCAGGCAGCAACTCTAAATAGATAACCTTTTTATCATAAGGTTGAATGGTTTGATCTAAATTGTAATTTGGCGCAATCTGCATGACTTTGTTTTTCTCGTACATCTGTACGTCTATGTTTAGTATGACCTTATTTTGTAATTTAGGTCAACTGACTTGCTGTCTTGTGTGTTTTGGTCAAATATTGGCAGTTTCGCATATAGAATGCTGAAGTTGCATCCGTGTTAACTTAGAATGCAGACTACTAGCTATTCTGCACGGTTAACATATCAAAAAATTTGCGTTCATGCCCTGGAAATGACTAGAGAACTATTGTAATTGGGTGGATGACGTTTGGAAATCTATGTAGCAGCGTTTTGGTTATGCACCAACGAAAAGTTATTATAAATGCAAGTAATATTTGCACCTACAGAAAACAAAGGCATGGATGGATGTGGATTCAGGTATTTTCCCTCTTTTTTGTCCCCTGCTATTGTGTTTGGTGGTGTTGTTTTTAGTTTCTATCTCTTAGGACTCCTAAAAATATATGGTTCAAGCCTTGAACATCCTCATGAAAATATTTAATATACACTTGAACTTTATTATATATGTTATTTTTATTTAATGACAAAATTAAGTTGAGTTATGCTGTGTAATTGGTGAATGATTTCCATCTTTGATTGGCTAATGAATGACATCTATTTTATAGGCTAATATGTTTCATCTGATTAATAGTTGAGCCAATTATACAGTTGATGGAAGAACTATTTCTACCGTTGTACATATGAAAGGATCTTCTATCATAGCCATTGATTCTTAGCTATTTGTAGTGACATTACCCTCTTTATTCCCATCTATATAGCTAATAAATTATCCAAGAACAAGCATTGGCCAAGAGATCGGTCAAGAAAATGAAATTTGAGTTGAGAGAGAGAGACAATTAGTTGGCGGTGGCGAACGAGATCAGCACGCATATAAGTAAGAAGACAAAAAACTTGATGGTACCACTCAGTGGCCTCTTGGAGCCATGTAACTTGCAGTGCTGTGAAGTCCTTGCCTTTGCTACCCATGGTTAAAATATCACCACCCTTAAAATCCATGAGTTTCGTTACAATGATCTCTAGTCCCCTCTATCCTACATAACGTTCCACGTTGCACGCATTATTTGCCCCATCCATGACCTCTGTGAAGATTAGGTGAGTCATAATCGCTTTGAACTTGGGCTCAATTTTTTCTTTTCTATATTTCTAATATTCACTTTTGATTTGCACAGGGTTTTCTTAATGGGTTGTACTTGGGGTTTGTTGATGATATGGATTAAGTATATTTTGGATTAATGAAGTGCTATTTTTGGTGAAGCTAAGCGTCGTCTTTGACGTTAGAAGTCAAAAAGAAAATCTTGAGCTACATATGCTTTCTAGCTATGGTCTTTCTCATATTTTCCCTCTTTTTCTTTATCTAATATTTCATTTATCTAATCCTTTTTATTTTTTTTATTCACTTAGATATATTAGTTTTAAATCTCCGTGGAACATGGAGGCGAGCTTGGAAGTGATATTGTTGATGATAGTATTCATATGTTTAAGATATTGACTTCAATTTTTAAATCGATGTAGATTTATATGTTAATTCCAAAATAATGTTTTATTTTATGGATATTTAAGTAAGGAAATAAAGTATCTGCTATTTTCTATTATAATCGCTAATAGTAGCTTCATTGTAACTGACAAAATTTATTTTAGAGTTTAGAGAAAACTCCTATTCATGATTATTTTAGGTTGATGGCTATTCATTTCACTGTAATGGTAAATGGTAGCAAAGAAAGTTTTTTATTAGGAGAAGCCAATAATACTGAAATCTTGCCCAAGAGGTTGAAGGGCAAAAAAAAAAAAAGAAAAATCACTAGCAATTGATGAAGTAAAGATCGTGTGACCATCTTCAAAGGGTGTTAGGTAGCTGGTATCATGTGATCGAATTAATAAATGGTGACCAAACAAGTACTTTTAGCATCAAAATTAAAAGTAGCACTCGGATGAAGGTATAATTAATTTCTATGTTTTATAATTTTCTAATTTATTTCGTTGGTTTCAAAAATATAAAATAAATAATTGTGACAGTTTAATTGATAAAAAGAATCATATATATTAAAGTCTGAGATAAATTGTCACACATGATGGACAAAAAGATCTAGAGCAACAGTTGTGACGGTTGAATTAACACACCAATACTCCTGTGAAATGGCCCTGAAAACCAAGTTTACACACCTCCCGGCTTTCTACTCCACTGATCTCAGATGGAGTTCATTATCCATCCTACCCCTAAACTTTCAAGAAATGAGAAACCACTTCCACAGAAACCAGAATAACCTAGGCTGGGCGCAAGCCCAAATAACTTTCGGGCCATGTCCAGCCCGGGAATTCAGGAACGAAAGGAGAATGGGCCATTTGGAGCCTAGCCAATCTAAACATGTACCCTGGGTCAGATTCCGGCCTACCTCAAAGCCCGAAATTTAAACCCTAGGCTCAAGTCTGGATTAGACAATGCCAGTTTGGTTGCTCGTTTGGCATCGTTTTTATCTTTTTATTTTTAAAAGTAAAAATAAAAATTTTGTTTCTATTTTATTTCTATTTTTTTAAAATATAAATGTATTTGGTCTAGTCGATTATTTTTTAAAAACATAAATATGATGATGGTGGTCAAGGCGGTAACAATAGCGCCAGTAAGGCGACAATGTTGGCAAATCATCGATGATATGATGATGGTGAAAATGGCGATAATGATGGTATGATAAGTAGGATGGGTGGGAGTATGGTTGAAATCAAGATGAGAGCAGGAGAATCTAGGTCATCTGTATGTAATGGTAGTTAGTCTTACCATGTTAACTGTTACGACAAGTAAAAAGAATAATAAAAATAAAAATAAACAAAGAACACAATATTTATTTCATTCGATTTCTTGACCTATGTCTAAAGGCAGAGATGATAAAAAAAAATTATTATAGAAAATTAGATATTACAAAGTACAAGAATTTTTTTCAAACTCTAGCTTCTAATACATGGGATCTCTAAAATACTCAATGTTCATTTTTTTTAAAGTTACAAGTGATACATGTAATAGAGTAAATCAATTTGAACTTAAATTGATGTCCTATAATAGTTAGGTTAGTCCGGCCCACATAGGCTTTGCCCTGCACCCCCAACTAACTATTCATGTGGTCCAAACAAAAAAAAAATGTTCATGGTGGCCGGGGGGACCTTTTTCCTTTGCTCCAAAAAAAAAAAGTCTCTCTAGAACTTGTAAACTCAAGGTATACTTAACATCAACTAATTTGCACTCTAAAATTACTAATATTTTTTATCTCAACATTTTTATCGATGTAAGCAGTAAACATATGCCATCAAGACAGGGGAAAGAAGAAAAAAAAAAGGTTGATGTTAGTTATCCACTTCATGATCCTTGAAGGCACAAATCTTTCGGCTTCAAAATTCAAAACATGGAGTGCGGACTACAAACAACATAACATATTCTAGTCTTAATATCAAATGTCATGCTTTAATATTTGTAATGCATGCTTGTGGTCATTATTTTTAGACCTTATTCATGTTTTTGATTTTTCAAACTCAAGAGGGGTGCTTTTACACTTCCATAACACAACCATTGCAACTATTCAGTGCCATCTAACACAATCATCATGAATTTTTACAATAGTAGTAATGACTGTGGAAGCTTTTTTTTTTTGAAACTCAATTTTAGAATAGTAACATCGACGTTCAATGGAATATACTTTAACAACATATTCGCACAAATATTAGAAAATTCATGTTAAGTTGCATATCAGCCTCTTCCATGTTTACCTCTGAGCGATCCTTGTTTCTCCAAACTGTCCTTCGTGCATTCTTGATGCTGATAAACATTTTTTTTTTCTCAAAAAAATTATGTTGACTCTGCTACTCTACTTGTGATATTGAAGTTAAAAAAGCTTTAGCCATTAGCGGAGGGCACCAATAGGGATGGAAGCGGAAATTTCTACATGTTCCCGCCTATTAGAGGCTTTCGTTGACCGTGCAGCACCCGTCATCATCCAATCAGACAGGTTGAAAGGGAGTTTTTTTTTTTTTTTTTTCAGTGATGGAAAGGGAGGCTGGAAAGAGCCACCCGAATTTCATTTAATGAGAAAGGCCAGGTTGAAAGGGAGTTGGCCAAGAAATTCTCGTTAGTCTCGTAGCACGAAGATACGTACTTAGGGCGTCGGAACAACGTGGCCTGCTTCATTTTCATTCAAACCACTGTTTCTCGTTTGTGGAAGCGATCCGATATTGAAATTTCCAACGTCAGGTCAAAAAAACGTGTTAATTATTTAATATTCGAAATATCTTACCTGATTTGAATTATCCGGCGGACACGTTTGGTTCAACGAAAAGTATCATCAGTAAAAAAAAAAAAAGAAACTCATATTTATTAAAGTTTTTTTAAAAAGTTTTTTATAAAAATAAAATTTTTATATTTTATAAAAAAATTATATGAAATATGAAAAAGTGTAATTTTTATCGGCTAAAAATTAGAATATTTTTTGTTCAAAAAACTTTTAAGCCGTTAGATAAAATAATTAAAAAATAATAATTAAAAATTTTATAAATATTTTATATAATTTTTTAGAAAGTAGATACTTAATTAAATATAAGCCATTCTAAAATATGCCATTTTTTTATGATCAACCAAATATTCAAAAAAACACTTTTCGAACATCATATGTCTAGATAGATATCAGCTTTTTAGAAAAAATATTTAGTAAAAAAAAATTTCTCATAAATCAAAATAGTCCGCAGGCTGGCATGGTGTTTGAGAATTGCAACATTAAATCATTATCCATCCAAATTTGATTAAACAATATTTAATTATTTTTTTCCTTAAAACAACATAACATATATCCCCCACTTGTGAGTTGTGTCCCCAACCTCACTTCTAGCTGGAGGCCTGGAGGGTCGAAAATTCCAGATGCCGGTAAAGTTTCTAGGGGAGGTAAGCATACCATTCGGTCATTATTTAATTTTAAAGCTTACGGAGCGATGGGAGGGCCACCCACGCACGTCATTCCAACTTTGAGATAGAGTCGAGCCAAGAGAAATAATGATCAAAATTGGGATGCAATTTTAGGATAAACCAATAAAGTACGGCTCGCAATTGGTTTTTTTTTTCTTTTCTGCCTCGCAATTTTAGGATAAACCAATAAAGTCTCGTTTCTGGTCCATCCCATTGAGTCTCGTTTTTCCACTCGCGAGACGTAGACGGGCGCAGAAAAAAAAAGGCCGACCCAAATTGCGGTAAAATGTCATTGCACACAACATCATTGGGATGGACCAGAAACGAGGCTTGAAGAATATTACGGCAATGATAATGGTACTGAAAAATAGATTTTCAGGACAAATAATTGTTTTTTAGTACTAACTAGCTAATAAAAAACAGCTTATACGCAAATTAGAAGTGTGCATTCGATAAGATCTTGGATTCGGACTTCTTGAAGAATCTTAATTAGTCAGAGCAGTTAAACTCATACCACTGATGTCTTAATCTTTAAAAGGATAGAATGTATTAAATCTGACTTCTTGGACCATGCAGAGTTGTTTGTTATGTAGCATCTTTTCCGCATTCTTTTGTGATAAAATCTTTACTTTTTGTTGGGAGAAGTAGATGTTTCGAAAAAACACCAACTTGGACCGTATTATCTACTATTTTTGAACAAAAGACCAAGAACCTTGTGCTGAAAGCAAATCATATAGATAGATAGGATATTAATATTATCTCTATTCATATCCATTTTTGTTTGGCAAATACAAAAATAGATGCAGATATTTTTCTAATAAAAAAATTCATGTTCATATTTATTTTAAACGGATATGAATATATATATACAAATTAGATATTAAAAGTATGAATATAGGTAGAATAATTAAATGTATCTTACAAATCGATCTAGATAGTTATTTGCCCATTTTTTTTAATCTATATATGTATCTGTTTTTTTTTTCTTTTTTTTTTTATGGAGATGAATACGAATATGGGTGTTAGTCAAAACAAACTCAATGGCTTTCGGGGACAACACAAAAAAAGCTCCTTTTAAAAAGTGAGCTCAACAGTGTATAGCTTTTTAAATATTATATTTATTAATAATGGTATGCTATTTCAATACATGCTGGTAGTTGATAGATATGGAATAAAATTAACTGCATTGCGCATTTGTTTTAGTAATATTGCTGGCATATAAATTGCATGATGCCTAAGATGCAGTTTTTTCTCTTTTTTCCATACTCCTCTAAAATGCATCACAGAATAAATATAATAAAATAAATAATAGAATAGAAATAGATACAAGAGGCCTACTTGTTATCCAAAATAAAGAAACATATTAATTATTATTAATACGGGTGCCCATGTGTCTTGACGGTCCATGCGGACATAGGTTTTATCTTATATGAGCTATGCACGAATTAGATCTTAGGTACTTATACGGGACCAAGAAATGCAAATAATACATTCTGATTAGTCTTTTTGTGTGAGGTCCTAGGTTATGACAAATAATATTAGAGTGAACCTAGCTTATGGCCTATGTGGTCTAGGAACATTGCCGCTTGGACTCATTTAGGCTGATCATTATGTTTGTGATTGGATTTATAGTACTTATGATTGAATTTTAATGAATATGGACTTTTAGCTTGGTGACAGTAAACCTCAATTATATATATATATATATGTGTGTGTGTGTGTGTGTGAATCGTATTAATTTAGTTATATACTAGCATATAACCTACGTGATGCATGAGGTGTAATTTTTTTTCTTTTTTCCAACTGCTCTTGAAATATAATATAGAATAAGTATAATAGAATGGATACAAGAGCCCTATTTACTATCCAAAACAAAGATTCATATTAATGGCATTATTAGAGCTCAGCATATGTTGAACCTTAATTGTATTTATAGATAATAGAATATAATAGAAATAAAAGTCTATTAACAATGTTGTTATTAGAGATGTATACATGGCGAATGGAGAGTTTTAACTTCTACGAGCATGCACATGGTGATGGAGAGCTTAGCACAAGTTGAGCTTCCATTTTAGTTATATACCAACATATAATCCGCACATGTAGGGCATAGTTTTTTTTTCTCCAACTACTCTTGAAATGCAATAAGAATAAATATAATGAAATAGAATAAATACAAGAACCCTATTTATTAATAGGTTTTTTTGGTACATATCCTCCTAAATATAAAAATTTATATGAATACCCTTCTAAAAATGATATTTGTATGTATTTCCTTATAAAATATTTGTTTTGCATGTATATCCTTCTTTTTTTTTTGAATGTGTATCCACATTATCTAATGTCGTTAAAAAACTAGCAGTTTAAATTTTAAAATGACTGAAGTACTCTTAGTGGATAGACATGCAAAAAAAATATTATGCAAATAACAACTTTGCTAGGATATTCATATAGTTTCACATATTTAGGAGAGTTTGCATGCAAAAAAATCTAATTTTATTTTGATCTATTTCAACTTGTTCTAACACTTGGAGTTTAGTCTAGTACGTGCTCCTCAATATTTTTTTTATAAAAATATTGTTAAAAAAGATTAATTTGATAATTAGGTAACGAAAAGAGTTACAGAGGTTCATTTACTAATCATAGGATTATTCTACATTATTCTGCTTCATTTATAACAACCACTATATCTTATTTCATCGAAACATAGCTTGTAATATTTATTATTATAAATGCATATATGAGGGAACGTATTAGAATATAGAAAGAGATTATAATCTTTTAAAAATTCATGATAAACTGCAATGATCAACCTTCCTTGCTACTACTGTACTCATTAATGAAAGAACAACATCAATCTACCTAAGCAAAATCACTAAAAGACTTCAAAATTTTTTAGATTTATTAACAACCTCCACAATGATGTGGTAAAAGGCTATCCCTTATGTTGTATATTTTAAGCCACTTTTCTTTGGAGCTTCGATTTTTTGGAAGAAGAAAAGATCTAGTGTATGGGGCATGTCTTGTCACTGTAACTTTAAATCAGCCACCACTCTGCACACGAGAAAATTTTCAGCTCTAAAAGAAAAACATTGCAAATCTCATACACTAAAAGATAAATATTGCAAATCTCTTGCAACACTGGTCTTTAAATAATTTATAAAGCAAGAGGTAGTATTTGACCATCTTCATGTAACAAAAGATACAATGGAGGGAGAACTTCGATGGCAATGAGAGGGACTTAGATTCTAGTAGAGAACTCTTATGGAATAGAGGGAGAAGGGTTGCTTGTGATGGAGAAAGGAGTCGAGGGAAATGATTTTGATTCCAGATGGAGGGTGAAAGAGATGGATCCAAAGAGATCGAATAATTTCTTAATAGAGGTAGAGATATTAGTTTCGAGCGAGACTTGTTAACCTATTACCTGCTTCAGAAAAAAGATAATTTCATAATTTTAATTAATCTTTAATTTAAATAAATATAATTTTGGCTAATTACGTCAGCTGAATCGTTGTGTCAAAGGTATTCATAGAAAAGTATTACTTTGTGATGACATACACATAAATATCAATTTAGAAGGGTATTGATACAAATTCCAATATTGAGGAGGATTTTTATGAAAAAAATTAAGATTGGTATTTGCTTGTATATCCTTATAAATATTTCTTTTTGTATGTTTATCCGTTAAGAGTATTTTCGTCATTTCAATTTTAAACTGCTACTTTCTAACGACATAGTTACATACATAAATAAAAAAGAAAAAAAAAGAATATATATATATATATAATAAGTATTTTATGAGAGTATGCATGCAAATGTCAATTTTGAAAAGATATTTATATAAATTCTAATATGGTACATATGTAAAAAAACCCTTATTAATAAAATAGAATAGATATTGGCGAATGGAAAGTTAAGCATAACATGAGTCTCTATTTTATTTCTATACAATAGATTCTCATATCATATACGAGCATTACTTTCAAATCATATGCACTGCAAGCTTAAATAGACTGCGGCTGAGGTCATCTCACGTAGGTGGTAGGATCTCTAACCAAACCCGGCTTCCAGCAAACCGCAGCAAAGTATGAATGACAACCGAATCGAAGAACAGCTTAAGGAGAGCCGTTGCCACATGCTGCTGGTGGCGGTCGCACCACGGCAACGCTATTTAATGCGTAGCAACAGATTTCTTATCTCCCAGCGACAGCGAGGGTAGTATAAGTTTTGTTTGTTTCCTCAATTCCCCACCTTTGCACCGGTACTAAATTCCAATCCTGTAGAGAGGACCGGAGAAGAGCCGGATCCGTGAGGAGAGGAGGTAAGGGGTTGGGGTTCGGGTAAAGGGAGAGGCGGAGGAGATGGCCGGAGGAGGGGGAGCGCCGGCGGGGGTGAAGAAGGAGAGGGCGGAGCAGTACAAGGGGAGGGTCACGCCCTTCGTCGTCTTCGCCTGCCTCGTCGCCGCGATCGGTGGCTCCATCTTCGGCTATGACGTCGGCATCTCAGGTATCCCGACCGCCGCCCCCCCCCCCCTCCTCTTTTTTTTCTTCTGTTATTTCTTTTTTAGAGAAAAAGAAAAATAAGCCAATAGGCATAAAAAAATAAAAAAAAAAAATAGAAGAAGTTTTATGTGGAATCGTTCTGGATACTGGATGGGTTCTGTGAATTATGAGTTTAACTTTTGTCAAAAAAAAAAAAAATCGACAAGGGATATGTTAACTGATAAAGTGGAAAGAGGATTTACAGTTTCATTTACCATTACTAAGAGTTAGACGGTTGGATCGGGAGGATCCAATCTATCGTTGGCAGTTAGATATGCTACTGTGTTCTTTTTTTTTTGTTTTGAAAAAAATTATATTCTATATTATGTGCATCATATCATATGCATAAGTCAACCGTAAGTTGCTTATTATTATAGTTTTTATTCATCAATTGTTCATCTCTATATATGATTATAAAAATAAGTGGCCGTAGTTGTCCGCGTATATGTCTACACGTAGAATATAATTTCTCTCCTCCTTGGCATTAGACTGTTGAGCGGCCCGTCTCTTGTATTCATTGACAATTTGACCCTCCGAGGTTGATGCATGGAATCTCGGCGGACTTTTCTTTGTGAGTATTCCTTATGCAAATTTAGGCAATAAATGCAGCTGTGATAACCTTTTAGCCCCTGCATACCCGATATTCGTCGTGATAATTAAGATTCTCGTGAGTGGGCCAATCGTTGAAAAAATTATATTCTATATCCGATCGTTGCTATTTATTTTTATAAATTTTATTCATCAAATATTCATCTCAGCATATTATTGTAGGAATAAGCAACTATGATTATTAATATGCATGGCTATATGGTACACACGGTATCTTTTAGCATACCCGATATTTATAGTGACAACTAAGGTTCTTATAAGTGGGCCCATCGAAGAAACTATAACCTAAACCATATGCATTACAAATCATAGCCACTTATTTCTGTAGATCCTATTCATCAAGCATTCATCTCGATGTGCCACTATAAAAACGAACAGCTGTGATTATCGAGATACATGGTTACATGATCCTTGCCGTGTAGGAAATAATTTCTCCAATTATAGGGTTTTTTGCCTATTGCTGCTTCAAGGCTGCACCTGCCCATCCATCCTTTACCGACATAAATTTTCTAGACTGATGCTGGATTTTTAAGAAAAACTATCTACTTCTATGACGCCAAACTAAAGATGTTTGGACACGCCATATGTGTTTAAGAGGCAATATTGAATGCAAACCGCTATTTGGACCGAGTCTCTTGGGCAAGTGTATGTTGAGGGCAATATTTTTGGGGTTAGGTAGAACTTTGGCATTTCGTGATACCAAACATCAAACTTTGGTGACTCCGCACTTGATTGGTTTGGGTTCATGTTATGGGACTACTAAAGATATTTTTGTAAAATTTGTTTTAAGCTCCTCCTAAGTGTCTGGTTGATAGGTTAATGTCACGATCAACAAATTTCGGTTCGGTGGAAACAAAGCAAAGAATTGATGGTCACCTCTAACTAAACAGGACTAAATTTGCCAGGCAAATCAAGTGGGTTTTTTTAGTCTTATGGTATTAATAAGCCACTGGTTCAACCCAATGTTAGCCACTTCTCACATGTAGGTGGATATATGTTGAACTTGATAAGGTGGCTAGATTTGAAAATTGTTTGATAGCTTTATTTATATTAGTTTAACCGGAATCAGACCTAGCAATTAATAACCGGGAGAGTAAGCTGCAACAACAGGAATTGAACTTCTTAGGAGTCTCTGGTTTTGATACATACATCTACAAATATAGGCATGTTTTATCTGTTAGAATTTTTAGAATCATGTCCAAGCCTCAGTAAAACAAAAGATCCTTTTTGTTGAAACATCGTTGCGAGACTAGTGTGAGCTTCCGATGTTAGGGCAGGCTGGTTCAACCTTTAAGCAACTTAGGCAGTTACTTACTTAAGATCCCGGCCCAAAGAAGACCACCCTAAGAAAGACCTTAAAGACAAAATGAAACGAAAAAATGCAGCCATGTGAGTTCGTCTTAGGCTAGCCTACTGCAGAAAAGATCTCAAAGACAAAACGGTTTTAGGCCTCCAAATATATTGGACCGCTTCTGCCCGATGTTGTAAATAAAAAGAGGAAAAAAAAAAAGGAAAAGAAGAATAGAAGAAGAAGAAGGGCTCGGTGGGGTCCCAACGTTGGCTCATACAGTTCTTCATATTTCTGTGCCAAACAAACGAACAACCGCAGTGCTCATGCCTCTGTGTCCGATGACCATCCCAGGTGGAGTGACATCCATGGACCCATTTCTCAAGCAGTTCTTCCCAGTAGTCTACAGGAAGAAGAACAAGGAATCCGAAAACAATTACTGCAAGTACAATAACCAGAAGCTCGCTGCCTTCACGTCTTCTCTCTACGTCGCCGGCCTCGTCGCATCCTTTGCAGCGTCTCCAGTGACCAGAAAGTATGGGCGCAGAGCAAGCATTCTTTGTGGCGGCATTAGTTTCCTCGTCGGGGCTTCCCTTAATGCAGGTGCTGTCAACATGGCAATGCTGCTCCTGGGACGCATCATGCTTGGCGTCGGAATTGGCTTCGTAGATCAGGTACTTGAATCATGGCGTGCATTTGCCATGCATTTCTAGTGTTGTTAGATGTCAAGTAGTGTAAAGAATTGCCGAATTAGAGACACGAGAAGTTAGGACGCTATGATCCACCACCATTTGTTCTTTTGAAGGCTGTTCCTCTGTACCTCTCCGAAATGGCACCAGCCCACCTTCGTGGCGGCCTCAACATGATGTTCCAACTGGCGACCACCCTTGGCATCTTCTCAGCCAACATGGTCAACTACGGAACCGAGAAGATCAGGCCATGGGGATGGAGGCTCTCCCTTGGCCTCGTTGCTGTCCCTGCATTTGCAATGACGATAGGAGGCTGCTTCCTCCCTGAAACTCCAAACAGCCTCATCGAACAAGGGCACGTCCACGAAGGGCGGCGTGTCTTGGAGAAGATCAGAGGCACCGAACAAGTGGATGCAGAGTTCGAGGACATCGTCGAGGCCAGCGAGCTAGCAAATTCCATCGAACATCCCTTCAGGAACATCCTGAAGCGAAGAAACCGGCCGCAGCTGGTCATGGCCATGTTCATGCCAGCTTTCCAAATACTCACAGGCATCAACTCCATACTCTTCTATGCACCGGTGCTGTTCCAGAGCATGGGCTTCGGAGGAAATGCTGCGCTCTACTCGTCGGTCATGACCGGTGCAGTGCTCGCAGCCTCGACACTGGTCTCCATTGCAACGGTGGACAGGTGGGGGAGGAGACCTCTGCTAATTGGTGGGGGAATTCAGATGGTCTTATGCCAGGTAAGCTGGGTGCAGCAAGCTTGAAGCATGGATTGATTTCTATGGAAAGCAAAGATTTGCAATGGCATCAGATTAAGCAACCTTTTTTCCCTATGAACAGGTCATCGTGGCGCTCATACTAGGCCTCAAGTTTGGCGATGAGAAGCAGCTTCCCAAGGACTTCTCGATCGTTGTGGTGGTGCTCTTCTGCCTCTTTGTGGCTGCGTTCGGGTGGTCTTGGGGACCCCTGGGGTGGACCGTGCCCAGCGAAATATTCCCACTGGAAACGCGTTCGGCGGGGCAGAGCATCACGGTGGCCGTCAACCTTTTCTTCACGTTTGCCATCGCCCAGTCCTTTCTCACCCTCCTGTGCTCCTTCAAGTTTGGGATCTTCCTCTTCTTCGCCGGCTGGATCACCATCATGACCGTCTTTGTCTACTTCTTCGTCCCGGAGACCAAAGGGGTGCCCATCGAAGAGATGATACTGCTCTGGAGGAAGCACTGGTTCTGGAAGAGGATGGTGCCGCCGATTGAGGGTGGGGAGTTTGCAGCAGAACTATCCGATGTCAGGGAGTTCATGTGAAGAGTGGTGTTGTTTCCTGGTTTTGGATCTGTAAACCATACGTACAGTTGCGTTTCTCATCAGATGCTGAAATGTTTTGCAAAGAGTTGCATTCCTCGGAAGTGATCATGCTTGTTTTCATCCATCCATACCATGGAGTTCCCTGAGGGAAAATTAGGGAAGCAATTATCATCTGAAAGAGTTTGTCCATTGGAGCCCTATGTGGATGCCGCAGCTGCTCATCCGGCATGTGTTTCGATCTATATATAGCCAGAAAAATAGGAGCTCAAAAGGAAGACATGCATCAATGAGGACACATTTAGGGCCTGTTTGGAATTTGGGAACAGGTTTTGCTACTATTAAGATTATCAGGCCCGGCCCGGCCCGGCCCGGCCCGACCCAACCCATATCAACCAGAGATCCCACCACCCTCTCTCTCTGATCCGGTGTTCTCATATTAGTCGGAGAGGGTCTCTCTCTCTCTCTCTCTCCAACTGTTTCTTTGCTCCTGACAGACTGCTTTCCAACCATTTCTTTCTACCTCTCTTTAAATTCTAAGTGGTCTTAGTTCCATGAATAATATAACCAGCCAACCAAACAGGCCCTATGAACCCTGCAGAAATCTTTCCTTATTTAAGATCTGCTTGGATGATTGAGCTGAAAATTCTATTAGATTTGTACGGCCAGCAAAATCTATATTACGGACTGAACCAAGCCCATATTCATAAATATCCAAAAGTAACTTTGGACCCAGTTGGTCCAAATCCTATAGATAAATAATAATAAAAAAAGACTGGCTGGAATTTGAAATAGCAAAGAGAGAGAGAGAGAGAGAAAGAGAGATCCCTCACCTAAAAAATAAAAAGAAGAAAGGTTCAATTGGAAATGCAGCTTCTCTGCACTATATTCTAATCCGGGAAGAGCGTGACCTTCTCTACAATTGAACCTTTAAGCACTCCACGCACTATCTAGGTTCCAAGTTACGTTTTTTCTCTTTTTTTGGGGGGGGATGAAAGGTTCCAAGTTAGGGTTGAACACACGATTTTAACATCTTTTCAGCCAATTTTTTATAATTACTGGCTCGAAGGAAAAATCGACTGATGACCAGAGCAAAGCAAGGAAGTCTGTCCATGGCTGAAAGGAAAAATTTGCACCGATGACTGGAGATTGAGGGGCTGGCAATCAAATTTGGAAGAAAAAAAACAAGCAGGCTTTGCTTTAAAACGCGGGGACCAATTACTTGCTGCCTTTTCTTGGGAGGTTTGGAAAGAGAGGAATGCTCGGTTGCTACTACAAAAGCAGAAAGGTTCCGTATTCTCTACTCTGCAAAAAGCTTAGCTGTTCGCACATCATAGCTCTGTTCTTTGTTCATATTCTCATCTTCAGAGACTGATAAATCATCTTTTATCTAATAAATTGAGGGAAGCTTCTCCACTTTCCATGAATAAATAAATAAATAAATAAACTAGAGAAAGTCCATCTGCTGAAAAAATGTTCTACTACGACATGGTTACACCGCTGACCTAAAATGAGGCAAGTTAGATTGAGCTTTTATTTTGATTATTACATGCATTTCATAATCAAGAGGTTGAACCCATCAATGCATTAAACATAATTCCTATATTGATACTATAGAAAATCCATCCAAGGCATATTTGGCTTGAGAAAGTTGGGCTCTAAAATGAGAATGAGAATGAGAATGGGTGACTCCTATTTTAAATATTTAATTGGAGGAAAAAAAAATCCTGTTCCAATTCCAATTACAGAAGGAATCCGTTTCAAGTACCCAACATATTAAGAAATATGATCATTCTCATTCTCATTCCAATCTATTTTGATCCTGATTGTGAACCAAACAAACCCCAAATTTTAAATACATCTGAGGAAGTTTAGTTCATAACTAAAATCAAAATCAGAATGGATTAAAATGCGTTTTAGAATGACCATATTTTCTAAAAGCAGGCGACTACATATTGCTACAGAATTGATTCATTGAAAATTCAGCTCCCGATCAGTAGTTCATTCATCAGGAAGGTCTGCTGTTTTAGTGGATGATCAAGTAATATTGTTTCAACAACTTGTTAAATTGTACTTTTTCTTGATTAAAATAAAAAAACAAAACCCGAATCATGCCAATCCACACACATTTCATATTCCTGCTAAATATCAATAGCAAATTCAAATACATATCCAACATTACCGACTTTCACAGAAAAAATAGCAAATAAACAGCAAACTAATATTGAGATAAAATAGGTACAATACTGAACAAATCTACCAGCTTCTAATGCAAAACTAACCCATAACATCTTCTATCGGCAGAGTACCACCTAATCCACAAATAACACTAACATATCCCACCTTCTAAAATTACATGCCATAATTGGCTACTTGTACCACCCAAATACCTAGATCAAGATAAACACCAAATAGGTTCTTCTACGACTAGCATGACCCTTCATCCTCCAAATCCATGTCTTCCTTTTGAAAAAATAGAGGAAGATCTTCGAAGAGGAGAAACCCTAATAGAGATGATGAGGAGCCCTCGCCAATCAAAGAGACGATCACGATCAGTCTCTCCATAAAGACCTTTATTGTCCTGCCTTCGTCAAAGCATCATTTCCAAAATCCCTTTTTTTTCCTTCAAATAGACCTGGGATTCGTGTACAACCACCACCAAGATCCAATTTTTCCATTCCACAATCACCATAAACCATCGATCCAGCGAAGAAAATCTAAAGCAAGAGACGAGCACCTGACCGTCAAGCGAGATTATCGAGCCGCAGCAGACACCGGAGGCTCCTCGTGGCCTCATCGCTCTTGATCGCCTCACCGCCGACCTTTTTCAGGAAGGAAGCCGGGAAAGGGAGCGAGCTCGGGGACGGGGATGCGAAGAAGGCCGGCCCGGCATACACCGACCCCAGATCGGCGAACCCAATCTTCTTCGGGAGGATCTCCGGCTCGGGGCCCAGCCGATTGGTCGAGCAGAGGAGCGATTCATCGCCGTCCGACCGCCGATCCCCGGCCGGGGGCCCGAAAGCCTTCAATTCGTCCCCGCGTTTCAGGATCGTGACCTCCTCCATGAGGAGGGGCCTACGCGGCCGGATCTGGGTGTCGCCAGCGTTCTCCTTGCCAGGGAACCCTGTCTTCCGGACGGACCGCGGGGGGTTGGGTCGTGTGTGATTCGTCGGCTGTGGAGGCGGCGACGGCCGGGCTGGCCGCGTCTGGTGACTCCGGCCATCCTTCGGCGGTGGAGGAGGCGGTGAGGTCGAGGGGGAGGAACGTGGGGGTTTCTTCCGCGAGGGTTTTACCGGCGGCGGGGGACGGGATCCGAAGGCCTCCAGATGGAGGCGGCCTTTCAGGCAATCGTGGGATCGGAGAACCGCCGTACCCATGGGGCGCTGAGAATAGCAAAGAGAAATGGTGGAGGATGAGAAATGAAGGGATCGGCTCGCTTTATAGAAAATTAGAAAGCAGGAGAGAGGATACTCGTTTCGGAAGGGAGATATGTATCCCAACAACGGCGTATGAATTCGTAGGCGGGCATATGATCGACCGTTGGATTTGATAAAAAAAATATTCCCGGTTTCGTTGTTGTTACGCGGCTCATGGCTTCCTATCCCCATATGCAGTGTTTGTATAGAAATATATATGCGGAAGCATAACAAGGAGAGTCGTCTGAGTTTGGTATCATTATGATCTGACGTGGCGAGAAAACCACCCGGGTACCCAATTATCCCCGGGGTTAACTTGACGCCCTTCAAGGTTTACAAAATTGCATTGCTACCACCTTGGTTAGTGGCCTAGTGGCCAGGATCCGGACAGGGAGAAGCTATTGGTTGGACCAGGTCCACCAGCTCATCGGTGGACCAGTCCAACAACACAAACCCAGCTGCGCACTGGCCGCTGGGTCCTTCCTCATCAGCACGACTCTTGATGCATCATTGTAGAAACCCATGGTCGTGAATTCGTGATCATGCTCGCGGCAATAATTGCTTGACGCATGTTCTGTTGGCTGGTGGACCTGATCCTACACGCTAAGATGTGTGTGGGCCTACCGACGTGACGGCTCTGATTGGATGTTGCTGCGGAGACGAGCTAAAAGTCGTGGAAAGCGCGTGATGGCAGCCTGGCTGGTCAGAACCACGAAGTACGAGGAGATAGCTTTTCCGATCCTGATCGTCTGATCTGGACGATCAATTAGATAGGGTCCACCGTTTCGGTTGTCACTTACTATTGATGTTTGATCAGACGGATGATATTGATGCAGAGGGGGAGCTAAGGAAACACAGCGACGAAAATCGATGGCCGGTAGCCGCTGCTTGTCTTGATGGAAGCGAGAGAGGCATTTTGTCCATTGGCGATTTTGTGATAATTGGAAAACGAAAGGGCAGCTTTGGGAGGGGCGTCGATTCCCGTGGTGTGAGGGACACGAGTCGCTGTCAGTAGTGGCGTGAGGAAGACTCGGCACCGACAGCTGGCGATGGAGGGGATTGGGGCCTCAATAATGGCCAATATAGCGTGGACCGACCTACCAGGGCGGTTCGGAGGAACCGTCTTCGATTTCTGGGAAGTGGGGGCTTGAGGCACCGCCAGAGCCGGTCGCCGGATTCGTTGCCGTTAAGAACGCCGCGTGGAAGCGAGGACCAGGAAAAGCATCATGTGAGCACCGACTTTTTCACGTGCTGAACACGTGTGACAGAGACCCACTGAAGCCGGTCATGGGAGCACCTCAAACCATATCCACGCACTCTATGATTACATCACATTTGATGGGTGGATGTCTGATAATATATCGATATATTAAGATTTGTTTGTTATAAAATGCGAGAGAGTAAAGTAGGCTTATAAGGGTGGGTGGCCGCTTATATGGCTAGTCAAAGAGACTAACGAAGCTACGGATTAGATGGCCACTTATGTGACTAGCCGTCCTAGGAGCACTTTATCTGTAATTTTTTGTTTTCTGATTTTATTAAATGTTTTCATACACGTATTATATGAAAATTCTGCCAAAGTAAAAATATAATAAAAAAATTAGACTTAATAAATTTATAATTGTTTATCTACATGTTGGGTCTTGCTCTTCTTAATCCCACATGCATGGATCATTGTTGGGTCGGAAGCATGGTTAGGATTCAACAAGAGAGGTGCAGCATGTTACATGCATGACATGATCTAATTATGTAATTAGATGCATCGACAATTGTAGCAAGCACATATTTTGTGAACAAAATTAGGCAATTAAGTGGGTATACTTTATTTCCATGTCAATAATGTTTGAAATTTCTGATTGTGTAATATTATTCCATGGTTGCACATTTAGAATTAACATATAACATGTTTAAATTTACATGTAGTAATCCTGTGTAACCTGTAGCTAACCGGCACGTATTAAATTTACATGTGTTCAATTATTTTTTGATTCGGTGATTACATGATGGTGATGATCCACAGTATGGAGTTTTTGGAACCTAATTTTTATCCTTTTGTGCAATGAGTCAAAGAATATTTAAGTTTTTTTGGTTTGTTTTAGTAATTTACAGTCATCGCACTTCACTTGAACGTTGTTTTTCTAAATACTTTTTAGCTTTCTTCATGAATGTTGTGTGCAGTGATTATCATGTAAGGATAATGCTCAAGTGGGCTCAAGTCGACTGAGCCGAGTTTGTTTATATTGATTTCATATTAATAAATCATGCTTCACCTCATGCATACACGCATATATGATCTACTTTACCAGCTTGATAAACTGGTGTTCTTAGATTTATGAAATTTTAGAACTACTAAAACAAATTTTATATTTCATTTTAAAGCATCATTTAATTAAGAATAAAATAGATATCAAGATCGCATGGGTTTGTTCTTTTTTTCTCCTTTTTTATTAATAGAAAGAGCGCTTTTGGAGATACGAAATTGAAGAATCAAATACAAAAGCTCGAATTACTAAGCAAAGAGGCGACAACTGCAGCAAATTTTAGTTCATAAAACCCATCACAGTCTAGTTTTTCTCTTTTTGCGCAACTACATTGGGTGGAACTTTTTTTTATTAAATGTTAGGTTTTAAATCAAGAGTTTGTAGATCGTAAAATGATCAAGTTACAATACAAGATTTAAAGAAGCTAAATTTCTTTGGCTGGTAAAGTCACTTGATTTTGGATAAAATAAAGCTACGAAATTTTAGATGTTGGAGTTGGACAAAGGCTACCATACTACAGCATTAATTGATTAAACCATTTGATGTTAATAAGATATTTCATAAAAAAATTCATGTTCTAATGGATTGCCAATACTTTTTGAAATTTTAGTATAGGTGGTGTTGAGGAAAATGGATCACTCAAAGCACGTGGTCAAATCGCCGGCACTTGATGACAAACGTGATAACAGCAAGCATACTCTCCGAGTGTTCGACCTCAGAGCACCCGACCACAGAGCACCCGACCTTAGAATACTCGGTCTCGGCACCGACGACCCCAGAGCTCACAACCTCGATCTCGGCTGAGTTAAGCCCGATCGACCTCAAGGCCAAGAAAGACCCTGTTAAAGGGAGAAGCAGACCTCCCCACTCCACCGAAAATCAAGTCCTCCTCCTTATCCGGGATCAAATCCCGCGATCTCCGCCTCAATGACTGTCAACATTTAAATGCACACAATCTCAACGGATCGCTAGCCAACCCAAAATTTTGGGTTGTTTACGGCAATCCATTAATTCACACGATTACGTCCAATCACTACGGTCGCTCATTAATTCGCACGATCATGTCCAATCACTACGGTCACTCATTAATTCGTACGATCACTTCCAATCACGGATAACCCCTACACCCCTCCTATAAAAAGGGGGAAGAACTCGAGGCATGAGGACTTTTTTTCCCTTCGGCCTCGGCCATTACTTTTCTCGATTACTTATCCACTACTTCTCTCCATAAAAAAATCAAATTTAAGCATAGGAGAGCCGGCGCCGGAACCCCTGGCCACTAGCTTCTTGCAGATCCATCGGAGACAGCAGTCCGCCGCCGCACCATCAGCCGGAGCTCCTCCCCTTCGGTCCACGGTCGCCTCCGGGTCCAATTTCCAGGAACAGGTGGGAAGTAGTATTTCTTTCCCCTTGATGTTGGAGCAATATACTACCAAGGATTATATTTTATACATATTATATAAAAGAAAAGTTATAAATAGAAATAAAATTACATAAAATGGATTAAAGAGAATAAAAAACATAAGAGGAAATGATTATTATTATAAACTATATAGAGATGGAAGAATTCTAAATAACTTAATTCTACAAATCTAAAAATTAAAATAAAATTTTGATTAGAGAGGAGAGAATCAATCAATAAAAAGTAGAGATAGGATAACTTACAAGCTATTTATTTTTTTGAAAGGAAAGTATTTTGTTGATTGACCAATTTTCTATTTTTGTTGGGTTACATTAAAGAGAGACCGATAATTTGGGAAAATATTTAAGAACATTCTCTATTTTTTTTGGTTAAAAAAACTTTTTCTTAAAGAAAATTTTCTCCATAGTATAGATTAATTGCCTATCTTTGTTCCCGTGTTACAAACCTTTTAATCTAGAAATCAATCTTTTCTGTTCTTTTTCTTTCTGAGGAAATTGAATTTAACATCACGTATTTACGCATAAATCATCCTGATGGAAAGATTTCCAAGGGCATCCCTGTAATTTCGATCATTCAAAAGCTATCTAACCTGGCCCCGTCCCTGTACCTCAGCTTTCTTCATGCGTTCATCTATTTTGTGCTCTTCTGTTACCGCCACCTGCAACATGATCGCTTATTTTTCTGCTCCCAAGAATAAAAGCAATCATGTTTTCAGCCATCATTTCCCTCCCTTTCACAACTGCAGTATTTTTTCGCAGAAATAAATCTCAAAAGATACCGTAATAAATCTAAAAAAAATATATCTTTGTGGTGTGTTAGAGTATTTCAAAATTTCAAATTTATTTTTTCTTCTTACCTTTTTTTTTTAATTTTACATTGAAAAAAAAAATAAAACTCAAATGGTCTTTATATAGTCTTCAACCTTTTTAACCCAAAAAGAAAGTAAGTAGCTACGCACGCACGAGCCCAATGAAGATCCAAGATTATATTGGCAAATCCAATATGGAAATAGGGTTAACCGGATGCGTCGTGTAGGCCGTCATTACCTACTACACCGAGATTCATTCTTCGAGAGGTGTGATACCATTTAAAGAAAGTAAGTAGCCCATGCACGCATGAGCCCAATGGAGGTCCAAGGTAATATTGGCAGATTCAATCTAGAAACGGGTTAATCGGGCGCGTCGCGTAGGCCGTCATTACTTGCTACACCGAGATTCATTCTTCGAGGGATGTGATCTATTCTTAAGGAATCCTTCCATGCAGAAATCAGAGATTTAGCGGCAACCGATGCCATTCAAAGAAAGTAAATAGCCCACGCACGCACGAGCCCAATGGAGGCCTAAGGCAATATTGGCAGATTCAATCCGGAATCGACTTAACCAGGCGCATCGCTTAGGTCATCATTACCTGCTACACCGAGATTCATTCTTCGAGGGGCGCGATCTATTCTTAAGGAATCCTTCAATGCATAAATCAGAGATCTAGTGGCAACCGATGCCATTCAAATAAGAGAGAGAGGAATTCATCTGTTCATCATTTGTATTTATACTCCAGACTTTGTTCTCTTCACTATTTATTCCCATAAGGCCATAACCCCTCCTTATCTCCCAAAAGAAAAAACTATTTATACCCCTGTTTCTCCTATCGACAGTACACACGACTCTCTATACCTCAGGGGGCAGGTATGAACCCAACTCTTCCAATTTGGGCCTTATTCCTTCTCATATCCACAGCTCTCACCAATGCCAGAGATCCCATCTACGTGTCTTCTCCATTAATTTCTCCACCTCCTCCAGGTACTCTTATTAATTTTACCCTTTATTTAACGAGTCATCGATGATGTAAATCTATCAGTTTTCTTTGCTTAGTTTTTCATAATTAATCTACCATACCATGTAAGAGAGTTTGGTTCTTTGCAATGTTTTCTTTGTTCTATTTCTCTTTTGATCACGCGTATCTGATAATAACTGTGCTGCATTATTATAACGTCACCATCACCAAGAAGGATAGCTTATCCTTTATATCATCTGTATAATTTCTTTTTTTTTTCCCTTTTGGCAGGGCATGTTAATTATTCTTTGCATTCAGGAAACTTTTCCTTTGTATCTTGATAATCCTTTATGCAAACTAAGGTTGCAAAAAAAAAGAGAAAAAAACAGAGTTACTATTGAACTTCTTCTGAGAAACTAAATTTCTCAGCCTTCTGTGTGGACATGCTCTTCACAGGGCTGCACATTTGCTCAATTTCCTTTGTGGTGTGATCTTTTGAATGCAGAGATGCAGATAACAGTAAAGCATCATAATCACCATTTAGACAAAGTGTTAGCTTTGCCGATCATCCTGGCTACTGTTGCACTTGCTATCATCTTGCTATCGATATGCTGTGGCTGGACCTTTCAGCGTAAAAGTCATCAAAATTCGGATTCGGAGGACATTCGACAATCAGGTATTCCTTGTGATAAACATTTTTCAATGCTCTCTCCTTTTGTTTTTGATTTTCTTTTTCATTTTTTTACTAAATTTTGCAGTGGTTTTGGCAGTCACCTTTGAACTAGTTGATTTTTGCTCGCTCATTTGGATACCTATCTTTTTGTCACACTTTGGTGTCAAACTTTTTGTGCTCTGGATGTGCAAAAGAGATTATGCTAACTCTAACGTCGAGTAAGTCAGGTATTAGCATAATTTTAGAGATTGTGTAGCAACCTGCATCAGTTCATATTACTTTTTTTTGTTAGCATATTTCTGTATATTATTTTTTTATTAGAGTGATTCTGTATCGATTAGTCTTATTTTTCTTTGTTAGCATGATCTTATTAGAGTAATTTTAGGAGTCACATAACAATTTATATTAATGAGTATTATTATTTTTATTAGCATAATCTTATATCAGGCCATATTATTTTCTTTGTATGGAGTCTGTACACGAGTATATATAACATCTGAGATGTACCGAATATAATGGAATAAAAGAAATAAAATCATTTTTCTCTTTTGCCTTTTTTTTTGTTTTCGTCTTCTTCTGCAATTATTTTAACATAGTATCAGAGCTACCGATCACCTAATTTGCCACTAGCATTTTTTCCGTCTGTGATGTGGCCGTGTTTGCTATGTTTAAAAGCTTTGAAGACCCCCATTGTCGATCTATCGTTCTTTATTCTTAGGTGAATCAACATCCAAAGATCCTCTATTTTTCGGTGGATCCATAGATCCTCTACTTTTCTGCATATTCTCTATTTCTAGTAGATTAATACCCGAAGATTGTTGGTTTTCTAATGGATCCGTAGCTCCTCTCCACCACTTTTCTTCTCAGCTTCATATCTTCAGTCCCTTCTCACCATAGCTTGGTCTCTCTCTCCATCTCCAATTCCATTTGTTGTCTCTGACTCCTTCGCCATTCAGTTCAAAATCTCTTGCTCTTCTTCTATAGTGCCTCCATTCACGAGAATCATTGACCTTCGGTTGCTTTTTCTCTGAACTTTGTTCTTGTTGCAACTATCATCTTCTATGTGTCTTCTCGTTGTCACATCATTAGACAAATCAATCAGCCACATCGACAAACATATCAGTCTATCACGTCAGCCAGATACATCAGTCTATCATATCGGCTTCCGAGTTATTATGTCAATCCTAATATGCTACATTAGCTTCTGAGATGCTATAGGCTATAGCAGTTCGTGTTCTGCCACATCAGCTCTTGGTCTATCCCATGTCAGCTTCTGAGTTGCTACGTCGGTTCTTAGTCTATCACGTCAGTTTCTGAGCTGCTACTTCAACTCTTGACCTAGTATGTCAGTTTCTAGATACATTCGTGATCTAGTTTCCAAACTCAAATTGACACTTATAGTACCATCTTAAATTTGAGAGAAGAATATTAGTATAATTTTAGGGATCATGTAATAACTTGTATCAACTCCTATTATTATTTTTTTGTTAGCATGTTCTTGTATTAGTCATTATTATTTTCTTTTATTAGAGTGATTCTGTATCGGTCAGTATTATTTTTTTTTGCTAACATGATCTTGTCAGAGTGATTTTAGGGATCACATAAAAACTTATATCAGCAAGTATTATTTTTCTTTTCTATATTATTATTATTATTATTGGTATAACGGCTGCTGCTCATATCATTCTAGCATGATATATTATTTTATTTGTATGGAGTCTGTATACAACTATATATAACTCTTGAGATTTATCAAATATGATGGAATAGAGAAATAAAATCATTTTTTTTCTTTTTCTCTTTTTTTCATCTTTCTCGGCAAATATTTTAACATCAGGAAAGATGGTGGGCAAGAAAGGATTGCTTCCCATGATTCATTACACCATGTTAGAAGCTGCTAGTAACCAGTTTTCTGAGTTTAGTGGAGTATCTGGATGCCTGTATAAAGCTCACTTTGATGAAGGCATTACTGCTCTTGTGAAGAAGTTAAATGGTCGCAAGCAGGAGTATGAAAGAGAGTTTGAGGTAATTTTTCCCAAGTCTGTTTGATATCTCTCTCTACTAAAACATTATGCTCTCTATCTACTTTATGTTTTCGTTTTCTTATGCTCATAATATATTGCAGAATGAGATAGATCTGCTGAGTATAATATGCCATCCAAATATAATCTCTCTTGTGGGTTATTGTGTTCATGCGGGGACTCGGTTCCTTGTCTATGAGATGATGGAAAATGGAACTCTGGAGACACAGTTGCACGGTACACCTTGTGCATTTCCTGTATAGCGTGCAAGAAGGCAAGAAAAGCTTGAACTTTTTATTTTCTTTCCTGCTGCTATTTCAGGACCTTCTCGTGGGTCAGCGTTATCCTGGCACATTCGTATGAAAATTGCAGTCGATACTGCAAAGTAAATACTCTCTCTCTCTCTCTCTCTCTGCCTCCAGATCAGTTCATAAGTAGTTTCAACTTCCTAATTTTCTTTTTAATCTCCTCTACATTTATAGCTTTTGCATTTCTGTCAAACAGAGGCTTGGAATTTCTTCACGAGCACTGCAACCCGCCAATTATTCATGGAGATCTAAAATCATCTAGTATTCTACTAGATTCTGAGTTTAATGTGAAGGTACTTATTAGCTATTATCAACTTTAGCTATCTATGCTTTACCTTTCTCAGCGACACATGACAAAGGTACCATTCTTTTTATGTGGATTCTTTCGTGGACATAGATTTCTGACTTTGGCCTGGCGGTAGCTGCTGGTAGTCAAAACAAAGCTAACCTCCAACGTTCAGGTGCTCTGGGTTATGTTGCTCCAGAGTACCTCTTAAATGGTAAGAGTTCCATCCGCTCTTCCCTGTGATCAGAATTGTATTCTTTGTTACAAATTTTATGCAGCAAACTGCATCATTATCTAAGATGATAAGATGGATATCCAGGGGAACTCACCGAGAAAAGCGATGTTTATGCTTTTGGAGTGATCCTTTTGGAGCTCCTGATGGGAAGAAAACCAGTGGAGAAACCAACACCATCTCAATGCCAATCTATTGTCACTTGGGTATGCTTCACTTTGCTTGGCACCATTCTATCTCAAGAAATTTCATTTTGATCATTATTTTCGTCCAAATGTCCTTGCCCTGCATGGCCTTATCTGAAGACCTCATTTGTTGTCTCTAGGCCGTTCCTCAGCTCGCTGACAGATTACAGCTTCCAAGCATATTGGATCCTGTGATCAGGGACACTATGGAGCTAAAACATTTATGCCAGGTCCGCCATCTAGACTTAAATGATTCATTTTCTTACCATGTTAAGTTCTCTGTTGTGCTTTGCTTACCAGTATAATGTGGGGTTGTGCAGGTTGCAGCGATTGCTGCTTTATGTGTCCAACCAGAACCTGGTTACAGGCCACTGATGGCAGATGTCCTGCATTCTCTCATTCCTCTTGTGCCGATAGAACTCGGAGGCACGGCGAGAGTTATGGAGCCATTAGCCTGTTCAAACAAGGAATCCTGTGTCATTTGATTGGCATATCACAATCCATTTACCTGATGAACATGGCAAGCCTGCAACAAGTGAGTGCAGATCCATCATATATATAGCTTATGCACAGGTTCTCCTTAGTTCTGTCCCTATGTTGCCCCCAATGAGTTCCAAATTGTTGTTCTCTTGGTAGCTTGCTTTGAAGCTTGGTTGATAGAATTCTTTGTAGAAGATGGGCTGATTCATAAGAAACATTTTTTCTTTCTTTCATGCAGTTATAACCAAGTTGTGCAGCAGTTGTTTTTCTTGCATTCCGAAAGATCACTTGTATGGAAATGAACTGTATGGAAATACTTTAATGTATTTTAACTAAATTTATGCAAGCTTTTTGGCAGTTGTTGAATTCCAAAGAAATGGATATGAGTTACGTGGATCGAGGTTACGGATTTTAATCAAATTTATGTAAGCTGTTTTGAAGTTGATGAAAAATTTTAATCTGAAGAATCTGAAATGGACCATATCATATTAAGGCAACTGATCAGAAAACAAACCAACATACTCTGGGCCATTGATCTCACTTGTACAGATCAAACTAACAGTCCTAGTTATTTTTATAATTCTTTGCTTTTAATTAATTCTCCATGGAGAGCAATATAGGCTTTGTAAATCATCTCTCACAATGTTCCCTGGGGTGCTACCCTACTTATCTCCACTTCTTTACAAATTAGACATCCTCTCTCCACAATGATCTCCTCTTGGGGTGTAACAGAATACCATTTCACATTCATGACAAAACTTTGAGGTGATCTGAAATAAACTTGCTTTGGCCCTTGTTTGTGAGAGTGTAAACATCTAGAAGATGGATCAGTACAGCCATTTTCATAGAAGGTTCATTCACTTTCTTTAAACCTACTACAGAGTGCAGAATATGCAAAAAAACATGAAAATATTTCTCGAGAATAACAACACATGAAAATATGCTCTTATGATTTTTTGAGCAAAATGTGTGAGAAGTTACCAATATGTGTTAATAATTAAGAACCAGAAATCTACCTTAAGCTCAACTGTATTAACATTTTGGAGTATCATATGCCTCGATGTTGCCTAATAAAGGAATCTAATTAAATTTTATCTGAATCAGGACGAGATGATACTTCATTGGGTCATCTGTTAAAGCTTGTATATTTGAAACTCAGAGTAAATTTCTATACTCTCCGTAGATCTGATTATTTGTTACAGAAATAAAAGAGGGGACCTATATGTAAGTTTTTTTTTTTATGAGAGAAAAAATGCGAGTTGTTGAGTAAAAGAATAGAAGAAACATGGCAAAATAATCATTTTAAAATTAAGCATTGAGGCCTTGTACTGGGAAGGAGGTGGAAAAAAAAAAATCCCATTGAGGTTGATATGGAGCTAAAAAGCACCCTTGAAGGTTGATGAACTCCGGTACTCCTATTCTGATTGGTTACTTTGTTAGAAAAACTAGAATATTTTGATAACCATGAAAGCTTTGATTCAGACAACACATTAATCATGAAACCTGAGACTGGATAGCAGATTCTGGCACTTCTGTTTGACATATTTGAGAGGAGATGATTCAAGGACATACTAAACATGCTATTTATGTTCTATGCTATATATTACTGCACTTACAACATCCTGCTCATGCTAGCTTCCCTAAGTATGCAAGTTGATTAAAACCCGACCTATATCTTTTTCTCAAAAAAATCTCTCTCACATATAAAATGATGAAGTAAAGATTTCAATTATGACATTTCCTCGAGTGATGATGTACATTCAGAGTTATCTTTGTTACTACAAATTAATTGGATAGGACTTTCTTGTTTACGATATAACCGAGACCATTTATGTTCTTCCACCTTTACCAAAAAAAATCATAAAAAAATCTGAAATATCCATAATTTTTTTGAATAAGAGTTATCTAAAAAAATATTTTAGAAAGTAAAATCTCCCTCTACCCAATTAAGGAAGAGGAATCTTTATTTGCTAAGAACAAATATTTTAGGAAGCCATGTATATCTAAATATATTAAAAACTACCACCTATATGATAGATGTATTTTAGGAAGTGAAATCTCTCTCTATAAAATTAAGGAAGAGGGATCTTTATTTGCTAGATCTGTCAAATTCCCCATTTTTCCATAAAATCCAACTAACTGTAACTTTTTTTTGTCAATTTATAATCTACCCCATGTGTTATAAATTATAATTCAGTTTTGAAATAATATATTTAAAAGGATCCAGTGATATTTTACAAAGTAGGTGTAGTTTATTTATGGTCTCTAAATTTAAATAGCGTCCATGGTCATTCTCGAGCCCATCGCCACCCTACCAATTTTGTGTCTAGCAAAAAGAGTTATGATCTAATCTTAGCCTAGCTTCACTCAGACTTAGCTTACCATAAATGAAATCATATTTTTATTATAATTTGACATAATAAATTTTTTAATTAGAGCCTGAGTGTATAGCATATTTGAATATAATGTCAGATTTATAGTCGTTCATTTGAGTATCGAAATATGAAAGTAATCAAATGGGAAGAGTTTCAGTTTGAAAGTTTGTTTGTTATAATCAAATTCTAATATCCAAAGAAAATAGAACAATAGACAAGCAGGTTCTCAATGTAAAAACTATTTTGAGTTGTAATTTTGAAATTTACTCTCTTTTTTTTTTGGTGAAAGATAGGAGGGGAGCGGGAGGGGCAGAACCCTACCCCACTGCCCCCCCTTCCACTAGGGAATGTTCACCCCAGCGCCACCTCAGTACTGATGGAAGGAAAGTATATCCACATGGAGCCATCCGAGCATGGGATATGCGGTTTTCTGATTTAATCGACGTCCGCGTGTTTTGAACTCGAACAATTCAGGTGGAGTCCAAGCCCCCTTACCACCAGGCTATCAGTTTGGAAGCGAATTTTACTTCAAAAGGGGACATTTCTAACCTTTTAATTTTTAAAAAACTATAAAACTTTGATAGAATAAATTTGGCTCCAAGAAACAACACTCCTCTCTGCTGCCGCCACCCCCCTTCCTCCCGCTTCCAAAGACTACCTAGGGGTGGCAATCGGGTCGGGTCATAAGTTAAACGGGTCCAAAAAGTATAAATCTGAACCTGACTAGTTTATTAAACATGTCAGAAATTATAACCTGAACCCGACCTGTTTAATAAACAGGTCACCCAACCCGACCGTTTAACCTGTTTATTAAACAGGTCGGGTTGGTTTATGCTTACCCGTTTAACTAAATATTACTGTAAATAACTAGAAATAAAATACTCCAAATAAAAGAGGATCTTTCTTGCTCGCTGCCTTCTCGGCTTCTCCCGACCCATCCGCCGCCGCCCGCTGCCTTCTTCTGACCCATCCGCCGCTCCCCATCGTCGCTGCCCGCTGCCTTTTCCCGACCCATCCGCCACTCCCCATCGCCGCCTTGTCCACGACAGCACGGTTGGTCCCTAGGGAGAGGCAAGGGGAGGGCGGAGGCGAAGAATTTGGAGAGGGCGGAGGAGAGGAGAGATCGGGAGTAGGGAGAGGGACACTGAGGGGTGAAATTGAAGTAGAATCGGAGAAATCCCTAGGGAGAAAGGAGAAGTCATGGTGAAATTGGGCCGAGTGGCGTACAGGCCCTTTTTGGGCCAGAAATTTGATCCAACCTATATTAAACAGGTTAAATGGGTCAGATATTTAAAATCCATATCAGATCTAATTAATAAACATGTTAAACGGGTCAATCTGTTTACGATCCGAATTTATTTAGATTAAATCTAAATCTATTTATAGCAGGTCGAACACGGGTCGGGTAATATTTTTTCTCCCCTGACTACCCTCGGGTGGACTCATTCCCAGCTCTTTCGCTTCCAAGTTCCAAAGAACCAACGCTTCCAAATACTCATCTCTCCTCTCCTCTTTTCTTTGGGTTCTTTGGTTTCTCGGGAGGGATCGGAGGGGCTAAGGATGTCGTCCAAGAAATCGGCGGCCGGCGAGGGATCAGACGGCGTCGGAGAACGGGTCGGAGGAGTCGTCGTCCGGAGCCGGAGCGGCCGGCAGCTTGACTACTCCTGCTGTGTCTACCACGTCGGCGTCAGCTCCTTCGGCCGTGAGAACTGCCACCTCCGGTTCCTCTTAGTTAGGGTCATCAAGTACGTCGCCATGTTCAAGAGGGATCCACAGGAGAACCATGGAATCGTTAGGATGATCTATCCTTCGCAAAAGATCCTGGCCATTTTTCTTGTTCTTTTCGTTATAATCTTTGAAGCATCGATTCTTTCTTGAGATTTTCTTGATTATGTTTCTTTTAGAATTGTGGTTACTGCAATATGGTAATGATCGAATTGGCTTGGCTACAAGAAATGCATGGCAGGAAAATCTTTCCCCCTCACTTCTTCTCTCTCTCTCTCTCTCTCTCTCTCTCTCTCTCTCTCTCTTTTCGTGTGCGTGCGTGTTTTCTAAAGCATTGATTGTTTCCTTGGATTTTATTTTGTTTGAGCTATATTGCTTTGGTATTAAAATTCTCTCCGTGCCTCTTGTTTGGTGTGATGTAATAATGGGAATTCCTGTTGATGTATTGGTATCGGTGGCCACCACTTGGACTATAGTACTGTTTTGATGTTGAAAGAACGCACATAGTTGTTATAAATTTTCGATATTCGTAATGAAGGCAATGTTGAGATGCATGTAAGGACAAACTAGGGTTCCTCACAATGCTTGATTGTCCTAAGCACATTCAATCCATCTTATACCTCCTGGCTAAAAAGAAAACACGTGATTATGAGTAGAAAACTAATGTTTTATTTTTGACACTTGGTTCATCAATTTTTTGAATTATTTGGTTCTGTCTGTGGCATAATATGTGTCTCAGTTGACTTTTTAATGGAATTAAGGGAATATCATGGAATTCTTTTGAAGTTTAGCCGAACTGCTAAATTGGTTAGTGCATAAGTTTATAATTAAAAGCATGATGTTCTTTTCTATGCAATATATCACACTTAAAATAGAAGTGGCAAGTAATTGCTGGGACTAGGAAGCAAGAGTTTCTGAAGATTTGCTCCAGCAAGTGCTTCTTATTGATGATGATTTTAGTAAGCATGAAAATACAACATGACAGTTTTTGATCATTAGCTTTGTCTCAATTCATTTTTTTTAAAGCCAAAATAGCTATAACATTTAAAAGAAACTTTTGAACCATATGATCTGTTTTCTTCAAAAATTAAATTCAAGGCCTTAAGTCAGTAGCCAATCGAATCAAGAATTTTTTATAGAGCTTAAAAATTTATATCCTTTCTTCCTCTTCCACATCGATTCTCCTCACCAAATCTTTACTCTTACTGAATACTCCAAACTGCATAAGATAGTGCAGGTGTTCCTTGCCCTTAACCCTAAAGCTTCATCACACTAGATGATCCCCATCCTCCCAAAAACTCCAAAAATAAACAGAATGAAAAAGAGTAGGACACTTCAAATCATCAAAATATTCTTGTTAGCCATCACGCACTAGTGTTTTCTCTAGCTCAACACTGTACTTACTACTTTGTGTCTCCTGTTATGATACAACTAAGAAAAATATTTTGTAGCTTTTGTTATCAATGTACCAATAAGGCACATGTGACTTAGAATCATTCAATGCCTACCAGCTTAACCTAACATGTTTACACCATGTAATGCCTCTGTCGAGGAAGCTGTCAAATTTTAGGATAGGCTTGAGCCTATGACTGCTGCCATGGATTCTCGACCTGGATTATTAATAGGACTTCATGCTACAAATGTTTAGGAGTTTTCAAATGAGAAGAAAACAGTAAGTACAAAAGCTACTATAGCATAGAAGACTGAATCAAGAAACAGTTGACAATTTTATCAATGAACCTATTAACTGCAGATGCATTCCTAAATTGACTTTTTACAGGCCTGCCTCCTCCAATTAGATGCAGAGAACTTACTCTCTGGTCTAGTTTTGATTGTATATCGAGTTAGTTCTTCATTATTGTGCTTGTTTTCATTTTCTCTTAATTTATCAGTTTTGCCTATAAATTATGAAATATGATACTGTAAATGTCATAGTTGTTGACCAAATTTATGATGTCTGTAACATGAGAAAAATTCAAGTTGTCTGGAGTTGAGATATTTATATTGCAGTCTTTTTCCCCCTATTTCTGCAGAAACCCATTAGGAAAGGTGTTCTAAGTCCTTCTCTCATGATGGAGGCGCTAGGGCGTCGAAATGCCGATCATGGGGTAATCGTCAATGACTTAATTAAATTTAAATCAGTAGATGGGATGGGAATTGCCAGTTTTAATTACAGTAGTTAGTGATGGCATTTTGGTATGCTTTGTGTTTGATGGGTTTATCGATCTTTCCTCATACCATTGACATCATACCAGGTATGGATTTTTTTCTCATACCATTTATTTATTCAAGTGATCTAATGAAAAAAATGCTATTTTTTATATGGGAACTCTACGTTCTCAGGTTCTACAACCGATTGGACCAGATCAAAAAGGAGAAGAAAGTGATTTTTCCTTTGAGGGCCAGTTTTAGTACATTTTTTTGGAAGATAATATCTTAAGTTTACCATTTATAAACATTATATTTTCTAAAACCTTGTTTACTCTGAAACACCGAAAAAAGTAATTTCTGCATAAATGGTCAGGTTTGATTATGTGCTGTCAGTGGTAATTGCATGATTCATCTATCCTATCAATATTTAAAATTTTTTTCATGAAAATTAAGTGCATTGCTGCACTAACATTATTTTCAATCTGTTTAGGAGGATCTACTCAATTACCTGAAAATAGTCTAGATGTGTAAACATGTTGTCCTTTGTAAATGATAGATAAGAGTCTGAGCTAGCAACCTTAATGATGCTAATATTCTTGTTAATTACCCAACTATGAGTCAAAACCCAACACATTTGATGAACTTTCAAAAGATTTTAGACACAAAGATTGTTTTTTTCTTAGTTTTCTGCGATTGATTTATCTGATTCTTCACTTTTGTTTTTCCTGAAACAATATCTGTTGTTATTCCAAGAGGTTCGAGGAACTTACATTGGGCATCACAACCACTGAATGATATTTAACACTGCAGAAACCATGCCTTGTTATCATCTGAGGCATGCTTAGATGGCTAAGATATCTCGCTGCACTGGCTTGCAGTCCACAGATAATTGTACAAAGCTAGTTAAGATGGGTGATTGTCAGTACCTTGTTTTGGTGGTTGCAGAATGATACAAGCCAAGGACTATGAAGAATTGTAAATTGTGTCAAATGTTAAAGTTCAGTGCAGAAAAAGTAAACCACTTATGCACACAGGCTTGTATGCACATGCTGCAGGCAGACTAGCGTACACATTTTACGGTTTTTAGGTTTTCCAATAAATTATTATTGTGAGTGTGCACACATTTATGAATATTTTGTTCTATTGGAAAATGTTCCTAAAGGAGGAGATTACTCTCTTTCTCTCTCACTCATTCACTTCCACACACAATGCTTCAGATTAGAGATCAGAGAGGAAATGATGGAGAGGAAGAATACTTCAGATTTTTTCTATTCACTTTGGCTCTTGCCTTACTTCCAAAACTATAAGACTTACATGGTATTTATAGGACTTCTAGGTACATGAATAAACCCAAGTACATGAACCACTTAAATACACATAGAAAACCCAAAAGACATAAACCACTTAAATGCACATAGAAAACCCAAAAGATATGAACCACTTAAATACATATACATGAATCACCACTCTCAAGGTGACCCTTCACATATTCATGAATCCTCCCAAACGTCATTCATTAAATTAAGTTTATCTTCTCAACACTTCCCTTTAAACTTAATTTCTCGTAACTCCAAGCATCATCCTCAACTTGCTAAAAGTGTCATACTTGAGAGACTTAGTAAAAATATCTGCAACTTGATCATGGGTCTTCACATACTTCACTTGCACTTCATTCTTTGCAATGCAATTTCTAAGAAAATGATACCTTGTATCTATATGCTTGCTTCTATCATAGAAAATCGGATTCTTGCCAATGCAATGGTCGACTTGTTGTCAACAAAAATCTCTGTGGCATCCTCCCGTGGCATTTGTAACTCCTTCAATAATCTTCTTAGCCATATGGCATGACAAACACAAAAAGTAGCGACAACATATTCAGCTTCACAAGTAGAAAGTGCCACAATTGGTTGCTTCTTCGAATTCCAAGTAAAAGCTGTATTTTTTAAGTAGAAAATGAAACCGGTAGTGCTCATCCGGTCATCCATATCTCCGGGCCAATCACTATCAATATAGCCCACAAGCTTAAATTCATTAGTACATGAATAAAGCAAGCCAAAACTAATTGTACCTTTGATGTAATAAAAATTCGTTTTGCTGCTTTGAAATGTGTCATGCTTGGTGACTCCATAAACCGACTAATAAGCCCAACTTCAAAAAGTATATCCGGTCTTGTGCAAGTTAGGTATCTCAAACTTCTAACTAAACTTTTGAAGGTTGTAGAGTCTACCTTCTCTCCTTCTTCATGCTTAGATAGCTTTACTCCACATTCCACCGGAGTGTTCACAGATTGACAATCTTCCATCTTGAACCTCTTAAGGATTTTCTTGGCAAAACCTTCTTGA
>JAOXJJ010000001.1:9008869-9024515 GCA_025769935.1 Phoenix roebelenii
CATAGAGAGCATGCTCATGTGGGCACTTGGTAAACCCATTCTTTTGGAAATACTTGTCAATCTGACTATTCCAAGCCTTTGGCGCTTGCTTCAAACCATACAATGTTTTCTTCAACTTTAACACTTTGTCTTTGTGGCCTTTGATCACATAGCCCAAAGATTGTTCAACATAAACCTCTTCCTCAAGAATGCCATTCTAGAAAGCTGATTTGACATCCATTTGGTAAATCTTTCACTTCTTTTGAGCTGCAAGTGAGATTATCATTCGGATGGTCTCCAACCATGCAACATGAGCAAATACTTCACCATAGTCAATTCCGGGACGTTGGCTATATCCCTTGGCTACCAACCTTGCCTTGTATCTCTCTACTTCACCTTTGGCATTCTTCTTTTCTTTGAAAACCCACTTCACACTATGGGCTTTTGACCTTCCGGTATGGTTGCTAGCTCCCAAGAGTCATTCTTCTCAATTGACTTGATCTCTTCATCCATGGCAATTCTCCACTTCTCATCTTTGACCGCTTCTTCAAAAACTATGGGCTCACAATCGGCAAAGTGACAAAAAAGAGTTAAATCATCACTTAAATTTTCTGTTACCTCATAAAGATCTTGAAGACTCCTCATTCGTGGTTGCCTTTCACTAGAGCTTCCATTAGAAGATGAAGAAGGTGTACTAGGAATTAATGGCAACCATCTCTTAATTGTGTTTTGGTGTCATTTCATAAACTCTGATGTGTATGATACAAGCATTTAGTGATATTGGGACAAACTAAGTGCATTTCAAAGAATAAAATCATTATCTAAGATTTGAAAATAACAGCTTCACCAAGTCATCAAGTAGTTACCATCTTCAGATATAATGTTTAGTTTCACGTGCTAACCAAGATTGTTGTATGGATTTTAAATAATATCTTACATATTAATGTTTTGGATTTATTTTTTTTGACAAATTACGCAGCAGCGTCCGGAACAGATGAAGCAACAATCACAGCTAAACATTCCATGCCCATGTAGATTTACATTAGATGTTATCATGAATGCAAAATGAGTTTTCCATATTCTATTAATCCCATATGCATTATCTGCACATGTTCTCTAGTAGATAATTGATGAGGTCCTGTTGCAAATGATCGAATAGCCTGCATTGTGTACAGAAGACCTTTCGATGATGTTTAGAACTTAGAATGCTTCATACTGTGATTTTTAGAGAAAAAATGCCTGGAAACCTTGAGGAAGAACAAATTTTGGGCTGCTACAAATATGTTTACAATACCTGTTTTGACTTTGTTTTCAGAACCAATGCAGTCAACACACTAATGAAAATAATATTAGACTATGCACTTTGTGACAGTTGAGGATGTTGTATCATCATTTAATGAAAAATAGGATCAAAGGGTATAGTGTTGAGTCGTCAAGTTCTTTGGTGTCCATACTTCTTGTAACCACGATGTTAATTTTACATAGCAGGCCTTAATATTTTTAGTCTTTTACTGCATTCCCCTTCCATGCTATCACTATAAAGAACTATGGGCAATTCTAAATTCTGTTGGTTTTTATGAATCTTGGAGTTCCGTTGATTTTATGAATCTTTTATAATGGATTTTTTTGAGTAAATACCATGAACTTTCTAACCAGATATTCTAAATAAAGGGAAAAATAATGCATGAGGCTCCCGCCATTGCGAGGTTTGAAAAGGATCAGATGTACACAGTCTTACGCCCTGTATGCCGAGAGGTTGCTTCCTTATTTCAAACCCGTGACATCCAGATCGCAATGGAGCAACTTTACCGTAGCGCCAAGACTCACTTTCTAACAAGGTATTTTTAATAAGCATAAAATGTTGTCCTTTTAAATTTTGCTTAATTCAGATAGATGGGTTTAGCCATGTTAATTATGTTACAGCTGCTTCTTACTATGTGATTCTCTTTTAACCATATCATTTACTATATTTATCAACTAATTTATTAATAATAAATTCAAGTGATAAAATATTATAGTTAACTGTAACTTGTGAATGTGTAATTCATTAGTATTCGTGTATTACCATATCATTAAGGAGAACTATACCTTGTTTTTCATTGTTGATGCCTTAGGGTCCTAAATAGTATATGGTTTCCCTTTGAAAGGGCAGTTCCACCAAAACAGACTACTATGATGAAACAAAAAGAAAATCCTGGTTGGGGCACGTGAGTCAAGAAACATCATAATCTCAAATCCATTCCTTGGAACTAGTTATCATCATAGGTGATTGAGAGAGTTAATTGCTAACTACCCTAGGTTCTCCTTTAGAGGCTTCTCTCATTTTTCTTACAATTCTTTCAAAGTACATGGTCTTTATGACAAACTCCTCAATCCTGATCCTGATCAGACATGATGACGACTTTCTTGGCTTCCTTTTATGCTGCCTTTTATGAATGGTGATATTCAGTTGCATTTTGCTAAGATTTCTGTTTTCAATTGCTCCACGTTACATGCATGAAATCTGGTATATCTTATATCAGCTATCCCATGTGTTGTCATTAAAAAGTGTTAGGAGTACAAATGATATCAGGATTTAGAATAGCCAGTTTATCAAAATCTAAAGCTTCACAAGAATACTTTTATAAGATAAGGATATATTCATCTGAAACGGATAACTTTTGAAGCATCAGTGGTGATTCTCTTAACATAAAGGTAAATAGTGACCTTACATTCTAAGTACTAAAAGCCATGAATTGTGGGTGATTATTATGGTTACCCTCTAGTCAATAGTAGTTATGTTCTGCATAGCCATTCTGAAAAAGCACGGATAGTGGTTTGGTTGCCAAAATAAAGGAATTGGCCATTGCTTCAAATAACTTAAAAATGGAGCTACGATGTCGTCTCAGTTTCCAAGGTTTGCATAGTAATCGGGGGATATCAATAAGGGTGCATATGGAAGACAGAATCATCATTGAAAGTTTTGGTTTCATTTTTAGTCACTGGCCTAATTTCAAAAGACTGATTAATATAGATGAAATACTGTTTCAGAAAAATAAAAGCTGATATAGAATATTAAAAATTAAGACAACATAAGAAGGAAATATGCAGAAAGAAAATATGAATCAAGTCTGGATAAGTGCAGGTTAGAAAGGGATTGTATCCAAGATGTATATTGTGGCTTATTCTGTTGATTTGACTACAAAAGTGAACTTCTAAAATTTTTAAAATTCACATATGTTGAAAGCGTTCTCTGTTTAAGTCGATAATCATTATTGTTTGGTATAATATTTTCCTTCATAATTTCTTGATTTGTGAGATCTAAAAATATACCTTTTGTTTTATTTCATATTGTTCTGTTTGAACAAATTCAATTTTCTCTTACACTCTCAATTTGGCAATGGTTGGAGTCTGGGAATACTTCAGTTTGACACTAATTTTTCAATAATTGGAGATGACTATTTATAATTCATTGATATACCTTTTGTTTTATTTCATATTGTTCTGTTTGAACAAATTCAATTTTCTCTTACACTCTCAATTTGGCAATGGTTGGAGCCTGGGAGTACTTCAGTTTGACACTAATTTTTCAATAATTGGAGATGACTATTTATAATTCATTGTGTGCTTAGTGTTTTGCAGGGTACCAAAGGCTGCCAGTTAAGTCTGTTGGTGCCGTTGATGCAAATGTGGTCACCATCTTTGAGGTGGTTCTCAGCCTTGACAGGTAAAAGGAGTTATAAGTTGATTAAATATGTTTGTTCTGCTAATTATAGTAAACTCCTTCTGAGAATGACTCTCTGCAGGTGGGATATGTTAACATGTGGCTTGGTATTTGTGGATTCAGTGGACGGGCACTATGGCGTTGTTTATGGAACATGTGATCCAAAATTTTTAACGCGGCATGTCTATCAATTTTGTCTTTCATACATTTTAGCCATTCGTAGCCAATATTTTATAGGTAGAGATAGATTTAAGCTAGAGTTATTTAGCTGCAAAAATGCTTTTGTGAAATGCATTTTGAACATCTAAGTTGGAAGTGTTACATTATTAATCTGGACCTTTAACATGTACAAGGTCTGAGAACCAAATGTCTGTGCAACTTTTGAGTTTGTAAATAGGATTCAATGTATGCAATAAATTTCCCATAGATAACTATGATCTAAGGCATGTTGATTGTTGGTGAAATGTGTCGGTTGATTTCACTTAATTTGATCCGTGAATCAGATGACGACCCTTGATTAAGTGGTTGAGATCCCTATACCCAGCCTTCTCATATAACTATTGTGCAAGTGTGGGCAAAGATTACATAATAGAGGAATAAATGTACCATATGCTATATCATTAATATTATGTACATAGTGTACACAAATGATTAAACCAAAATACGTTCCTCTTAGCAAACTAAGGATTCGAGTCATGCAGTGGATGTAATGTTGTTTGTCTACAAACTTCTTATCATAGTCTTGATCTTTATGGATAATGATGGAGAATGTATTGAGTGTGTTTTTGGTACTGAGCCTACACAACACTTGTCTGTCAAGATGAGAGCACTAGAAGCAGGGTCGGCGGAACCATCCCCAACCGGGCGGTTCCGGCCATTCTGAGCTGCCCTAGTGGCTGACCGGTACGGTTCCAGCAACAGAATTGAAATCCGTTGCTAGAGGGGAAGGAAAGAGAGAAAAATAGAGAGCGAGCAGGGGAGGGAGGGAGAGGAAGAGGAAGGAAGAGAGAGGGAGGTGGAGGTTGGCCGACGGAGGGCCGGTAGAGACCAGCGAGTTGTGCGGAGGATGCTCCTCTGGGCTCTGCGGCCGGAATACAAGGCGGGTCCCCTGTTTCATTCGGAACAGGGGTCTGACTTGTTTTCTGGCCGTTGAGGTTTCCTTCGCCTCCTGCTCGGGTTGCTGGCCTTCGACGGCTCTCGCCGGCCTCCCTCCCTCTCTCCCCCTTCTCTCTCTCTTTTTTCTCTCTCCCTCGTCCTCTACTGTGTCAGTACAAGCCCGGTACGGCATGGCGCGGGTCCGTACCGACTCGTTCCGCTGGGCAACTAGTACGGTGCGCGGTACCGGTTCCACAAGTCAAAACAATATCGTTATAGCTTATGATGGTCTTTGTAATTCTGGTTAAGAGCTGCTGGAAGTAAAAATGTGGATGATCCTAGTACGGGGTTGTTGGAGCATGTAAACGGATTAATTGTTTGATAAAAGACTTAGTGTCCTCCAAATGTTTAGTGAAGAATTATGCCGTGTGCGAACCATCTAGTGAAATGAATGTCCTAACTGTTTGATGCAGGCTAAAATTGTCTTCAAATTGTGTAATGAAGATTTATGGTGTTCGAAAACCATTTGATCTTGACTTAAGATATCTCTTGGCCATTTGATGAAGATGTAAGATGTCCCCCGACCATTTGATGAAGATTTAAGGATCCTAGGACTATCTTATGAAGATGCAAGGTATCCTTGAAAATTGTGTTGAAGAATTTGGCTGTCATGAATCATGTGATGAAGATGCATTGTGAGCATTGTGACTTTCCTACAACTAGGAGGAGGAAACTTAACCGCAACATGATATCAAAGATTCTTTGCATTCCCCTTTTGCCACTTGTTGGGCTTGTTTGGATATCGAAAGATCTTGTTGGTCTGATAAGATCTTCTGGCAGGCATCTTTTTGAGAAAATATTGTGGAACTCAAGCATAAACCAGGGAGGCCAAAGAAGACGGTGATCGGAGGAGCAATTAATCCCTAGTTATAGGGAAAAATAAATCACCTCTCAAAATTGATTAGTTATCCCTGAAAACAAGAAATTGGTTGCTCCATCTAAGAACCAGATCTCTTTCAAGAGCTTCCTGTCATAGTCCCACATTGCTTGATAAAGGGGTCATACATGGGTTTAAAAGCAGGTCCAGTCCTCTACCCAATAGCTTAAACATTTGGGGCTGAGTCTATGACAAGTGGTATCAGAGTGGTTCTGGTGTGCATCATAGCCTTATTAGTTATGTGGGCCTCTCACTAGGGGATACCAAGGTCGAGTAGGACCTGTGCCATGGGTGCACCCCCACCCCCCTCTCGAGGAGAAGCCAATCTATGACAAGGGTGTCACAAGGTTGGACAGGGAGATTGTCATGATACCAAATTGGTTGATGAAGGAGTGCCACATGGGTTTATAAGCTTGGGCCGATCCTCCGCCCAATAGCTTATGCTTTTTTGGCTATAAGTCCATAACATCCTGCTTCCCCACAATTTCTAAAGAGATTCCCCATTGGAAGATCTTATTGGACCAATAAGATCTTCCAACATTTAAATGGGGGCATAGAGTATTGAATCATTTATTTTATGATGGAACTGCCAATAAACAAAGAAGGTGTAGCTAAAATAAAGAAAACGAGTACTAAGTGATGTCATGAATTCCACTTGGGAATTCTGGGATTCCTGACAATTTTGGATTTCCTTAATCAAGATGTTTTGGTGAGTGAATATTGGTTTGTTTTTGGACATCCCTTTTTGGATCCTAATACCTAAACAATGCTAAACTTTTTATCCTTTCCGATCCTCTCTATGCATTGTCAGAATATATTAAACTCCTAATATGAAGTCTTCTGATGATTTTTTATTTTTTGACTAAGTATACAGTGATCGGATAACGTATTTGATACAAGAGAAGTCCCAAAATAAATGTCTTTCCTTTGCAATGCTTACTTGCTTCTTATGGATGTAATAATTGAAAAGTGGCAAAACGTGTAGTATGTAAATTATGCATCATGGAATCTGAAATTTTACTTTGCACTTGTTTTAATGGATCACCTGATAACGTGGTTGAGGATTAGACACATCCCTACCTATTTATCAGCAAAGAAACAATGGATGTTCAAAAGAACCACAAATTTGCAGGATACAAAGATTTAGCATCTCTCATATCTGAGGTTGGCACAACCACGTTTACCTGATGGTGCCTTCTAAAGGAGAGACAATGAACATTGAGAAAAATAATTAAAAAAATTGTTCAGAGCATTATCACAAGCCAAATTAGCAAGAAATTCTGATACCATATTTTCTTCCCTGTACATGTGTAATGTGAATGTTCAACGGAGCTGTCGCCTTCTTCCACTTAACCAAATCGTACCTCATATTCTAAGGAGGGTTGACATTTATCCTGTAAGAAATTTCAATGCACCGATCTCTAAGAGGATGTTAAAAGTACTTTTATTAATAAGTGATCCAATTCCATCTGAAACAGCTTGGAGCTGTACTCATGATTGGTTGAAATGCTATATTATTGTGCACACATATTTGTTCTCCTCCTCTGGGTGAAAATTTTAAGGAAAAGGTTTATAAAGTAGGTTGTTCTCTCTCAGAATTCCTTTATAGAAATCTAGCCTGTTTTTATTTGAAATAAAGAAAACCACATGATTTTCCCCCCAAGTGTATACATTGAATATTTTGGACTGAGAAGAAGCAAAAGTTTTTCAAAACTGCCTCAGAATGAAAGAAGGTTATGATATCTGCTGCCGAAGCTCAGCATGGAATTTGGATTGGACCAAATCAATATGTCTGGTTTCCTACTCGATTGAGTATTTTTGTGTGGAGAGACTTTTTTGATTTCTTACTTCTTTGACTTCGAAAAATATCTTCCTTTCTTTCGGCCACTTGGACTTCTACCTAGCTTCACTCCTGGATCTTTTTGTGTTCTATGTGGACTTTGTTTTCCGTTGGTTTGGTTTTGGTGCTTTTGTTTTTGCCGTAAGTGAGCCTTTTCTTTTGGGCCAAACAATTTTCTAACATTAACACAAAAATCCTGGTCATGTGTTTCCACATTTCCCCAAAGAAAAAAATATTATCCTATGTGTATGTGTTTTATGTTCTCCAACTAGTTTCTGGGAACAAATTCCCTGTTCAAGCACCTAATCATGAATGCAAATCCCTATGTTAAGTTTATCTGGATTAAAGTAGCCCTTTAGTTGATCAACAATTTCTTTCCTACTTTTGTTGGACAGTTATCATCTCCCTATGTGATCATTTGTTGTGTAACCTTTTCAGCTTGATGTTTCAGCATGTTGGAATTACTTTAGCTGAACTGCTGTATCCAACCAGAACATCATGTTTTGGGTTCACTGACATGTGTCTCTTAATGCCAATTTTGATACCATATCAGCATCAAATCTGCACTCGGCACAAAAATTTATGTTTTTTTGTAATGATGTTATCATTATCTGTCTTATTCTCTTAACATTGCTTTTCAAGTGGCACAAAGAAGGATTTTGTTTTCCTGAGACGGGTTCCGCAGGCAAGATGCAGCATATAGTAAGTCATCATCATTTCCTTTAATTCTTCTACTTGTTTGAACTTATGAGTTTATATGCTTTCCTCATACATACTTCTGTATATTATTGTTGACTGAGATGCATAAGATTTTGAGGAACATTCTCCAGGCTACCATAAAAAGTGGTAGTAGTAGATTATACTGGCTTCCTGTCATTTTTCCACTCATCATATTTGTACGCATGGTCTATGAAACATTATTAAGAACCTTATTTGAGGAAAATGTTATTAAGAACTTATCTTTGAAATCTATGCATTCAAGAAGACAATTTACTTCTTGTACCATAATGGAAATAATTGCTGGGTTATATCTTGATATGTTTTCAAGGTATTCTTATAGACTTAAATACTAGTTAGAATGCCATAACATGATATACACTCTGCCAATGCGTTGCACATGGCAATGTTGCATTGGCACAATGCCATCTGAATTGGCATGTTGCCATGCCGATGTGTGCCAAGAACTGCCACCAAACAATGCAACACTGCGCAGGTGGGCATGGCATGCACAATGCATACAGCTTCATTACACAACAGCATGACACTGTTATGCGGTACTTTAATCCTTGAAATTAACATTCCTATAAATTGAAAAATTACATAATTGTAGGGATTAATTTTTGGTTTTGGTTCACTCCGTAGAGTTTTGGTTTTGGCAGTTTCGATGGTTTTGATAGTTTGCTCAGTTTCAGAGTTTGTCTTCAAAAAAAAATCAAGACAAGTTCTTTCACAATATTTTATTTTTTTTTAAGTCATGTAGAGTCATAGCTATATTATTCAAGTAGTTTCGATAGAATTATTTTTTTTTGAAGCTTTATGCATTAATCAAATCATGTAAGTTACTATTATATGGAGTAAAATATTATATATCACTTAATCATGCATCAACTAATAAGTATACATAAAACTAATTACATATATCTCTCTAAAATAACATGGATTAGATCATTAGAGCCTTGGTAAACGTGGGGCTGAATTGTGTTAATGAATTTTAGAAAGCACTGTACAAATATTTATTTGTTAAAGAAAAAATAAAAATAAAATAGTTAGTTTTGGTTGAAGCTCGCTGAAACAGGCAGGAACCAACTGAAACTAATCCTTTTCGGCCAAAGCTTCAAACCTTGGATGGAGGAAGGAAAACATTAATGCTTGCTACTTTAATAGCACCTTCACATTGGTGGGGCACATAAGAGTGAGAAGCAAGAATATTCCAATGTATGTTGAGATCAAGACTTGGGTGAGACTTAGTGCGGTTGCTCCATTGTGACCTATGTGGTCATGTTTTCAAAATAGTAAAAATCTCTCTACGTTGCAGGAGTAAGGCTGTGTATAATTGACTCCCCGGATCTTGCAGTCGTGGGAGCCTCATGACCTTTTATCTTGAGATTGTGCGCATATATATATATATATATATATATATATATATACTTATACTGATTGAGCTGTCATGGAGTTTGCTTGTATCTATCAGCTATGGACATTTTTAGGGCAGGAGCCATGATGCTTTCGTCCAAACAATTTAGATATAGATTTCTGAGTGCTCCCTGATGTAGCTACTATAGACTTGATATTCGATCAAGGATTTCATGTCATTAATCGATAGATTTTTTATATTTGCTCCCATGATTAAAATAATAAATTTATAAAAAAATACTATAAGAACATCATGAAGAAATTTGAATTCTGCTAGTATTAATATTATCAATCAATAATACATGGAGGGGGATTTCCCACCATGACCTCTTACAACACTTTGATTTGTACAAATACTCAGCTTGTTCTTCTCAATTCGAGGAGCCCGTGTTGCCATGCAAAACTCCTAACTGCAACTTGACAGAGGCATTAATGAACCTGTGCAGTGTGTAGTTATATATAAAGCTAATGTTATATAAAGGATAGGATCGCACTCTTTTTTTGTCCCCTAATACTACAATATACATGCAAGCATTAGCCATCATAATCCATCAGAAGCTATGGGTAACTTTACTGGTCACTTCAAGGGTGACTGCATCCTAGCACTTTCAACACAACCACACAACTAGACTGGCTAGAATCCAGCTTCAGCTCCACCTATTTCTAGAACTACAGCTTTCTAGTTTCCACCTCTTTCAGACGGAAGTATCCCTCCAGCAAAAGCAACATTTCCAAACTCATTTCTCCAAAAGTAATCGCTTTCCACCTTGATCACTTCGATGCAATCAAACAGGCCCTAAACAATAATGAAGTAGATGTAGTTCAGTTCGAAGCACAAATATCCGCTTGGCATGTTTTATTGAAAAGCAATACGAAGGTATATTTCCCCGCTGCATTGATGCTAGATTGCAGCACAAAATCGAGCATAGTCAACCTTAGGTTTAGGTGGCACGGAGAGTGATTAGATTGCGGGATTAAACTTTTCCATCATGCCACGTATGGTTACAACGACAGCATGGTTTTCTAAATGGCAACTTTTCCTCATGAACACCCAACAGCAGCCTAGTAATAGTTTTGCATAGGCAGTGGCTGCTATATGGCATTTGCGTTGGTCGCAGCTGTCGTTGCCTAGCACCTGCAACTGTACGGCTGATCTATGATATTCTTCCGGAATCCGGACGAAAGGAGGAACGGACTCCCATGGCCGCCCTCATAAACTTTTTCAACAGGTTCTTGCATTTTATAGGCAACTTAAATCCAAAAACAGTATCAAAACAAGTGATGCCGATGAACTTATTCATTCTGGTGGTTCTACCTACCTTAGCCATCATAAAATTAATCTTATTAGTACACGATCTTGATAATGATCTCGTCCGTTCTACCATATCTACCATACAGCCTAAAGCTCCAATACATGCATTTGTGAAGCACTGTGCACCGCTTCCTTTCAAATGCATGTAATATGCCATACTTCAAAAGTTTATTTTATTATTATATAGAGTCAAAATTTCTCCTTTTTGCCCTATTTCTTTTTTTGGTTGATTGCTTGTTATCCTCCCCATCCATTCATAAAGATAGGACGCCCTGCAACTGCCAAAAACTTTGACAACTTGGTAAGCCAGCACTTTGAAAAAAATGTAATTTGTTAAGATAATTGATAGCATAATTACATTGGAAAGAGCAAGTGTCCACCCATTTATGTTTCAGAATGCAGTCCTATGCTGAGGCAGACATGCGTCTCTCACATTACCAGTCATTCATCCACTTGACCAAATCACCACCATGTATGTGGAGTCGCATCGTCTTTTCTTTTTGAGCATTAAAATTCATAAAATCCATGAGCATGTCATCAATAATCCTCGATCTTCTCTACTCAAAAGCCATATATCCATATCTTACAATGTAAACAATTAAATATAGAAACATTTCATAATTATTTACCAAATAATAAAGCCTTTGTAGATAATCAAGGCTATAATTATTATTGCACACAAATACAAAATGCTTTAATAATTGTTTAGAAATGCACTATTTTATTCTCATCACAAAATGGCTGCAAGTGAGCAAACTAATTACGGCGAGGTTCGCTACCATGATTCAAGGTAACAGCTGGAACAAGATCAAAAAGTCCCAGCATTGCCATCGATACAGAATATAGCAACTCAACATCCGATACATTCTAACTGACATTGTGGTATGAATCCATGATAGCATCTGCAAGGTATTCACACTTAGAGAGAGATAAACCAGCCAAAGATATCCTTCCATCCTTAGTCATGTATACACGCCATTTGTCCGTCATGTGATCACTCTGGTAAGACAAAAACAGATGATATGAGAAAATATACCAGCAATATGACTGCGCATTCTGATTTGCAGTGTCATGAGAATTTGTAAACTGAAGATGGTGCAGAATTACAAAATAAAAAGTTTTTCAGAAAATCCTCATTTCTATAGCCAACCACATATAAACAATATATCATTTAGTTCAGAGGAGTGTGTCTACCTGTGCCTTGTTCAAGCCACTGAAGGAGAACATGCCAATCTGTTTGAGAATGAAAGACCAATCTTTTCCACTTTTATCTTTCTGTGAGAGGTAGTCAAAGAGTCTCTGCCTTACATTCTTTATTCGCCCAGCCATTAGTTCCATCTCTTGTTTCCATTCATTGAAAAGAGTTAGATCTCCAACGACATTGGCAACTATCCGAGCACCATGGACAGGAGGATTGGAATACATTGGTCGGGCTAGCCTTTTCAGCTGGCTCTTCACCCTGATCGTGAGAAGAATATATTGAAATTGCATCAACTAACAATCAGAGTATACTGTTAGCCACATACAGAACAACCCAACTAATTGCTAATCATGCAATTTCATTTATTGTACCTTGCTGCGGCATCCGAGGATGAACAAACAACATTAATAGCTCCAATCCTTTCCGCATATAACCCTAGGTTTTTACTGTAGGACTGAGCAACCAGAAGCTCCAAACCACGTTCAACAAACAACCTAACAGAGTATGCATCTGTATCAAGGCTTCCACTGGCAAATCCCTGCAGCATTTCAAGGTCAGGCACAAATTTTGTAAAGCAAACAATATTCATATAGAAGCTGCTTTACCTGGTATGCAACATCAAAGAAAGGGACATGATTCTTCTCTTGAATGATGTCAGCAATTTTATTCCACTGTTCAGGAGTTGGGTCGATTCCGGTTGGGTTGTGAGCACAGCCATGCAACAGAACAAAAGATCCATCTGGTGCAGCCTACAAAAGCAAATCAATAATTAAATAAACTGGATGGAAATATTAAGAGAAATAGTTATTTCATCTTTTGGAAGTAGGAATTTTACTTATCAAGACCATAAATCAGTTCTACAAAGCAATGAAATCATCAACCACGGCAATGTTTTTAAAGAAAGCAATCAATTAATTTAAATAAATCTTATCAGACTTCTTCACATCAATTCAGACCTCTTCTTACAGTATTATTACTTAAAACTGGCCGATGCAGATGGAAGTGGAAGGCTGTGAATTGAGAACCAGCACGAACTTGAAACTTAAGGTTCCTAACTTAGCAACATAAGATACTGAGATATTCCAATTCTAAAAATTAAAGAAAAAAGTGAAATTGGCATCTGAAAAAGAACGATTCAAGAGGCAGCATATAGATTTAGGATCTATCAGTAAGAAGAAACATATAGGAGGAAAATGACTGATGAATGTAATATCAAATAAGGGTATTAGAATTTTGACACAAGAAAAGATGGAAAATTTCTCTGTCAATGGATATCATTATTGGTGTTCTTGAAGAATACAAGAGGAGGCCCAGTTCAGTTGACTCCAAAGCAAGGTCTTGTATACCTTTATGTCTGCTAGCATACCATCAAAATCCAATCCAACAGTTCTCGGATCATAATAACGATATTCAGACCAAGGAACCCTGGCATCATTAAAAATGTTCTTGTGATTACCTGTTCACATATAAGTAAAAAAGAAAAAAAATTAGCAGATCCAGTGTATGTAGACGAACTGACAAAGAAATATTACAGCACAGCAGGCCAAAAGATGCTTAGGAAGAGAACATGCATACCCCATGTGGGAGATGATATTAAAACTTTTGCATCAGGAAAATATCTTTGTATAAATGCTGCAGCTAGACGAAGTGATCCAGTCCCCGAAAGACTTTGAACAGTGGCAACCTGAATTACAGATGCCGTAGCAGGAAAAAAATAATCATGCCTATTTCCTCCATTTGCGTAATTTGATGCAAATTAAATCAAAATATAAGGAAAAACAGCATACTCTTCCTTGTTGGATGACAGGATTATTTGCTCCAAAGAGTAAATCTGCAGTAACCTTATTAAATGCAGCCAAACCTTCGATAGGAAGATACTGCATCATCAAACAGAACTCAAAGGTAAGAGAAGAACGGCAAATGAGATGTATAACTCCAAAAAATCCCTTCAGCTGGCTGTTTCAAATAACCTCTTTGTTTTCTCCTCTCTCCAGCATAAGATTTTCTGCCTGCAGAATAAAATACTAATTAATTACCTTAATTAATATTGGATGGTCAAAGGAATCAGAGCTTTTAATTTCAATTGATAGGGAAAACAGAAAAGCATAGCCTGAGGTATGACGAAATCTGCTTGCGGTGTCTTTGTGCACCAAGTATTAGATGGTGTAGTTTTCCAAAATAATCAACAGGATTCATACCTTCCTAACCACATTTAGTACGTAAGGTTGGAGCTCTTCTGTCCTGTACGCTCCAACCCCAAGGTTAAGTTTCACATCACTTGTGTCTGCTTTGAATGCTTCAGAAACCCCAAGAATCGGGTCTGGAGGTGCCATAGTCACACTCTCGAAACGAGACACATTAACTGCGACAGCCAAACTGACTCGACCAAAAGCCTGCAAACCACATATTGATTACTACTAAAATCTCCCAGCATAGATAATATAAAAATGAAATGGTTGTAGCAACAATCAAAAAATTACTATCGATCAGCAGTTCTATAATGAATTTAAAAAGTAATATTAAACAGAACCAACAAGATTTATCCATAAATATCTTCAAGTATCCTACTCCATCACCGATCCCTACCAAGGACACATACCCATTGCTAGCAAGCTTTTTTTAGATCCATTCTCATATCCGTATCCAGGTCAACATATCCAAGTTCTCCCATGATCGATCCAATATGGGATCCATGTCAGGGGTTATTCTAGTTGTCACAGCACAAGCTCATAAAATCTCACTCTGCTCTCGATCCTTGTATATTCTATTGGTTCAACTCCTCAGCTTTCAATAATTCCATCATCACCATCATCAATGTTATTTTCATGGTCATCAATCATTGTCAATATCATCAGTCAAGTCTCTTCAATCAGATATGTGGTTGATTATAGCAAAGGTTTCAAGGAAGGATTTAGCAAATTTATGACCAGTTGTAACCTATCATCAACCCTCTGGAAATCGTTCTTAGAGAGGAATATTTTTCCTCTTGTTAAAAGTTAACATGTTCCCTCTTCATCTAAACTTTCATAAAGTCTATCTAAATTTTGGAGGGTCAATTTCTTTATGCAAAAAACTAGCATCTAGCCAACTGGTGCACTGCGTCATTTGCTTTGTCCAGGAATTTAAAATCATTTCATGTGGTTTAATATCCAACCCTTCCTGGTTTTACCCAGAATTTACCTCCTCAAGCTCATACATAACATGGCTGATTTTGGTCATTGAGGTTGACATCAGGTGCACAATCTTTCAAAATATTATGGCTATTCACTTATTCCACAATATGAACTAAAGTAACTAATGCAGAATAAATTTATGACAGAGAAAAAGAGAGCACATATTTGACCAAAACTACTTTAATTCAAGAAAAACAAAAATCTACAAAAATTATAACTGTCTTTTTTGCTGTAAAAATGTTATATATATATATATAAGTTTTATATTGTATA
>JAOXJJ010000001.1:9024575-9039221 GCA_025769935.1 Phoenix roebelenii
GAACATACAAGAAGTTGAGAAATTTGAAGTTAATTTTTTATGACTTTGAAGATCTATTAGATGGACCCACTGTTCAGGTTTAGATACACTGCAAGATAGAAGATAATGTTGCCTATAAGGAAAACCACAAACTAAGAGTTAGATGTAATTTCTGATGCAAATATTGCATGCCTATTTACATGAAGAGAACAATGAGAACCTGTTTACACCTAGAGAATTATGTCTTATCACATTTATTAAGTTTTTAATTGGGCATCTCATGATGTTCAGATGTATGAAATTACAATCACTTAAAATTTAACTCATAAGACAAATAACTGAAAATAATTACTCATCATCTTCAACACATTATTGTGATAAACTGTAGCCATCGAGATAAAAAGTTCTTTCAGCATCCTGTTAAAGTAAGAGAGCACAAACACATATATATACAGAGTGAAATGAACATAAGTACTAGTATCCTATATGGTTTTCCAATATCTTGGATGGAGTTGTACAGGAACCAAGAGAATTAGTATTCTTAAAAAGTTCCATAGATCTCAAAATGTTCCTAAGATGAGTTTCCAATACCTATGAAAAATGATTTAATTGAAGATAAAACTGAAGAACGAGTTTTTGTATTTCTAGATGGTGAAAGTTGATAATCAACGGAAAAAATAAAAGTGAACAAGAAATACAAGCAAGTGGGATGAATTAAAGTCGCATGTGCTAGAATATTAGAATGTGTCTTGAGATATGCTTGAACCATTGATTTCTTGAAAATAAAACCAAGAACAATAATATAATCCAGTGAGAACATATGTTAAAGGCCATTCATCAAAGTATTCCCCATTGTTCAAATAGAAGAGAAAAAAGGGGACAACATTAAAATGAATCCAGTACAAGTTCAGGATCAACATATGTTGTCGATCACCTATTAAGTGATGTGTTTGCGTATGCTGTTAGCAAAAATAACATCAGTAATCCTGAACCACAAACTAATCATTGTTTCTCTAACAGTCATGTATACTACTGTGATATAATGTGACAGTCATCAGTCTAGACAAAATAACATTGGATCAGATATGACCAATACTTCAACCTCTCTCTCTCTCTATCTATCAATCTATCTCTCTCTGAAGAGAACAAATTAAGATGTTCCTGTGATGGTAGGCCAAAAAATCATGCAAAAAAAAAACGAATGTTGGATGACATAAGTGCTTATAGGTAATGAAAGGCCTTTTTGCCTCAAGTTATCAATGCAAATCACTAGGGCTTACAAGAGTTTGGCCAAAATGTTCCAATTCCATCTGAACTAAATCCAAAATAATGACTGTTTTATTGGTCTTGGTAGTCCCAAGTAGTGTTTGGCCAATATAGACCATCTTCAAATCTTTATATTCAAGTAATTAATGCTATTTTTTATGTAATTTCTCCATTTTGGAGTTAAGAGAACAGAAGCTTACTCACGAGGAATAAATCCAACCTCCAAGAAGCATTTTGCTAAAACTTGACATGGAATTTTCAAGTTCTAAAAGCATTGAAGCATTTATATTTTGTATATAGAATAAGCATTTTTGTAAGGCTTAAGGGACTTTCTGGGTGCTTGTAAGTTCCACGAGCAAAAATATGAGGATAGAGGTTTATCAAGTAGGGCCTTCTGAAGAGTACATTCACAAGATTTGAGTGTAAAGTTGTGAAACTTGACCTCAAATTTCGCATATATTTTGTTATTCTCACAGTCTCAAATTGTCACCAAATGACATCAGCAGATATAATGATGTGTTACACTCTTATAACATGCATTCCAATATGTTGAGTTCAAAAAAGTAATTTTTGATAGTTTTGGCCCAAAATGAGTTGAATATACACCTGAAAATACAACAGAGACAATATGCTCTGGGATAATTCTGATACATTTTCTTAGCCCCTTTTCCTATAAAAAAATTCTTTTTTAAACTTTTATTGCACATTTAACATTCCTCAGTTAAAATAGCAAAATAAGAGGCAAAACAACCAAAATCAAAACTCATTCAACCCCGCCAAAACTGAATTGCGAATCATTGCCTAAAAAAATCGATTGCTAAGATGATAGCATGGCTAATAATTGCTTGCCTAAGGCTCAAGTAACTAGTTTGTGTAGCTGCATAGAAACTTAGACATGTTTTATTGTCTAATTTGCTTATATTCAGTTACTGTTTGCTGAGATGAAGACCAGACTAGCTCACCCTTTTTTCTAGTTATTTATAGATCATCATGAATAATACACTTAACGTGTTGTTCATTAACAGGAATACCTGGATAACAGTATATGCTTCAAAAAATTAAAAACGCAAGTAAAATATTATAGTCCAATGCAGTGGCAACTTTAGACACTTTCAAACCTAGAAGAGGCCTTAACATATAATTCCGTCAATCATTAATAGATATAATGCAAAAATAAAAAAGGATCATAGTAAATGAACAAACGTGTAACAGTTTCTCTTAACACTAAAGCGTGCAGGCAAATACTTTTAATTTTTCCAACCTCTTGATTGAAGCATCCCCCTATGAGAACAAATTACTGATATTAAGACACTCGTACCACAATCAGCAGGAAATTTATTTTTTTTTAAAAAAATCTTGAATAAAATCCATAGAAACACCAACAAACATTTAAAAAAGTTACCTTTCCCTTAAAAAAGAGATTGCCGCCCCTCCTCCCGACTCCAATCCGCTGCTCAATGACCCAATTCTCTCATTCGAGCAACCAAATAAAGATATTGGAATTCAAAACGACGACATCAACGTGAAAAGAAATTTAGAACACGAAAAAAAAATCAAAACCTTTGGGTTTTCCCGGATGGCCGCCGCCGAGGCGGAGAGCGCGAGAGGCGCCAATGATGAAGCCATTCGATCTGAAGAAGAATTTAACAAGAAATTAAAAATAACTGATCTTGAAAAAAAGACCAGAGAAATAGCGAAACTCGAAATCGATACGATACCTGATCTAAAGACACACAAAAACAAAAACCCTAATTGACACCAAGGCTGAGAAAGGGAGGGATCTTGCGAGCGATAAGATCACTGGCAACGTCTTTATGTCGTTGCGGAGAGAATGGCGGCTGGTTGCCCATCGGAGGGCCACGAGCTTCGTATTCTCCGTCATAGGCATACGGATCCCATGCTTCGCCGTAGCTTTACGAAACAGTGACCTTCCTTTCGGGAGTTGAGACAAGCGTAAGATCACAGCCAATCGTTTGCTAACTGGCGCCGGTCCATCGTATATCATGTGGATGGACGGCTGTGATCTCACCGTCCATTCCATCGTGGAGGAGGATAAGGACACTGGCGTTGACGAGGCGCACTCAGGGTTCGAATGGTTTCTCCGCGTCCAGCCGTAGATGGCAAAACGGTGGGCGGCGGACGAACGACAATAAAGAAAATAAAATGGTGTTGGTACACCGTAGTGCAATCGGCATGAGTGCTTTTGTCTTAGGTTTGCATGAAGCGTTGACCCATTTGATCACTTCCCCCGTTCTATCTGTACTTGTATCCTGTGGGCTTCCTTGACTCGGGAGAAAACTAGTGTGAATTGCCGATGTTAAAAAAAAAAAAAAAAAAAAATCTGTGGACTATTGCACATATAAGTTATCCATATCTTAATGCATAAGATACACACGAAATAGAATATGATTAATTTTTACCAAAAAAAAGAAATATGATTAATTGTGATTGATAGCTACAATTAAATAGAGAAAAAAATGTCATGTGATGTACATGAGAGAAAAGTTACGACTGAGATAAAGCATGAAAGGGGATAATTGAAATGGGGAGAAACCGATATAATGGTCAAGAAAAAAAGAAAAAATTGAAACATGACATTTGAGTTAGAATTCAGAAGTTTTGGATTCTTATGATAAAAATGAAAAAAAAAAAAACAAATTTCCTAATTCATTAATGGAGTTCAATTTTTTAACGTATTTTTTTTTCTAAAATTAAAGTTTCCATTCTCATGATTTATGTATGTTCATGTTTTAGTCTAAACAAATACTCATAAGTGGGAAATAAGGTATATTTTATTTAATTTTAAAAGTGATAAAAATAATGTGTTGTTATGATATTTGTTATCAATTTTTCTCCAATGAAATACTTGTTGTTCATTTTCACCATCATTTGTGCTTTGTAGAATGCCATTTCACTCCTTAGATGAATAAACTTGAAGTGTTATCTATAGATATGTCTATACGTAAATATTCGCAATGCTCTTACTCTGTTGTTATAAACTATTGTTTACTTGTAGATATGATAATAAATTTAAAGACTAGATTTTTAAATCAAAACATGATTCATGAAAGCATTGACTATTGAGGACAATGAAAGCTTCAATACCGCATCTCATGTAGAAAGCAACAGTAGGTTGGGTTTAATTTTCAATGGTCAATGGCTACCCTAATATCTTTAGTGGCTGCAAATCCTGGTAATTTTTCAATAGGTGGGACCTGAGTAATTTATCAAGATAATCAGTAATCAAACAACCTGTTCTATAGCTTCAAGACATCACTGCGTCGTTATCTCTATTATATATTCTCTATCTATCCTCTTTATCTCTATTATTCTCAATCTATCCATCTCTTTATTTGTTTATTTATTTATTTATGGGATAGGATTTTGTAATCCATTAAAAAATGAGATGATATTTTGTAACTGCACCATATGGAAAAAGACAGCTTCGACATGGACATTTTGGAACTGCTTGCGGTTCCATAGCTGTAGAAGATCATAGAGTACCTGATTGAATTAAGGGCATTATGGGAATAAAAAAAATAATTAGTATAATTAGCTAATCTTATGCACACATGCTAATAAAATGTCGCAAACCGGCAATTATGGGTCGAACATTCAAACAACTTAGCACCACTTAATATCTTTAATTCAAATAATTTGGCTTCTATTGATCTCGTATGAACAAAAGAACAAATTGGATCGGTGGTATCAAGGCTAGGGAGAATACCTTTTGGAGGGTTATTTCCCCTACCATAGATGGGATAATTTATTCCATGAAACAAGTCAGTTTTCTTGTATTTGATCATAGAGATAAGTGAAGAAATAAGTGGATGCATCTATTTCATAATTATTTGGATTTTATCACAGGGATAAAATTGTCGTCCCATGTTTCGGTACGTTTGAAGCATGGATATGAATAAAATTATGATTGGAATGGATAACTATTCCATATTTAATGGAATAACGAAATTTTATTAATCTAGTGAAATAGAATTACTGAATAAGTTTCCTTGTTTGAGTAAAGCTATTCCATATCTTTATAGAATGTTTGGCAGGATACCTCCAGTTACAATTTTATCATAGACATAGAACTGCTCCATCGCTCTTTGATGTGTTTGAAGAATAGATAGAGATAAAATTGTATCCGAAAGGAACAAGTTTTCCTTGTTCCATGAAATATTCCTATTCCACTAATTTCATAGAATAAAAATTATTTAAATAAATAATTTTATTCGAAGCTTTTTATTACGTCTGGCGGGGGAACAGAGACGTGCATCACTTGCTTAATGCTGATTCACTTGAGAGGTTCTCAGGTAACTCAAAAAGGTGGTGTTTTGCATCGTTATTGATCCCTTTGAAATGTGCTGCTAAATGAAGCAAAGTGATTAGTGCGAGCCACATAAGTGATTTTTTCTTGCTGTTTACCTAATATCAAAGTTTCCATGCACCTTGACATAGGGTTTGGGTTGTATCTTTCGCATGAAAAAATGATCGATCTTCTTTACATTGACTATTGGATGGCGCTCTGTGCAACTCTTAAAGCACTCCGAACACCTTGAGTCATCTGCCTGTACAAATCTTAAAGTCACCGTTGCATGATCCAATGATGATGTGCGCAAGCGGAAGATACAACCCTTATCCTATAGGCGCATGACCTCAGCCATCCATCCACTTTATCAGATCACCACTGTGCATGTAGAGTCCTAACCTTTGTGCAATACGGTCCATGCAATCCATAAGTGTGTACCAGTAGCAGTACATTTTCTCTAACCAATTCCTAGCTCACAAAGTTATATTTCTTTTCTTAAAAATAACAAGATTTAGAAGTAGTTTATTATTAATCATCAAAGGTGTTTGTTGGCGCTGAAGACTATAATTATGTGCAATTCTGAAAAAAAACACTTCATGACTTGTTATCTTTTGACTTTTTTAAGACTACAAAACAATGAACAGATTTCGGCACAGAAGTTCACAACTAGATTCAAGTGATCAAAACCGGAAGAACCAGAAGAAGATCAGGCAGTCCCAGCATAGCTGTCGATACAAAGTACGGTAATTAGACGTCCGATTTCTTCTAGCTGACATTGTGGAATGAGTCCATGATGGCATCTGCAAGATGTTCACATTGAGAGAAAGATAACCCCCCCAAAGACATCCTTCCATCCTTGATCATATATACGTGCCATTTGTTCCTCATATTATCAATCTGAGAAAGACGTACAAATACACAATGGAAGACATACCAAAAGGCATGCGGCATAAGAAAAATGATAGGAACTAATTACTCTATTTCTGTGGACAACAAATTAGAAACAGGACCTCTCAACCAGGTAATGTCCAACATTCACAAATTAATCTAGCAAAGATATAATTAAGATAAAAAGAAATGCTTCACCTGTGCTTTATTCAAGCCAATGAGGGAGAAGATGCCATTTTCCTTGACAATGAAAGACCAATCTCTTCCGCTCCTATCTTTACAAGAGAGACTTTCAAAGAGTCTCTGCCTTAAACTCTTCAAACGCCGAGAAATTAATTCCACCTCTTGTTTCCATTCATTGAAAAGAGCTGGGTCTCCAACAACATTGGCAACAACTATCCTAGCACCATGAAGAGGAGGATTTGAATACTCAGGCCGGATTAGCCATTTCAGTTGGCTCTTCACCCTGATTACAAAAAAGCATCAATTTTCACATTGCACAGACCGGCAAGCAGCATGCATCATAAATCGTATGCAGAGTCCAAGCCATTGTTCATCATGCAAGTTGATGATGCACCTCGCGGCAGTTTCTGAGGATAAGCATACAGTGTTGATTGCTCCAATCCTTTCTCCATATAATCCTAGATTCTTACCGTAGGACCGAGCAACCAGAAGCTCCAGACCGCGCTCGACAAACAACCGAACAGCGTATGCATCGGCATCAAGTTTTCCGCTGGCAAAACCCTGCAGTGCTTCCTAAGTTCAGGCACACATCATAATTGGAAGCAAGCAGTAACTATGGGGAATTAAGCTCCTTTACCTGGTATGCAACATCAAGGAAAGGAACATGGTTCTTCTCTTGGATGATATCAGCAATTTTACCCCACTGATCTGGCGTCGGGTCCATTCCGGTTGGGTTGCGAGCACAGCCATGTAAGAGAACAAAAGATCCATGTGGTGCAGCCTAGGAAACCAAAATTAAGAGTTTATTACACCGGGGGAAGAATGATGCCAATCCCTCCCTTTAATAATAATAATAATAGTAGTAGTAGTAGTAGTAGTAGTAGTAATAATTGTGAGGATCCGTGTGGGCGTGTGTTTGGTCCCACATCAATTATTCGCTAGATAGATATTAGGTACTTATACAGGATCAAGGAATCTAAATAATACCTTCCGGCTAGCCATTTTGGATAAGGTCCTATATTGTTACAAATGATAACAGAGCGGACCCAGCTTATAAACTATGCTGACTAGGGGACATGGTAACATCAAACAGGATTCAGAGGTCTGGGGAGAAAGGGGATGGGCTATGACTCTGCAGTACCCTTTTAGCTTAATATTTCAAACTACCTCTTTATCTTCTCCTTTCTCCAGCATATGTTTTTCTGCCTGCAGAACAAAATAAAATGGCAAAAGTCTGAGGTAACAGAGAATTTGCTGTTGGTGTCTTTGCGCATCAAGCATCACATACTGAAGTTTACCAGATGAATGTTTAATGGGACTCGTACCTTCTTAACTACGTTTAGCACGAATGGTTGGAGTTCCACCCTGTAAGCTCTGACCCAAAGGTTTACTTTGGTGTCGCTTGTATCTGCCTCAAATGCTTCCAAAAGCTCATAATATGGGTCTGGAGGGCCTGAAGTCACACCCTCAAAGCGAGAACCATTAGGTGCAACAACCGTACTGTTTGGACCAAAAGCCTGCACGCCCCATGGTGATTACCACTTAGATCTTCAGGCACAATCCAGGTCCAGATCAGTGCAGATTGAAACTCTCCGATTTTTTTTTTAAGAAAAAAAAGAAAAAAAAATGCATATTTTTCTCAGCACTTCAGAAGCATGACAAGGGCAACAATTTTGATCGATGGTTTCGTGGTGATGGGGCTTTCTATAATGAATTTAACAAAACATTGGATACAACCAAAAAGATTCATCTGCAGCCAGCTTCAGCCATCCTTCTTTATGGCCCATTTAATTTTATTTTATAACTAATTTTTACAATTTTAACTTTTTTTGAGTATTTAAAAGTCTTCAATTAAAATGCCGAAAATTGGAGAGAAGACTGCCAAAAATCAAAACTCATTTAACCCGGCTCATTCCAAGGCCAAAACCAAGTTCCGAAGCAGTATCTGAAGCCATTAATTGCTTGTCTTCGGCTTAGATAACTAGCTTGTTCGGCTTTTTTCAAGAAAACTGAAAACTACATTATATAGCTATATGGAAAGTTTGGATGTGTTTTATCCCAATTTACTTGAGCTTCTCTTGAAGTTCCTCTTCCTGAGGATGGGCATGAGTCCCTTTCACCATTTCTCATCATTTACAGGTTCCAAGGATCAACACTTCCAACATTTGTGCCTCCTGCCAAACTACATATACCTCGTTTTTTTTTGGGTGCACAACAACACCTTATGATCCAATCTTTTCAAAAAGAGGGACACATTTACAGGGGCCTAAACTTACAGCTTCCTTGTCATTCCTCTAGTTAGGTAAACAACAGCAAACAGTAACAATGAAGTCAGTAATGAGATAGCAAAGTAGTAAGCGAACAAATGTTACCTTTGCCTTGAAAAGGAGACTGCCAGTCCTCTTGCCAACTCTAATGCTCTGCTCAATGACAGAATTCTCATATTTGAGTGGCCAAAGAAATGACTGGAATTAATTAGTTCGAAACAACGACGTCAAACGCCAAGAGTAATTCAGAACAAGAAAAGAGATATAAACCTTGGGATGTTCCCGGATGACAATGGTTGATGGCGAGAGGGCGAGGGGAACCATTGCCGAGGCCATTCGATCTAAGCAAAATAACAAGAACGTGAAATTCAAAGCCAAAAGATCAAAGACCCAGCTGGAGGACCTCTTGCAACGATGGAAATGGTTTAAATCTCATACGACAAGTCACTCAGCAGCTATGGAGCTTTCCCATAGCTCCCAGCTGCATACCTATATGTATATATAAACAGAGGGAAGATAAAGATCACTGTTCTATTACGGCAGGTAAAAAATCCTACACACTAGCAGGCATAGTGTGCAGATTTATCGCCAACTCTTAATCTGATTAAAATTTGTTTAGTTGGTTATTAGTTTTAATAATTTTAAGATTCAGATCCATATGAAATTAGGTTGAACCTTATGTTTAATATACTTAAGTTTATTTTTTAATTAAAATTGGATAGTAATATTTTTTGTCTTTTAGTACAAAATAGAGATATTTTTATTTTGTAGTGGGAGAGAGAGTGTGGTTATATAAAGAGCGGGAGAGAGTTACATGAAGAGAGTTGGAGAAATTTTTTGGAAAAATTAATGGCAAGTCCATTCTTGGACCGTGCCTTAACTATTGAATAGAGAAGTGATTTCAATAAACGCATTGATTTGCATAAATAATAAATTTGAGGTATGCGTGTAAAATCATCACATAGCAAGAAGGGACGATTGGTATGTAGGGCAGTTTGCTTGCTTGCCTTTCTAGAGAAAGATGGATGCCGCATTCTTCCGGCTACATCAATAAGTTAGAAGACAATATTCACTACAAATCTATTCTAGCTTATTTCCTTCATATAGCACTTCTTCTTTGTTTAAAGCTTAACTCATATTTCGGATTGTGATTAATTACCTTAATGGAAAGGGATTAAATGCAATTGCCCGGGATATCGGGATTTACTCAGCACATTGTAACCGTTTTGGTGGGGTCGTAGGGGAATCTTCAGAATTTTTAGAATATTGAAATGGCTATTAGGGACCAAAAATTATGAATTCTGTGTGGACCGGAAATAACAATTCCGGTCAGGAGGAAATTTTTGTTATAGTTTGGTCATCGGGAGAATGGAGAATTAATTTCCATAAAAAAAATTTGTGGTGAAGTAAGCTTTTTTGTGAAAAGGAATAGAACTATTATTTTAGCCTTTTTTTTTTCCTTTTAAGTAACTTATTTCTTTCTCCAAAAGTTTTTCTTCCACTATCTTTCTTCTTTTTTTTTTTTTCTAAGGCGGGTGGACCATACCTGATGGGTATAGATACACCCAATAAAATCAAAAAACAAAATACCTCGGAGTACTACCAGAGTACTACCAGAGTGACTGGCTATATAACCGGCCATCCAATCAGCAGCCCCATTAGCTTCATGAAAAATATGCTTGGCCTGGAAGGCCCCTCCATCTCTCACCATTGTCCAGATATCTTCGAGCAAAGGGTGGACACAGCCATTACCCCTTGGGCCTCTCCGGATCCTTTCTTCCACTAGTTTTGCTTAATTTAATTGGTATTTGTTTTAAATCCTGAGTCGGCGTGTTTATCTACTCTACATAATGTACCGTTCTATATATATATATATATATCAAAGGCATTCTGAATCACCAGGCACCAATCACGAAATAATGGTAGTTTTGGGAAGTGAAAAATATATAAAAACTTATTACAAGTTGAGCGTCATTAATTGGTTGTCACTCTCGGTCTCTATAAAACGCCTCGCCTAAAGTCTAACATCTTCTCTCTCTCAAGACCCAAATGAGGCACCGCTGCTGGAGGATGCCTCTCTCTCTTCATGGCCTCCTTTACGAGGATTGAAGTTTCTGAGCAGCAACCGAGTACTTAGGAGATTTTGCACACTAGTCCCTAATATTAGACATATCAAATCATTTCTGCTTGGCTGTCTCAAACTCAATTATAAACCCTCATTTCATTGGTTAGGCCAAGGGAGAGATAAACTCCTTTTTTTTTAAAAAAAAAGGTTAAACTTTTCTTGAGAGCTATAGCATTTGTCACGGGAGATGCTCTACCGTTTAACATGGTCTAGAATTGGTGCGAAATGGGCGTCGGAGCTCCCGCAGATGCTTCGTCTCTTAGCCCGCGTTGCTTGAGGGAGACCGGGTTCAGGACGGACATGACTTAAAACCAGCTTGATCTTCTTCTTCTTCTTCTTCTTCTTCTTCTTCTTTTGAAAATGATGGCTCACACACAACTGATGTGGGTGCTGCCAACAAACTAAAAAAAATAATAATAGTACAAAGGAGAAGAAGCAGACACGAAGTTCTCTTAGATGAAACCTCTCGAGTGATGCGTCGCGTAAGAAGTACCTAGTCAACAGTACCATTCGTCTCTATAAACATGTGTGGCCCGATAGAAGTCCCACTCAGCTAAAAATTTGCAGATATCGTGGAGTAGCGGAATCTTGCTGGCAGCGCATCTCCGGCTCCAAACCCACATAAGGAGGACCAGTCCGCACCTAAGACACGTCTCGTACAGATGATGTCTTCCGATGCGGCTCTAAGCTCGGCATTGATGACAGACGTATTGAAGATTCGCCAATCTTCGGCTGTTGCTAGTCTGACATCATGGTCTCTAATGACAAATTTTATATTTTTATAGTTTTTTTTCTTATCTACACTGTCATCGAAAGTTACCATGAGAAAATCAAAAGATAGGAACTCTTAAGAAATAAATACGGTCCTGGAGAAATAGAATGAAAATCCTAAATTTTTCTAGCGGTCTCATTAGATGACGACGCAATGCTGCGAAAAAAGCTCTGACGCGCGCGATGCAGAGCTCTATCTCCCGTCATTTTCGGATTGACTCTGTTGTCCTCAAAAGCACCCTTCGAAATCATTGTTGCATTTTTATTTCACGTACTCCAACATCTTTTTATCCGTACAAAGGCACTTTCGATGAGCTCCGGTGATTAGGAGCACCATGCAATCATTTCATGTGACCTAACACTGTCGTCCACGAAATGAGCGCTGCTTTTCACTCGTCTTCGCCTCTTAGCCCGCGGACCATGTGATGTGCGTCGCTCGAATTAGAACAGGATCTAAAGTGACATGACGTAAGACTAGCTTGAAACGAGAATGTGATTTATGCTCTGACATCCGACCGACACAGACCATCCGTTTTAAATGAGTTTAAATTTAACATAAACGAATTTGAATTGCAGAGAGATTTAGATCTATTTACTAAATAGACTGAATCCAGATTTAAATTTTTGATCCATTTAACTTATTTTAATCTATTTAATAATTAAATTTAAACATAAACCAACCCATTTAATTAATTTAAAATCCATTTAATCAGATTCTAATCTATTTAATCGGTTATACTTAATCTATTTAAATCTATTTAATTTATTAAACTTGTTTAATCTGTTTAGTGAATAGACTACATGGATCAGGTCGATTTATTTATTTAATAAATAAGTCGGATTCAGATCTGCAATTTTAACTTGTTTAATAAATAGATCCGATTTAGATTGATAAATTTTTGATTTTATCCCTATCCAATCAAATCTATATCCTTACCACCTCTAATTTCACTTGTATGTTCATTTTTTTGTCCTTATGATCCATATATATACCCACTTTAGTTTCCATCAGCGGGGGTCAAGGATGAGCATGCAATGCAATGCAATTCCACCCATTGTACATATGTACTGTTCAGCATGCCCTAAAACTCGTGGCAAATGAGCTCACTAATTTGTCTCGTCGCCTATGTACCACATGACGTGCATTGTTCAGGTAAGACCAGGGTCACATGACATACAACAGGAATCTAATAGTGATCTAATACATACCTCTAGATAGATTAATGCATTATTTTTAGAAGATTTTTACCTCAGTATATGCTATATAGTTAGATGATATATACCAGGCACATTAGTTATTTAGCAAGTCAATACACATCTCTAAGTAGATGGATATATAGCTTTTCGAATATGGTGTTCATCAGTACCAGTACATAGATCCTAGCTCGAAAGACAGGTTCTAGCTCGATAGGAGAAAGAAGACCTCATGGATGGAAGAAACCGCTTGATGAGGAAGAGGATAGAGATGGAGAGGCTTCATGAGAAAAAAAAGAAGGCCAACCGTCTCTATTTTTTTTTTATTTCTTATTTATTTTTTAAGTTATAAGACTAACGGACTCTGTTAGTAGAAAGAGTTTCGTTCATATTTGACTTTTGGATTTTTTTTGTAAGATAAGTGTCAAAGAAAATGTGGCAAAATAGAAGCCCAACCTAATGCGATATTCTATAGTGCCCATACTATATGATTTTTGTTCCGTGGCTGGGCTGAAAATAGCATAATAATAAAGAAATCTTTTTAAATTTTTGGAAACCAATGGAGGATCCGGCGGTCCTCCCCGATGCCAGAATGTTGGTGATACAACGGTGGAATTAGCGGCAGAAGTTGGGCTGTCCCCATTTAAAACTTTCATCTATTTTTCTTTTTGCAATTTAAGCTCATGAAGCTCATAGGAGTAGTTCATTAAAATTTTTCTAGACTTGACAAAGGTCTCCACGGATGGAGAGAACTATAACTTTGCTGCAGCACAAATAAGCCTTGTTACTTGCACATAGGCCTAGTGTCAACTAGTGCTTGTACCCATTAGTCTCGGGCACTTGATTTTTCTAAAAACCAGGTAGGGAGTACGTCCAAATTACATAGATATTCTTAGGAATATGTACTGATGTATGCATCTACTATATATAACTAGTCAACATTTACATGCAAATGGACGTGTAGGAGGAAAAATATAAGCAACGTGTCAGATAATTTATAACCTGCTGCCTTTTGTGACCTAGGCAGTCCACAAATAGGCGGCTGACTGGGTGGCAGCATATGTGGCTAACCACTCGGGAGGCACTCGGTGGGCAGGGGAGGAGGCGATGCCCCGGGCACTTCATAATTTATTGTTTGCTGACTCCATTGGATGTATTCGTACTCGTGATGTATGAAATATCCACTTTAACAAAAAAAATAAAAAAAAAGCAACACATAGTCAATATGTCTTAGTGATCAATTTATTGTTATGGTATTAGTTTTATTACTCGAGACATCCTTGTTAAAATTTAATTTTGCAGAATAAGGGCAATTTTGATTTAAATGTTTGATCAAAATCTAGCATTCAAGTTATTGAAGAAAAACTGAAAACAATAAAAATTAATAAGATTTTTAATGTTTTGAAAATCAATTATTTTTTTCTCGGAAAATAATGAGTTGTGGGTATGCGAGTCATTCATGGAGGACGATTAATATCAGGAGGATGCTATAGGGTTGGTTTGATTGAATTAGAAAGGGAATGAGATGTGAAGACGGATAGCTGATAGGTTGGTTGTGGAGAATTTTAAAAGACGGATATAGAGATCGTGTGGGGTTCGAAGCTCACGGTGCCATAGAGTTGGAGTGGAAGTGGGTGATTTGGAGTTGAGAGTGCAACCTAATG
>JAOXJJ010000001.1:9039321-9053316 GCA_025769935.1 Phoenix roebelenii
GTGTGGGGTTCGAAGCTCACGGTGCCATAGAGTTGGAGTGGAAGTGGGTGATTTGGAGTTGAGAGTGCAACCTAATGTACAAAAAAAAGGTAGGTTGTCTCGACCAATTGCTTCATGGAGCCCGGGAGAATGATACACCTTCCTTCACACCTGGTGACCATTGGATCATCCACATGTTGTTTTGAGATCTATGCAGATGGATGTATAATAAAAATTGGAACATTTTAAGATCTGCGCAGGGCATGATCAGATGGTGATGAACACAAAGGAAGGTGCGAAGGATACAACCGCGATCCTTGCCCTGTAAGTTGATAGGTTTCATAAACTCTTTGCTAAAAGGTGTGTTAGACTTGAAAATTTCCAGATACAGCTGCCAAAAGTTGATATGTGATCATAATGATACTATGATTTGCTGATTTTAAGTGTCAAGAAGTGTCATTTGGTGCCCAAATATCTGAACACAGCCAAAAATATAAATCTCAAAGAAACTGATTAATTACGCAAGTCAAAGAGCCAAATCTTATATAAATCATGAATTTCAAAGAAAAATCCAATGAACACATGTTATCTCATAGCACACAACTGCTTTAAGATTAGAATGGAGGCAGTACTCTCGGTTGCAGCAGCGAATTTCTCATATTAATTTGTATGGATTATCTGTATTTGCTTTCGACAAGGCTTCAACCTTATGGGAGTGGTAGGAATGACTAAATTCTCTAAAGATGTTTTAAACATGACATTTCTTTGTTGTCATGGCTACTAAACACAGCATTAAGCAGCTAATTTTGAAACCTTAAATGATATCTTGGTTATTCTTTTATCATTCTGGACCTAACATGTGCTTTGTATTCCCACTGTTAAGGGTGAGGCTTAATCCCTGCTCTTGTTTTATACTGCAAGTAAATCAGCAAATGCCTGATTCATTGGACCATCTATGTCTTAAATCCCTCCATACATGTGTGGAGGCTCTTGGTTACAAGCAGAAAAAAAGCAAATCTCAGAGGGAAATTGTGTGGTCAGATAGGGATGAAGTGGATCTCATTTTCTCTGATGATAAGCCCATCATAATAGACAAGATTGTCTCCATGCAATTATCCAGTGAAACACCATCTTGTTCATCTATCCAGGAGTCCAAAGAGGCTTCTGAAACCCTTACTAATGATGTTCCCTACATGCAAGCCATGCTTTCCTCAATAACAGAGGGAATGGACTAAGGTTGAGGCCAGTGAATGTAGTGTCATGTCTCCGATCCGAGATCACTAGTCGGAGGTCGTGAAAACCACTGCATATTTATAGAAAACTCTTCCCATGAGCATACAAGGCATCTCATCATGATATCATAATCGTGCAATGGAAATAATTTTAAATAACAATGTTCAAATTTTAATTAAATAACAGAACTAAAGGTCTTATAAAACCAATAATATTCTAAAATCTTGCATCAATTTAAAATAAAATCCCATCTAAATAAAGATGTTAAAATCTTATTTCTAATCACTCTTCCATAATATATCCTCAAGTCAAGCTAATTCTTCAGATCTATAAAAACGATAAGAAATCGTATAATGAGCTAGATAACCCAATAAATAATAAATATATTTATTAGACAATTTATATAATAACATAAAATATAAATACAGATTATGATGAATCATATAAAGATATAATCAATTCCGTTTCAAAACATAAATCCATTAAAATTCATATTTTTTAAATATTCGTATACATAATCATAAATCCGATTCGAAACAAATTACATTGAACTCAACAACCTTAAACTATGGCCACACTTGTACCATGTGGCTAGGCCAGAAATAGAACTGAACTTATATTCTGTGGAGTGTGCTAGAATACTGCAGTTATACCCTACGGAGTAGGCCAAAATATCATACTTATATCCTACAGAGTGGGCCAGAATAACGCATTTATATTCTGCAGAGTGGGCCAGAATACCACACTTATATCCTATGGTGGGGCTAGAAGCAGAATCAATGAGCTCAATAATAGTTAGAGTGCTAATACATAATCTCTAATTGGCAGGATTCAGGATATAGTCAGGTTGAGAATTCAAATCTAATATATATTAAAGGTTTTTTTATAGAATAACATATATATCATAATCCAATCAATATAATAACAGTCCGAAAAATATTATTCCAAGTTACATATCTATTTTTCATTCAAAACACCATTTCATAAATTCATAAATCATATATAAATTGATTAACAATTTATTTGATGTAAAAATAATATTATATAAATAAAAAATTTAGAAAAGGTGGATCATTATTTATCTTGCAAATGCAATCAAACTAATAGATCTAATTAATTTCTAAAATCTTTTTCACAGCTTAATATTCCAAAATTATATTTTTCATTAGAATTTCATCATAATTATTTTTTAAAAAAAATAAATTCCAACACCCTCATAGGATTGACCAAGTAGGAGTGCCCAACATCTCGGTCGGTCTAATCAAGGTGATTTCATCGAATCATGTTCGAATTAAGACACAAATGGTTAATAGAGATAAGAGGTGATCAAATCCAACAGTGTTTGGCAAGGATCAAGGTGGGGGCTGGCATGTCGTCCGACGACTCTGGATCACGATCCTTTATCTAGGCCGATCCATAAAGCACTAAGAGTCGTACTTACGGGATCCAATCAACTCTAGAAAGAGAAAGTTCAAATAGAGAGAGAAACTTTATAGAGAGAAAGATGGGAAAGAGAGAGAAATAGAGAGAAGAGGGAAGAAGAGAGAGAGAACCCCCTCTCTCTTCTCTCTTCATGAATTGAGAAATTCCTCTTCCCCTTCTCCTCTTTCTTCCCCTAGCAGGTCCCAGGGGTGGCAGCCATGGTGGCCTAGCCACCCACCAGACGGCGGCCACAAGCGGCTGCAACTCCGACCAAATCCGACGGCTGGTGGCAGCAGAATTGGAATATGAAGACCGAAATAGGGCACCCCTATTTTAGACGATTTTCTGGCAATTCGTCAACTCAAATCATGATAGTTCATGGCTAAAATACCAGGAGGGAGAGAAGGAGACGAGGAGTACTTACCTTGGTCCAACAAGGTGGTCCGGCGACTCCTTCCAGTGAGATAGTCTGGAGAAGCTTGGGATTGGTGGCTTAATCTTGGGTGAACTTGAAGGAGGAGAAGGTCTTTAAATAAATAATCCCAGCCTTATCCGGCCGGTCTTTGGATCACGATGAGCTTCCCAATCTTCGAAGCGATCGGGGAAGAGGCCGGAGTCTTCTTTCCTGTCGCCGTAGTGTGCATCGCATGTGAAGCTTAGCCCAAAAAAGTAGCTGGGCCGGTCAAGTAGATCAGGCCCAGTCTACTAGGTTTCACATGTAGCCTAGCTGGTAAAGGACTACATAAGGCCCTGGAGGGCATCAGTTTGGGTCAAATAATGTCGCAAATGCAGCAGTTAGAAACAGAGTAAAATAGCATGCTTCTGAGATTATGATGACCACCTTTTATGATTATATATATTAAAACAAACAAAAAAAAAAGGAGTTTTGAAGTGTGTAATTTTTGGATGATCCTACTTTTTCTTCTGGAATCCACAGGTTCTCTAGGGAAGAAAACGGCAAAGTCACACCTGTTTGAGATACGTGCTGCCAACTACTGGAAACCACGCTCTTTTGTATTGTGTGAGGAAGAAAGACTTGGCCACCAAATAATGTAAGTTTGTAATAGATAGCTGCAGTCATTTGCTGGCATGCTTGTTGAGAAAGAATCTATTTTTAAAAAATTTTATAAGCTTGCAATAGCCTCCACTTGCATGACATAATTTGGCACCAGTGAGAACAAATCAACAAAGTAGATCTTCTCTCTCATTAATATGATGAACTAGGCTGGGAATTTCCCTTTCTTTTTCCAAAAGAAAAAAACTCAGGACAGCTAAATTTTCTTGTTTTTACAATGACCACAATCATTCATGCATACTCCAATCTTGATTGGAAGGAGTAATTGTAGAATACACCGGCACATTTCTACAGTGTCTTTCTGTTCTATGGTAACATAGAAGTATACAGGTGCAGCAGAAGATAAAATATGGACTTACATTAACTTAATAATCTGCTTCCAATTTAAGTGCCAAATGAATTTGTCTGGGGGGATTCAATAAAAAAAAATCCATAGTTTTTGCATGCTTAATCTAGAACTAAGAATGTAATGTTGGTTTGAGGCTTTACTGTAAGAATATTATTAAATTAATATTCTATTAAAGTGTCCCACACACCCTATAATTCCTACTTAAATGATTATAGGTTATTACTAGTCCAATTGTATTTATGGGTAGAAGACCTATTAAAGAGAGTCTTTTGGTTTTTTTTCTGGTGAGAGTCTTTTGGTTTTCTTGCTGGTAGAAAACCTATTAAAAAAGTCCTTTCGTCTTCTTGATGGTGGGAGACCTATAAAAGAAATGAGAGACTCTAGGGTTCATACATACAACATAATTTGTGCTTCTAACCATCGTGAGACACTCTTGAGGAACGTTGTTAGGGTGATCATTCTCTCTAAAAGCAGGTATGTCTCTATAGTTTTATATTTCTTGTTGATTATGATTAACATGATAATTCAAGATCTTCTTGATGTATTTTCATATTTGAAAATATAACATTTACTCCATTTCCTGTGCTGGCATCTCGAATGATTCTTAATGTAACACAGGTCCGCCTGCAAAGTTACCATTATGGTGAACGAAATCACTACTACAATATTGGAGTGTGGGAATGACCAGCTTGTGATCCGGCCTTGCATGAATAATGCAACTAAACTCCGAGAGCTTAGTTTTTGATGTTTTGTTAAATGTTCTACGTACTACTGCCACTCAAATTGTACGAGTTCCCTCAACCTCAAAACGACCAAACAATTGAACACAGTGGTGACGCATTTGTGTGCTCCTAGTATTTCAAATTGCTGCAAGACGTGCGTTTAGTTTCATATCGGTTATTTGTTTGATAGATCTTAGATAGACAAAAAAAAATTTAAATATACCTTCTGACTAGCTATTTTGAGTGAGATCGTAGATTGCTATATATATATATATATGTGATACATGTCACTCCTATATTATCTAGCTTTTAAATTGATATATGATAACTAATTTGAATCCGAACCTCCTCCAAGGGCAAGTCCATAAAGGCGAAAGAGCTAACCAACAAAGCCAACGTATGTTAGTCACACTTACTCTTATTTTAGAAAATTAATTGAATTATCTATCAAGCCCTCCATAGTGCAGGCTCTTGGTTCTAACTTAAAAATAAATCGTTAGGACAAATGTGGCTAACCACTCAAGCTTTGTTGCGTAGCCTAGCTGGCTCCATTCTAGTTATGAGATGTTCTTTATATCGATGTGGCATATTGTATCTACTCTAGAACCATCTAATCGTACTGCCTAAATAAAAGAAAATTTTAATTTCCTCTAATCACTGATGAGTTCCGCATGAACAGAAAACGCTAGCTCCATGCAATTCTTCATATAAACCCTATCTGACTCATCTCACCAAGGGTCAAAAGAGGTGACAGTAAGTAATTAACTCAACTCATCTCCTATGTCCTGTCAAAAAAGAGACCTCCGGACACGGGCCTTTCCTTTAAGGCCCTTGATCCAGGGCCTGCGTAGACGTCAATATGGGCTTCCACGGGCCATCACAAAACGCACGGCGACGATTTTATCAGAACTGCCGTCGCCCTTGTTTCCCGCCAAAATCCCCTCCGTCCCGCCAAAACGACATCGAGGGCACCCCTCTAGACCTAGAGCGAGAGAGCTTCCGGTTTTTTTCGCCCTAGCGAGCGAGCGAGATCGAGAGAGAGAGAGAGAGAGAGAGAGAGAAAGAGGGAGATGTCGGGGTGGGACGAGGGGGCGGTGTTCTACAGCGACCAGGCGCAGTTTCCCCGCGGCGGAGATCCGGACCAGGGCTCCCTCACCCGCCACTCCGCCCTCCGCAAGTTCAAAGAATTCATCCGCGGCTTTAATGGCGACAAGGGCGACTTCCCCTACCGGTAACTAACCTCAGTAGTCCCCTCCCTTCTCCCCGTCTTCTCTCTTTCCCTCTCCTCTGATCTCCGTGCTTGCGATCGCAGGGAGAGCCTTGTCCACAACACTGACCACCTCACGGTGGCAATGGAGGACCTTGATGCCTTCGATGCCGTGCTCTCCGACAAGATCCGCAAGTCCCCCGCCGAGTACTTGCCCTTGGTACGCTTTTTTGCCAATTCTCCAACCCATTTTGGTTGAAAAGTTAGGGTTTCGTTGTCTAGGGATGTGGTTTTTGCTTTTCTTTCGTTGCTATTGTTGAAAAGGCTTCTCCTTTTCCATTACCCAGTTCGAAACTGCAGCAGCCGAGGTGCTTGCAAGCCTGAGATCGAAGGTTGCGACTGAGACAGGGGAGATGGAGGAGCCCGTCACAGGGGATGTGCAGATCTTTCTCTCTTCCAAGGAGAATTCGGTGTCGATGAGGTCTATTGGTGTCAGTATTTCGCTCAACCATTCCCACAGTTCCTTCCTTTTTCCATTTAATTCCTTAATTAATTGGGCATGTGGAATCGGGGCTAGGCTGAGTGCATGTCAAAGCTTGTTAAGATTGCCGGTATAGCAATTGCCGCTTCGAGAGTGAAGGCCAAAGCGACGTACGTGACGCTGATGTGCAAGAATTGTAAAAGCATCAGAATAGTTCCTTGCCGGCCAGGGCTGGGTGGTGCTATTGTTCCCCGATCATGCGACCATGTTCCTCAGGTACTCGTTGACAAAAATATCATTTTTCTTAGCAAAAATTGTATTGCTTGACGTATTCCTAAATTGCTATCTCGATGGGCTTCTTTTCTGTAGCCTGGAGAAGAGCCTTGTCCTTTAGATCCTTGGCTTGTGGCTCCGGACAAGAGCAAGTATGTAGATCTGCAGACCCTTAAATTGCAGGAAAATCCTGAGGTTAGTAGCCTAAAGTTAAGAGGATGCTTAAAAACTTTTATCGTTCTGTCGTTCTCTCTTTCGTGACATTATATGACCTTTTAATGGAAAGGATGTTCCAACTGGGGAGCTTCCAAGGAACATGCTTCTCTCAGTAGATCGCCATTTGGTTCAAACTATCGTGCCTGGCACAAGGTTAACAGTCATGGGTATTTATAGTGTGTACCAAGCATCGGCAACGTAAGGAGAATGTGATTAAAGTGTTTGTTTAAGCTTAGTTTTGTGAAATACAAGATTTCTTTATGCTACTGTTTGTTGGGTCTTTTGCAGCCAGAAAGGAGCAGTTGGAGTTAAACAACCCTATATTAGAGTTGTTGGGTTGGAACAAACTCGCGAAACAAATTCTACTGGTCCATCTACCTTCTTGCTAGATGAGGTAGGCCTTCTCCACTGAGTTGTCTTTCTGCTTATAATTTATGTTAGGAAGATGATGATTGTGTTTTGGGCAGGAATTAGAATTTAAAGAATTTGCTCAAAGACCCGATGCATATGCTAAGATATGCTCAATGATTGCTCCTTCAATATACGGCCATTCTGACGTCAAGAAAGCACTTGCTTGTATGCTATTTGGGGGATCAAAGAAGGTATTGAATTTCGTGTAACTCATTAGCAGTATATTTTTCCAACTATTCCAATTAATTCCTTCCTAAATACAGAGGTTACCAGATGGTGTACGATTAAGAGGAGATATCCATGTATTGCTTTTGGGTGATCCATCTACTGCAAAATCACAGGTTGGTATTGTGAATAGTCGAGCTTAATGCAGTTTTCAGAGTAACAGTTTATTTTTGATATTTTCCTTTGCCTAGGATATGCTCTTAATTACACGAGGATCATATATGTACATTCGTAAGCACGTATCTAGCATAGATTTGCTTTTCTTGTGTTAAATGATAAGGCCTGGGTCAGGCAGTTCAAAAGGTGTTTGCCTGAATTGTATGAATTCATGAAGACAAATCTTTGATATTCACCATCATGTTTACTGGCAGGATATGGTATAAAATCTTCTCTAGAAATATTTTTTTTCCTAAAACGTTAATAAAAATTCAAGGGTGATTTGATATTGTTTCTGTACCAACTCTCACGAAATCCTTCTATATGCAGATATCCATTAAACAAAAACCTGATCTCTGTATTATTTCTATCAGTCTACATTGTTTCATTAAACCCCTAGATCTGGTGATGTTGTCAGGGATATTTTGTGCTTCAAGTTATTTTTTGGTTCTGCTTATCCATCAAAATAAATAATTAGCTTTTAGATCACTGGCCTATATTCTGTTGTTTAGACTCAGTACAATCTGTAGTGGGGCAGCATAATAAACTTGTCAATGTACTTAGATATAGGACTGTGGTCTGACCACATTTTGCTTTATATGTGAAGTTTCTCAAGTTTGTGGAAAAGACGGCTCCAGTGGCTGTTTATACTTCAGGAAAAGGCTCATCTGCTGCTGGTCTTACAGCTTCTGTGATTCGTGACGGTAGTTCAGTAAGATTACGGACTCATTTGATAATTATGCATATCAAGTTTCTGCTTTCTTAGGTTATATAAAACTCTTGCTAGCGATTTGTACTTCCTTCCAGGCTTTTTTTCTTAAGTAATACCTGATTTTTTTTTTCAGCGTGAATTTTATCTTGAAGGAGGAGCAATGGTTTTGGCAGATGGTGGAGTAGTATGTATTGATGAATTTGATAAAATGAGACCTGAAGACAGGTAAAGTATGTTGGGGATGAGCTTTAAATTCCATCTATTGTTGCTTGTTATTTTAGTTCTTCACTTGTATTTATTTTCCTTTGAAGATCCTACCCTTTGCACCATGCCGTTTGACCTCATTTTTTTTTGTCTATAGAGTTGCCATACATGAAGCCATGGAGCAGCAAACCATTTCTATTGCAAAAGCAGGGATAACAACAGTACTTAACTCAAGAACATCTGTGCTTGCGGCTGCTAACCCTCCATCTGGGCGTTATGATGATCTTAAGGTTTGTGATCAAAGAGTTAGTTTCTATAGTGCCTCGTAATGTTTTTCTTTTTGAAATCCACTCGGGACATGGATTGCTAAGAAAACTTCATCTTTCAGACTGCACAGGATAACATCGATTTACAGACAACCATCCTTTCTAGGTTTGATCTGATCTTCATTGTGAAAGATATCAGAATGTACGAACAAGATAAGGTATGGATACTTCTTTGCTTTAATTTAATATATCTTAGCATCAGCTGCTAAATCTCTCTTTCATTCAGCGAATTGCCAGCCATATTATAAAGGTTCATGCCAGTGGTGCAGCCTCTAAGAACACTGATACTGCAGAAGGAGAAAACTGGCTGAAGAGGTACTTATAAATGACCTCTGCCATACGCATAAAGTTGTATTTGTTAATTTATTATTATTATTATTATATTCATTAAAAAGTTATACACTTTCCCTAAAACATAATACTTATTTTTTAAATTGTGAAGGTACATAGAGTACTGCCGGGTTACCTGTCAGCCGCGGCTATCAGAAAAGGCTGCAGAAATGTTGCAGAACAAGTATGTTGAGATCCGACAGGTATGCTAAGATTCAACCCCAGGTCAAGATGTACTTTCCCATGAGGTCTTCGGAATCCAGTTCTGCTAACTGCTTTGTTTGTTTTTCTAAATTCTAATGTTTTGGTTGCTACATAGAAAATGAGGCGGCAGGCTCATGAAACAGGGAAGCCTGCTGCAATTCCAATCACTGTGAGGCAGCTTGAAGCTATAATAAGGTTGAGCGAGTCTCTTGCAAAGATGCGACTGTGAGTGCCACTTTTAAAAACTTACAAAATGGTCTCTGAGTTCGAATATTTGAAATTCTAAATACTGCTTATCATACAGTTTGCAGAAAGCTTAAAATTAATTTATAATGCTATTTTACCATGATTTACTCCTTTCTTGATGGTATTAAGTGCTTGCTTTTCTATCCTGTGTTGATTGACTGCAACTTCAGGACCCCTGTTGCTACCCAAGAGCATGTCGAAGAGGCATTCAGGTTATTCAACGTTTCCACCATGGATGCTGCCCGGTCTGGAATCAACGAGCATCTGAATTTGACTCCTGAGATTGCAAATGAGATCAAGGTCGAATGAAACCTCTATCCCTCTGGAGCTCCATTTTTTTTTATTTCTTCCCCACTTTCCTGTAGTGAGCTAAATAGTCTTCTGTTTCTAATTTTATCAACAGCAAGCTGAGACCCAAATAAAGAGAAGGATGGGCATTGGAAGCCAAATGTCAGAAAGACGTCTGGTTGATCAGCTTACAAGAATGGGGATGAATGAATCTATTGTGAGGAAACCATTGGAAAATACAAACTTTTTTGTTGATTCTTTTACATTTCAATCAGACTTCATAATCTGGTAACATATATTGCACGCTTCAGGTGAGGAGAGCCCTATTGATCATGCACCAGAGGGATGAGGTGGAGTACAAGAGAGAACGGCATGTTATCGTTCGCAAAGCTTGATATGACTGAAATTTGGGAGCCGACGGCATTTGAAGGAAAATTGAGGTTGAGCATATGATCTTGCAGTAGGTTGTGATGATTTGGAAAAAAAAAGAATTGATGGCAGATGATGGCATTGGGAAGCCTGCACCACATATGGAGCATGCCCCATCTAAAATGAGCTCTGGAGATGATTTTTTGCCACTCATGAATCATGGCTTATATCAGCTTGGTATTGTACACATGGTCTGTCATTGGGGCTCCACTAGTTTACCTAAAAAAGGCCTCTATAAGAATCAAGTAATGTTGCAATACTTGTTCAAATTCACCCTGCAATATAGGATAATTATTTCTGATGTATTATTGAACTGTAATAGGTGAACAAAGTGAAGGAACTAGTATGCTGCATCTATCTTCATGGTGGATTCATAAAATGTAATGTCTTCCATTTCATTTTACATTGTACTCTTTACTAGGTGAAACTGAGTTATGATGGAACTTGAGTTGAAAGGAGTTGAGCCAAAGAGCTCTATCTCTCCTCTTTGGCCGGAAAGAGGGGTTGCAAGATGAGGCGGAGAGGAGGATGAGAGGAAGGAGTGGTAGAAGGGAAGAGGATGGAAGAAGAAAAGGGAAGAAAAGAGAGGGAGGAGAAGTTAGAGGGAAAGAGCAACTCAATATTCTCAATGATTTAAACTTATGTTCTCCAGATCTTAAAACTCTATCTTCCATTTCAATCTCAAATCTCTGATTACAAGCCTCGAAAACCTTAATTCTCCATGCTCAAAATTTAATATTAACATAAAATCAACTTATTTTTTAATTAATTATTTGTTATATTAATGAATCAATTATTCAGTAATTATTTAATTTTAGAGTTCTATTATTTGAATTATTTGTATTTTTTATTTTTAATTAAAAATTATGAGGCCGTCGACTTAACTGTGCCGAATCTGGAGGTCTGCTTTTGAATTTAAGATCGAATTTTAGGAAACATATATTCTTACCCCCCTTGGGCCTCTGGCCTTGTCCTCATTTTGAAAGATGGATGGAGTATCATCTTCGATATCTGCATTGGTATGCTACTGCATGGTTGGACTATTAGAGCAACAACACTACTGCAAGCTTAAGAAGATAGTAGTGGCTATGAGTGCATGGTACCACATAAGGAGCTCTTCCTCATTCAGTCATATTCTTAAGTAAGAAATGTTTAAATATAAATAAAAGGTCAAGGTCTTATTTTGATTTACAAACTAAAGTACAACATCTCGTTAGATTTCTTTCTATCCAGATGACTATGGCTTCATATAAAATTAGGGCTTGACTATTAAAAGAGATTCATGTAGGAAAATATACGAGATCAACTAGATGGCAACGTCCAATTATTCGAAATGGTCTGTACAACACAATTCAATCTATCTGATTAAGAAATATATATTCAATCAAGAAAAATATAATAGATCAATGGTTATCAATTATGGGTCCCATGGTAACTGACAACAATCGGGTGTAGAATGAACAGGGTTGACTAGGTAGCAGTGTTCGACGATCTGGGTTGGTCCGCTCTGGCCTGTCCAACCAGTCAAATCATGAAACAATAATCAAACAATGGTACAGATAATATAATAGAGATTCATGATGATAGAGTCCAATGGTACTCGACGATGCTTGTGGTAAGGCTAGCACGATGGGTGGTCATAGCGACGCTAATCCATAACTTCTATTAGGGTCAACTTGGGTCCACAATGAGAATATCTGGGACCCTCCTATTGGGGTGTAGAGTATCCCAAACAGAATCTTCTCGTGCAGATGACTCTCCTTCTATAGAATCAAATAGTGGACTAGTAACCTGAACCGCCTACCGGCGTCTACTAAGGGTCCATCACCAGGTTCGTCGAGTCCCTTCTACTATCTACTATCTACTCGAGTCAACTAAAGAGAGAGACACCAAAAGAGAGAAAAAGAAGAAGAAAGAGAAATTAGCGAGAAAATTAAAGAGAGGAGAGAGAAAGAAGAGAGAGAGAAGATTCTTTTCCCCATCCCCAAAATAGGGAAGAATCCACTCTCCCTCTCTTTTCAGAACAAGGGTGACGGCCACCAAGCGGCCCAGCTTCGGCAATGACAGCCAACCCAGTGACATCGACGACGACTATGGTTGGCCGGACGGGAGGAAACGACGACTGAGGTCGGCAAGACAGAAGGAAATGGGACAGAGGCAAGAATGAGGGGCTTGACTCTTCTCTTTCTTTCTTTCCTTTCAACTATGGTGGGCGGCCAATCGCTCGTCGTGCTGTCAAGAGAACCAAGGGTGACAGTGGCTGACGATGGCCGTCCGCGGTCGGCAAAAACAAAGAGAAAGGAAGAAGAAAATAGGAAATGTCTTGTTTCATGCCATTCCAGCAGCTTGCTGACCCAAATCAAACGACGACAATGACAATGGAGGCTTGACAGCTCTTTTATTGCGAGGAATCAAGGAGGAGACTATTTTTAAAGATACTCACTATTCTCTCCTCTTCTCTCTCTCTCTTCTCTTCTTCTCTCTCTCCTCTATAAGTGAATAGGTGGCGGCCGGTTAACGTTGACATCATAAAAATATGAAATTTTGATTAAGATTTCCTTCCTGATGAGCAGCCCCTAGTGTTCAATCTTGATTGACATCATGAAAATATGAATGACTTGTCCTTCGTTTGCTGATGTTATATGTTTTTCTTTTTTTTTTAAATACTCCGGTTTGTATTTAGTGTTTAATCTTTATAAATAGTTATACTTGCGTCTCCCACATCATTTTATTTACTTTTGTACACTTAAAATGATCTCCAGCCATTGAAGCCTGATGGGTTCCGAACCCTTCACACCTGCTCGCGGTCGGGTCCGTTTGCCGGCCCGATCTTAAGATAACAGAACCCTGCCTCGCTCTTTTGATAAGCCTTCTTACTTCCTCCCCAAGTCGCAAGAATAGAAAGAGAGAACCCCTTTTTCCATTTCCTACTTGCTCCTTCTCCTCGCTCTGGTTTCCGCCATCCCCGCACATACCTCGCCGCCTTCTTCTTTCTCTCGCGTCGATGTCGGTACGTCTTTCTCCCAAAACCCTAATCTAAGTTTTTTTTTTTTTTAGTGTCTGCGATCAAAGCGAATCAATCAATGGCGATTTATTGTTCTTGTTTATTTTTTCGTTTCAGATCTTCGAGTACAATGGGAGCGCCCTTGTGGCTATGGTGGGCAAGAACTGCTTCGCGATCGCGAGCGACCGGCGCCTCGGCGTTCAACTCCAGACCATCGCGACCGACTTCCAGAGGATCTTCAAGATCCACGATAAGCTCTATGTTGGCCTCTCCGGCCTCGCCACCGACGCCCAAACCCTGTGAGCAAAACCCTAGCCACCACCACCTCCGATTCCTTTCTCTGCCGTGTGGCTTGTTTTGATTTTGATTTGATGTCTGCGCTTCGTTCTCGTTTCTTGTGTGGTGGTGTGGGGTTTAAGGTACCAGCGGCTTGCCTTCCGCCACAAGCTCTATCAGCTGCGAGAGGAGAGGGATATGAAGCCCGAGACCTTCGCCAGCCTCGT
>JAOXJJ010000001.1:9056506-9083369 GCA_025769935.1 Phoenix roebelenii
CTCCCTCTCCCTCTCCCTCTCCCTCTCCCCCCCCCCCCACCATTACGGAGAGGATTAGTGTTTCCTTTGGCCCTTCCCCTTCCTCCATCCCCCCCACTCTCTTTCTTGTGCGCGCATGTGCTCAGCTAAGGTTTAGGGTTCTTTAGCCAGAAAAAAAGGGTTAGGGTTAGGTTTAGGGTTTCCTCAACCCTCCCCTTTCCTCCCTCTCCGTCTCCCTCCCTCCCCATCTCTCTTCCTCTCTCCTTTTCTCCCTCTCCCCCTTCCCTCTTCTTGTTTTAGGTATGCCCCAAAATAGTACAATACAAACCCGTACTTTTCCGAACCAGTCATTGGCTGGTACGACCTCTAGTAGTAGATTTGATGAACCTTGGCTGGAATAATCAATTGTATCTAGATCCATTGCTTGTACTAAAATCATAAAAGTACAACGTCTAGTGTCTAGTTTTTCTAGGGAGCATTTTGATTGTTATAGACCTGACGACCTGACAATTCCTGTTTCAGATATTGTAGTGGTGACATGTGAGTAGTTATGACGATACAACTTAGGCATGGTCTTTTTGGAGCCTGGTGATTTTAAAGCAGCTGTGTTGAGACTGGTGGTTTCTAAATACAGTTGACCTGAAGCAATAATTGGGCTTAACAAAAATAACATCAGGTAATCCGAGATTTAAAGGTTCAGTTATTTGTCTGTTGGAAGATGTACATGTGGGAAGACCAGCAAAATATTTGTATATAAAAAGCTAATGGTCCATTAGCAGTTTCTCATATTGATTTACTTTTTTTCCTGAAGACTCTTATGGGACTAATGCTAAATAATAAACATCATGGATGAAATTTTATGACAAGGAGACTGATGGTGTACATGTTGGATACCGTGTGATGAGAAGTTTGGTGAATGCAAATTTTGGGTTTCAGAGGGAGTCTACTCTCTCTTTTTCCATTCTTTTTAGGGTTTGAAGTTAGTTTAACCCATAACTTGTTTCACAGTTTGGTGATCCAGACAAAAGTGAGGATCTCATAAAATTTATGGGTAAATGATATCCTAGAGTGATAATTTTGGTTGAAGAATGGAAAGTTAGTTTCATCTAAGTCTGAGGTGTAAGCGTGCTTCTAGACTGTTGTTCAATTATCACATCACATGCTAGTAAAACTTAGAGAGAAATTCACAAAAGTGATACGGACGGCTATTTGTTATGTTTCAAGAATGCAAATTAATTAAGATGCTATAATCAGTTAAAATGCATATAGAAGACATTCTATGCACACAAGAAGGTGAAATTTATGAAAAGTACCATCACATCAGCAGGCTAATGGCTATACATTTTGTCATTTGTGAAATTCAGAGGGCCATTTTGCAAGTCTATTTATATTAATAAACTCCGATCATTCTGACATCTTTTACCACTTTTTTTAATATATATCTGTTGTAGTTGTTTTGATTGCACGCTCATCATGTGGTTATTTTTTCTTGCTTGAAGGGAACTTGCCAAAGACTTTGTTGTTTCTGGTACAGCCTCGGAGTCTCTTTATGGTGCTTGTGAATCCATGTACAAGCCTAACATGGTTAGTAGGCTTTCCTTAGATTGAGTACGCTATATCACATGCTGTCTCGTCCCTTCTCTGATTTGGTTCCATCTGTCTATGAACTTTCTAGTCAAACACAAAGTATATGCATGCTTAGTGCTCATATATCAGCACTTGCAATATTAAAGTTTTGGGGGCTTTGGATGGAAAAGCTCTGTCTGGTCACACTTATAGATTCACCTTGTGCAGCATCTGGGGCTTGACATTTTAGATGTTCAATAAGAATTAGATAGTGAATGAAGCTATAGCATGCATGCCAATCAGAACAAATACTAACTTCAATTAAGTTGAAACTTGAAAACAATGGATCATGCTAATGTTCGTGAAAAGTTTACAAGACAAACGCTGAACATGCAATGGGGAAAATCTTGACTCTATCAAGCCATTTAGTTATACCACAGGATTGCAGAGGAAAAAACTTAAAAGACTGTGCCTCGTTCTTTTTCCATTTTCATTCTTTATTTCCATGACTGCACCTTGATGTTTCCTTTTCCCTTTTATTAAAAATATTTTTTCTTGTTAGTAGGAACCAGAAGAATTATTCGAGACAATCTCACAAGCACTACTGTCATCTGTTGATCGTGATTGTTTGAGCGGTTGGGGAGGGCATGTCCTCGTTGTGTAAGTTCATTTATCTCTTGCTAGACTTTCCAATTCCTTTTTTTTAACCTTTTGATTTAAGTAATCTATTTTTATTAAAGATAAAGCAAATATGTGCAATTAAAATGAAAGACTGGCTCAAGGCACTGCAAGCAATGATAAACCATTTTCTCAATTTTCCTATGTCGACTGCAGTCTGCTAACTCAACAAAAGAACCATAAAAGTGTTCTTTCAAGCCCCATTGGTATCGAGCAAGGTTGGTGGAATTGTCCTGAAGTGCCCGGTTTGAGGCGTTCCGAGGCATACCGACGGCGAACTGGGACAGTTTCGGCAAAGAAACTGAGACGTCGTCACAAGAGGATGAGAAAAAGGAAAGAGAAGAAAAGAGAGAGCGAGTGGGGGAGGAAGGAAGAGGGAGGAGGGGGAGGGAGGCCGGCAAAGGGTGGCAGAGGTCGGCGAAGGCTGGCGCCGGCCTCGCTCCCTCTCCCTCCCTTGCTCGCTCTCTATTTTCCTCTCTCACGGTCTCCTGTGTCGGTACATGCCCGACACGGTATGGTGCGGGTCTGTACCGACTCGTGCTGCTGGGCAACCGGTACGGTACTCAGTACCGGCACAACATGCCCTAGTATCGAGTTATTGTTTTTGAAAACTTTTTCAGATAGCATATGAGTCTCCAAAATTCTCATCTTTCTTCTAACCTAATGCTAAAATAAAGTAAAATTACACCAAAATTTATTAGAAAATCATCTCTAGGATTTATTGTGTTTTTTGGTTGGACATCCTCAATTTGCAAGGTCCTAGATTGCCGATCAAGTAACTGGAATATTAAAAAAAAATGTTTGCCTTTTGTTAATCTCCAAATTTTCAGCTTTTCTTATCTTAATGCAGGATAGTTATCATTGATAAGCTTGGCCTTTCCGGTCTGTATGTGACAATCATAATTATTCCTATTTTTTGCTGCTTCTCAGTTTAGTGGTGCTTTTCCATGGAAGAGTACTGGGCAGAAAATTTCTGTTTTCTTAAATCTGTCAAGAAGTTGAAAATATGATGGTTAACTTTTACTATCTTTTCTTAGTAAAACAAACCCTGAATGCCCTTGGTGCATGATGCATCTCTTGCACGGCATATCAGATTAATATGCTTTGCCAGTGAAGTCTTGGTTGTTTTTTCCCTTTGCAAGTCGTGCATTTTGGTTGACCAACAATAGAAATTTGATGTATGTGGCCAACAATAGAAATCTGAATGTTTATCGCTTACTGAAATGTGGCATTTCTTGCTTCCTGCAGGACACCAACCGAAGTGCAGGAACGAACATTGAAGGGAAGGATGGATTAATCTAAAGAACACTCAGTACTGGCTATATGTTCCCAGAAAACTGCTGCTTTGTCCTCCAATTGAAGAAAGTAACAAATGATTCTTCATTGAGTCTCTGTTTTGTTAGACTGTACTTTCGTAAACGTGAGAGTTTCTTTTCATTCCTACAGTCTTGTTTTTTATTAAACTCAATATGAAATCTGGATATGGGTTGTTGCATCTACCTCTCAACTTTGGTTGATTCGGTTAATTTATGAAGTTATATATATATATGATTGAGAAAGTGGGATTTATGCCACATGCTTGTTTCATGCCAAGAAAAGTTGCAGCAAAGAGACCCTTGGGAACATTAGCAGCAAGATGGGTGACTCGGAACTGTTCTTTTCATGGTCCAGGTATTCAAGAAAATCCTTCAAACATATGGATAATACAACGAGTAGATATTTTTACATGGCAGATGAGAACCAGGGCATGAGTTTTTGACAAGATGCATGTCTGAATCACCTGCGGAAGAATGGAGAGAGGAAATCGCCGGCATTCACAGTCGTAAAGCTTCTGCTCTGCTTATAATCCAATCTATCAAGTGCCTTTGGCTTTTTGGAGCATAAGAAAGTTGGTGATAAATCCATAATTGATTTCTCAGAATTTGGACGATATGAGTATGGATAAGCTGATCCTTTTTTTTAACAGATTGGGGGAGGAATTAATCATTTTTTGAGAAGTATACTCATCTTCAATATCTCCTTCTGTTAGGCTGAAAAGGGCTTTAGGAGGATGATCCTGCCATGCCATGATCAAAAGCAAATCAACATTTTCCATTCAATTTGAATATTTACAACATGTAGGTTCCACTATCAATCTTCAAGTAGTTTCCACATATCTTCTTTCAGTCTGGAAGAAGAAATCTTCAGCATCCCCCCCTAGTTAAAAGCATTTAGCTTGATAAAATGTTCAAGGCTAAACTACACAAATAAAATTTTGTTTGATAAGGTGATTTAAAGTGTCCTGCAGGCTGGTAGGAACTCAATGTTAATGAGCACTTCTTGGCTCTTGCAAGAGGAATGAATCCAATATTTCTTGTATTGGAACGGAATTTGACAAGAGAAGGGAAGGAAACAGAACAAGGAATGCAGATGCGGGACAAGCAAGGCGTATCATAATAACATATCAATATATAAAAATCATAGTAGGATAGCACCAGCCAGTCTCGCTCAGTTTTTCTGATTGCCTTCTGTTGAATGTCTAAAGCTGAGTCTATGTCCATTGAAGTAATCAAACCCCTTGTTTACTACAATATTCTCCCCAACACCTTCCCCTCCTACCGGAAGTGATGAAGAGAAAAAGCAAAAAACAATGCAATAAAAGCATCATCCCTCCATCCACAAGCCCCTCAATTAATATATTGCCTCTTTCCTCCATTAAACCGTGTAGTGTTGCTGGATCGTCTCGATGTCCAGTCCCTTAAGCTTCACGACAGACTCCACATGCCCCTTGAGCGTGTGCAGCTCCCTCAGCCTGCAAGAAACCATTGGTTAATATCCATCAACATCATATACGCGATTGTTCCCAATTAAAACGAAGCATCTCTCTACTACCAACTCAATGCAGCGAGCTTGTGCTTAATTGATTTACCTGGCGACCTCCGCGCGCCTCTTGGCCTGCTCTGCGATTTCAGACAGTTCTGTGTAGCCGTTCTTGTCGTTGAAGAGACCCGAGGTGTCCGGGGGCTGAAGGCCATGCAGGGTGCGCTGAGCCATGACCCATTGTGCCTCCCTCTCGCCTCTACCGTAATCCTTTTTTGAGGTGAAGGCCGTCTACAGAGCAAAGTCAGCAACGACGAGAGTTAGGTCCCATGGAGAATACTAATCTATAAGAAAAAGGAAGGACGGAAGAGAGGAATTTGACTTTGTTCTGGAGAAGGTTGTCCCAGGCCTTGCCACTCAAAGCATAGCGGGTGATGAACTTGAGGATGTCGAGAGGGATGTAGGTGATGACACTGTATACCCAGATGAATGCAGCCCATCCCCATCCGATGCCCTCGATCCTAGCAAAGCCCCATGATGCGTACACAGCGATGACTGTAGCCACCTGATGAGAAGGCATGCAAGCATGTCGTCAGCGAGGAATAATAATACTACAATCAGATTTTTTTTTATTTTTTTTATGAAGCAACTTGTTAGCACTATGCTGAGATAATTAGGAGCAAGTTTCACCCGAGGATCAGCAAGCAGTTTAAGAATATAGATCGTAGGAGGAGTAGAATTTGAGGAAGAACTGTAAAGTTTTTATCTATCGTATGAAATTGTTATGGGAGAGTGATTTGCTGAGATAGAGAGATGATGAAGCTCACCAGCTGCGCGGCGATGAAGGCTGTGACTAGCAAGAGACCAGGGCGCTCGATGAAGGACCAGCTCCTGGACCGGGTGACAAAGATGAGAGCTTGGCTAATAATACTAACTTGGAGGTACAGAGCTGCCGTGAGCTCATCTGTGTTGCCGCTGATCGACTTCAATCCGAACTTCTCCTGCATCGTTGGAAAACAAAACAGATCGGTCATAATCAGAGTCCGGCCAGCAGTTTGAAGAAATTAGCAGAAGTGGCACCCACGGTGACAATGTCGGTATCGTGGGCAATCCAGAAGAAGACGACGGTCATGACCGCCATGTAGGCACCGAGGACTACTCCGGTGGCGAAGATCTCCCTTAGCTTCCATGAATCCGGGACGGGGGAAGGCCTGACGCGGTCCTTGGAGATGGTCATGATGGTGCCGTCATTGAGAATGGCGATAATGAGGACCATGAAGGGCGAGAAGTCGAAGCGCCAGATGAGGGCGATGAGCATGAAGCCGAGCACAATACGGATGGTGATGGACACGGCGTAGATGGTGTAGTTCTTCATGCGCTGGAAGATGGCACGGCTTGTGAGAACAGCGCTCACGATCACACTCAACCCGGGCTCCGTCAGCACGATATCCGACGCGCCGCGGGCTGCGTCGGTCGCATCAGCCACGGCAATGCCAATGTCCGCCTTCTTCAGCGCAGGGGCGTCATTCACGCCATCGCCGGTCATGCCGCAGATGTGCTTCCTCTCCTGCAGCCTCTTCACAATCTCGTACTTGTGCTCTGCAGCATCAAACAAGGATCGAAATCATCGTCATCATCCAAGCCCTTTTCCCATTTATGGTGGAGCATGAAAGAGACATGATTGCTAGCTACCAGGGAAGACCCCAGCGAAACCATCAGCCTTCTCAATGAGCTCATCGATGGGGAGGCCCGTGATTTCAGTGTTCTTATCTCCGAGAAGGGTGGACGAGGGGTACATGTTGGTGCCCATGCCGAGCCTGCGTCCAGTTTCCTTGGCAATGGCGAGCTGGTCGCCGGTTATCATCTTGACGTTGACGCCGAGGATGAGGGCACGGCGGATGGTCTCCGCGCTGTCATGCCTTGGGGGGTCGAATAGGGGCAGAAGACCCATGAATTGCCACGGGCCACCAGCGCTCTCCTTGTTAGCCTCAGGTACCTCCTGACAAGCAACAGCAAGGGACCGCAGGCCTCGGTCGGCGAACTTGTCGATCATCTCGTGGACCTTCTTCTCCGCATCCTCTTTCAGGTTGCAGAGATCAACGATCTGAAAGTGGTGATTGGGAAAGGTTCGATCATACGCTAGAGAAGAGGTTATGTACTCGGTAGTGTTACGTGACGAGGAATATATAGCATTCATAATTTGCAACCTGCTCAGGGGCACCCTTGCTTGCCCTGTGCCACTTGCCGTTGGAGTCGATGTAGGTGATCGCAGTGCGCTTGTCGACAGGATTGAAGGGCAGGAAGTGGACCTCCTGGATTCCAGCTCGAGCCTGCGTGCATAAAGATCATGTTGAATTCCCCATGAGGCCAACAAGGATCGAGTTCAGCCTAGTACTGCTAAATGTTACCTCCTTGGGGTCAGCCAGCATTCCAACAATGGAAGCATCAATGGCGTCCTGGTTCTCGACCCTGGAAGCCCTGGCGGCATACAGGAGGACGGTGTCCTTGTCCGTGTCCTTGGCGAACAACTGCACCCGTTATGACAGTGTCGTCGAATCAATCGATATATGCTACTCCATAATCCGAGCTATAATCGTGCGTATAGTGTGAATACCTCGATCAAGTTCTTATCGACGGTGAGCTTGTTGAGGGTGAGGGTGCCGGTCTTGTCGCTGCACAGCACGTCCATGCCGGCCATTTCCTCGATGGCAGTCATCCTCTTGGTGATGGCACCTTGCTCCGAGAGCCGGTGGGAGCCGATGGCCATGGTGACCGACAGCACCGTGGGCATGGCAATGGGGATACCACCGATGAGGAGCACCAGGAGGTTGTCGATGCCGTCCCTGTAGTTGCGGTGCTGGATCGGGTACATGACGATGATCTCGATGAGCATGCCGACCGCGATCGAGCAGATGCAGAAGTTGCCGATGGCAGTGAGCACCTTCTGGAAGTGACCGACGTTGTTGGTGCTGTCGACAAGGTGAGCAGCCTTCCCGAAGAAGGTGTGGACGCCGGTGGCGATGACGATGGCCTCGATCTCACCCTGCTTGCAGGTGGAGCCCGAGAAGACCTCGTCGCCTGGGTTCTTGGTCGCAGGGAGAGACTCGCCCGTGAGCGCAGACTGGTCGATCTTGAGCGGATCGCCCTCCAAGAGCCGGGCATCGGCTGGGATGATGTCGCCAAGCTTGATGCTGATGATATCACCCGGGACGAGGATCGCAGCCTCCTGCTCCGACCACTTGCCATCCCTCAACACCTGCCGTCATTTCGGCCAAACCATTCAAGTAAGAAATTAAAGAAGTCGAAGACTCGTACGCATGGGGAATTGGTGATGTAAGATAGAAGAAGACCTTGGTCTTGGGGGCGAGGCCAGCCATGAGGGCGGCAGCGGCGTTCCCGGCGTTGTTCTCCTCGATGAAACTGATGGTGGAGTTGATGATCAGGAGGACGACGATCCCGACGAAGTCTTGCCAGTCTGGGGGCTTACCCTGTTGCATGATTTGGAGTCGTCGTCGTCGCCGTCGTCGTCATCATCACCAATGATAATTTTAAAAGAAAATTTTACAAGATGATGCAAGGTAGAATTACTTACTCCGCCGTTGGCCAAGACGATGGCCATGATGGCGGCAATCTCCATGACCCAAGAGAGCGGGTTCCACATGAACCCCAAGAATTTGAGCAGCTTGCACTCCTGCCAGCATTCCAAAACAAAGAAAGACGTCAGCTAATATCACGAGCACTACTGAATTATTAAATTTGAAACGAAGAGAGGGAGCGAGATCTAGAGATTGCAGAAAGACGTACCTTCTTCTCTTCGAGCTTGTTGGGGCCAAAGATTTGGAGACGCTGCTCTCCCTCGGTGGAGGTGAGCCCCTCCCTGCTGCATTTCAGCTGCTCGAAGACTTCCTCGACCGGAATGTTCTCCTGAACAAAACAAAACAAACGGATTAAAAGAAAAAAGAATGAACGAGCCAAATGTATGATTCTCGAAGACAAGGTATAAATAGATAAGGAGCAGTGCAGTATATATTACGAGATCAACGGTCTCGTTCTTGATCTGCTCCAGCGAGATGCCTGCCATTTTTTTTTTTTTGTGATTTTTTAGGATGAATAGAGCGAGAAAGAGAGCTCCAACGTGACTGCAGAAGAAGGCAGTTCGGAGAAGGAGAGGGAAGGATGCCCTTTACTCCTCTCCTCCTCTCTTTAAGCTCTCTTTTGGGAACCTCGCTCCCTTCTATCAGGCCTTCAGGGACGTGGGAAGAACAAGATTACTCAACGGAAGACAAAAGGAAATGGCCAGGATCTCCCTTCCCTTTTTATAGCACGGAAAACATAACGGGAGAGGGGAGGAGGAGGCCCGAGTCGAGGGGCCACCCGGCTAAACCGGTCACTTGCTTCGCGGGCTGTCGCGTGGAGGTCAGCGGTTTGACCGCTGACGTGTTGGTTGGTGCGGGAATTTTGGGGTGGACACCGGAATGGCCGGTACCGACGGGTGGAGAGTTCGTTGCGAGTCCGGGGCGAGGAGGGAAGGATTTTATTGTCCATTTAACTTTTAGCGGTTCTCAAAACATGGGTTTGTGATTTTTGTTTCTTTTTGTTGGCACCCGGCCTCTCAAGTCTCAACCTCGTACAGGCTGACCTCGGGATCATGGCGTATTTTCTTGCTATCTTTATCTGCGGTGTCCCGTTTTTTGGAACATTCTGTTGTGTTTTCGTTTTTCCCCATTCGGCGTAACATGGGTAGAACTTCGTTCTAACATAGCATGAACGGTTTAAGCCACACTACTACTCCAGCTCGGCTAAAAAAAAAATTGGACTTCAGACCGAACTTGGACTTAAAAATCTTTGAAAAACCTAGGCCCGAGCTCGGGTCTAGGCCCGACCTAAACTCGATTTAGCCAGCTCAAATTTGTAGAGTAAACTACGGTTCATCGAATCACAAATGGCTTTTTCGTTAATAATTTAAAATTCTAATCATTTTAACATGCTTTCAATCGAATCCAACTATTATGCCTTCAGAAGATTTTGTAGAAGCTTGAAAATACCAATATTCATCGTTGTGAGCCAAAGATTTAAGAAAGGATGGCGAAAGGTATGAAATTTGTTTGGGCCTGGATTTGAGTTTTCTTTTGGGCCTTATTCAAGCTTAGGCTCAAGTCGAGCCAATGATATATCCAAGCCTGAGTTGGAACCTGAACCTTCACTGCCACTCGGGATTAGATAGGAACAAGTCCATCATCTAGTAATAGAGTTCGATTAGAACAAATTTACAGTCCTTAACAAATTTAAATCATAACAAGTCATAGAATTTATCTAGTAAAAGGGTTCGATTAAAACAAGTTTATAGGCCTTAGCAAATTTAAGTCAGAACAAATCACAGAGTTTATTGAGGGCTGGTTTAATACTCTGAACCCAAATCCAGCATTGCTGCAACAGTTGAGTGTAGGCTCGAGCACCAACATTTATTCAGATGGATTTCGACCTACATAACCCTTTAGATAGAACTGGGGCAAAAAGTATGAAAATTTGAAATATATTCTAAATAAATGATCAAAGTTAATTATACATCTAGATTTGATTATTAATTTTGCTAATCTTAACCAATCCTTAAAGACTGATTTTGCATTTAGAGGCACCATTACTTGAAACATAAAAAAGGTCACTGCATTTATTTTAGTTTTACTGCATCCAGCTTTGGGCTCTCCCTTTCTGTGTGTGTCAGCGCGCGATATGCATCTCTCTCTCGTTTTTTTTCTCTTTTTTTTTTTTTGTTAATATGTAGCTTTGGACTATTCCGGTCAAAACATTTTATGAATTGATACGACAATCCCAGCGTGGCAATTTAGACATGACCTATTAAAACATTAATCTATAGATCAACTGGCATCAGATTATACTTCTGTCAAAATCATAGAATCTTTGACTTTTCCATCAAAACAAATCAATTAAAGGAACATAGGCAAGGCCTCTTCAGGGCAAGCAAAGGCATTTTGCTTTTACTTTTATTGAATAGAATCAATGCTGCAACAGATGATCAGAAAAAGATTGCATTTTACTGATTGGCGTAATCCACAAAAGGCTTGCAATGGTCAGATACATGTGGATCACCAATCAGAAATAAACCACCAAATCAGCTTTCATCCCATTGAGCATGTCAGATTGCGATTGCTTGCAATGCAATTAATAATGGATAATTCCACCAACCAAAGTGTTGGCCATCAAAGATCTACAGCATTGATGAAAAGCACATGTGCATTTTAATAGATTCATGTAAGTGCACAAGCATACCACCAAAATTGATAATCGAAAGGAGATAGAGTAAAAGATTGGTAGGATGCAACCATTAGCACGTTTCTACGCTCATAGCTACCGATGAATTAAAGTAAAACATGGTAAATAAAGCAGAAAAGTTAAAGATAAATGCAATGATAAATTAAAGATAAAGATAAAAAATAAATGTTTGATTAAATAAAGGATCTCTTTTCTTCTGGTTATATCATCTTATTTATACATAGAATAATTATAGATAGAATTGCAGATGACTTGATAAGTATATACATCTGGTGCCCACACTTTCCCATGCCTCGATTCTTTCTTTTTTTTTGCTCTACTTTAAATAACCGCCTGATCTTGTATCATAACACAATCCCTTTGATTAGAAATGTGCAATAATCCATTGTTCACCATGCACAATCAATCAAGCCGATTCAACATTAATTTTACTCGGCCTGCTGACAACCATTCGATCTAATGACAGTCTTAGTTGATCGATTAAGTGATATGGTTCAAACCACATATTGGCCACTCAACTTGCCCCTCGAGCAAGACTGAATGACGTCAGAGCTTCAATGTTTAAATATCTGGCTTGAGTACTTGGATTCAAGATCCTTTCTTAATTTGAAATACCTTTTAGTTGTAGTCCTTCCCAGAGCTCCCACATTCTTGGATATCAGGATGTGGTGCAAAGGCCAAGTTTAAAATAAGTCATCATAATAAAGCTCCATGGATGTATCTTATCACAAATGGTGTAACCAGATGACCATATGAGCGCCTAAGATGAGAGCAACAACCAGGTCAGGTGCTCACAATAAATACCCACAACTTAGATAAGAAAGCCTGCAATACCAATAATAGAAATCAAAAGCGATACCAAAAGGGCCAGCAATTAACAATCCAAGTGTTTTTGAGGCAACTTTTTTTTCCTTTGTAGGGATCTGGCAGCTAGTCCAGTTCTCTTCATAATTTGCAGCATCAACTGAAATCAAACATTTTTCGTTTAACATTCCCTCAAGTGAGCTCAGCTGCATGCCGTCATTCTGATAACACGCAAATCATAAAGACTCAGCTCAAACACTAGTTGTTAATTCAATCTTGACAAGTACATCCGCACAAGGGATACAGGCCTCCGCTTGGCTGATTACTAGGAACTCATAGAATCAGCAGGTTTACTTTTACCCTTTCTACCATTCCCTCTCCCAAGATTTTTTTTTTTTTTGTCTGGTACACGACTTCCATTTTTTCTTATTATGCACTGTTTTTCAAGTTGCCCCTTTTTGGCATCTTCAATACTTCAAATACATTGAAGTTTTCTAACCATCTGAACAATTTATGTATTAATTTGGTTGCTTCTGCCACCACCTTATTATGCACTGTTTTTCAAGTTGCCTTTTTTTTGCATCTTCAATACATTGAAGTTTTCTAACCATCTGAACAATTTATAAATTAATTTGGTTGCTTCTACCAATACCTTATTCATTCACAGCACTGTAACCTTCTTGCTCCTCTGTCACATACTTTTCTTCTGCAAAGACAGCCTGTACTAGGAATCACACCACTCTCCTCAATCAACTACTACTTCAATTGAGGAATCACACCACTCTCCTCAATCAACTACTACTTAAATTTAACTTCATCATATATTTCTTCTGCCTTCCAAGTCAGCCTATGCTAGAAAAGACCAGTCAGTCTCCTCAATCAACTACTACTCAATTTTATCTTCAGCATCCTGACTGCTAATATGTCTAAGGTTTAGTTACTAATTTGTTTGTCAAATGCATCCTGAGTTTCACCCTCTTTCTATTGATGACAGCACACTCTAATTCAATAATTTTGGTAGGGAAACAGATAATAACACATCTCCCCCCAAAAAAAGGACAAACAAAAACATTCAACAAAACTGCCATGCGCAATACCCAAACCGACAAAGATTGCCTAATTAAACATGCGATACCATTATATATGCCAGTGCACAAGCGAACACCATAAAACAGATAGATTATCAAATATGGACTCATGTTTTGATTCATTGCATTAACATAACCAACAAAAAAACCATAGTAGAAATCAATAGAACATTGCACGGAATAGAAGCAGCGTACAGTTCAGTATCATAAGATTTTAAACCGAACTCGTTAGAGCCAGATTCCAATGAAGCACCCTAAAGTCACTCCCCCCATGTACCCTGATATAGGAGATCCGCAAACAGAATTCCACAAATATCAACTACACCTGGAGATAACAGTAAGGCAAGAAGAAAACAAGATCTGATATAGAAGGGAAGGGAGTCCACCTACTAGGGCATCCTCAGAACCCTAGCTTCGTGCGGCGCCAGTGCCTGCGCTTAGCGTTGTACCTAACCATTATCGATAAAAAGACCACCATCTTAGAGAACAGAGCGCGGGGAAAAGGATGAAATCCAAGAACAAAGAGCAAAAAATCGAAATAATACCTGATGGTGTTGTCGGTCCTCATGCGGATCCAATGGGGGATGGGGCGGTTCTGCCTCATCTTCTTCGCCAGCTTTTTCTTGATCCTGAAGGTCTTGTGCGACGGCTAAAAGAAAAAAGAAGAGGAAGGAGAGGAGATATCAGATCGAAGCCTTCGAAGCCTAATCGGAGCTTCTGAAAACCTGGAACACGAAGAAAGAGAGGGATTACCATTCTCTTCGCAGATGGTTTGCACCTCGGCGATCGCGGCGGAAAAACCCTAACTAAGCTCGATAAGCCCTGAGGATGGCGGTTTCTGGCCCCTCTAAGTATGACGACCGGCTTCTGATGCATCATATAACGGCCGTTCCATTGGGGCTGGATTATGGGCCGGCCTATCAATTGAGAAGCCCAAGTAGTCCACTATTTTTTCTAGTCTAATTATCCCTAAACAAATGCCTTGATTAGGTTTTGGATTTTGGACAATAACAACAAGTTGAATCTGACTCTTATTGGACCATTTAATGGCTTGATGTAGCCCTGGCCCATGCTCATGTTAAGATCGATCTGAGAATAGCTTAATCCGATTATTCGATGTCCAGACGAGGATTGGACTCAACTTGCTGGGAAGAATTGCGATATCCAACCTAACTGTAAGCATCGATAATTTATTAACCGTCACAAGTGAAGTACTTCAAGAATGACCAATTATGAGATTTTGATAGGTGGAGGCTCATTAACCTGTTTGAATTAGATCTAGTGCGAGAATTGCTCTCCCTCTATCTAAATTAGGTAAAACCCTTTTACGCCTAGCCTCTAGGGTTTTAAAAGTAACATAATTGTGATTAATCAACTTGGCAGGCGAAAGTGTGTAATCTCCTATGGAGAGAGAAATAGGATAATTAATAATACACCTTTTTTTTTCTCAAATTGATAGAGGCTAACATAAGTTGTTTACTGGTTTATGAATGTATCATCCTATGATTGCCAAGCTCATATAACCCATCAGGCCCAACCCGAAACTGGTGGTTTTTAAATCTTAATCATAAGTGATATTGACAAAATGATGCATGTGACAGGGGGACTCATTGTATGATGCATGGGCGTGATGAATGCATGTATTCATCAATCAAGTGATTGGTCTTGCCGATGGTATTGTTGATACTCTCTGGTCTCATTACCCTGTGTTAAACATTGCATGGCCTTTTATAGCCTTAACTCTCTTGCTTAGCAAAGTTAGCAATGGTTGCAGATCAGCTTAGTTTGGCACTAAAAAGCTTTCTTGCTTTGACCTCAAGGTTGGTGAAAGATTTAACTGATAATTCCAAGCAGGCTTTTGGCTTATAATGAATCACATATAAAGTTGGATTATTGGATTTTGGGTCTGACATATCTATATCACAATAGACATACACAATGGATTTTATGAAGCCAGAAGAAAAGGAGTGTGTGTGTGTGTGTGTGTGTGTGTGTGTATATATATATATATATATGATAGATTATGGGAAAGTGGATATTTCTATCTCTATGGTCATATAGATTTATTAACATTGGACATTGGATTTGCAAATCCCGGCAAATCCTTTCCATTAAACGTCGTATGCCAAGCTATATTAAATTAGGTGCAAAAACGTCCGGCCACGTATGCCATTGTCTGGTGATGTTGGACTGCCTGGTTAACCAGATGGGCTTTCAATTCTAGGCCTTGAGCTCAAAAACTTGGGCCTACAGTTTGACCATATTACATTTCATTCTTGACGAATCTTTGTGCAAAGAAAAATACTGGAAAATCATACGATATTATGTAGATTTTCAAATTACCGATCATGATTTTGTGAGTAGGTGTTTAGTTGTGTGATGAAATATCAAGATATTCCCAAAATTATGAAATTGAAAATTTTTACTTGGAGTAGATTTTTTGTTTTTTTTCAGATTCATGTTTTCTCTTTCTTAGTATATTAAAATTTTTCCATTTTTGAAGTTTCTGTGTTTAACAACTAAACTCTTTGCATCTCAAATTTGGTATTTGAAAAATATTAAATTCATGAAAAAAACGAAATCATGATTTTTAGGTTTACAACCTTCAAATTCAGTCTTGGATATGTATTTTTTTATGCACACCAAAAATTCTCAAATCAACAACGTATGCCATACGCATTAAAACTTTGAGAACGACGTAGAAAAGCTTAGGTACATATTTTACATAAGATTGCTCAAATAAATTACACAATTCAAATAGAGCTGCATTCGAAACATCAAGGCTAATTATGGGCAGCACTACTCGAGTTTGGACATCCGAGCGATCGGCTTAAACCTAAACTCCAAAATTCAAGTCATGCTTCATTAGGCCTGGCCAATTTTTTATTAGATAGAGAGACAAGAGAAAAATAGGAGTGGCTGCATGGTGCCAGAGCCATGGGTAGACATTGGAGAGAGCAAAGGAGAAGTTGGATGGTGTTATTGTCATCAAAACATCAAAATAGTAAACTCAGGCTTAGGGCAGCTTAATCCGACTTTAAAACAGGCCCTTGGAGTATTATACACACAGCCCAAACTTGGGAGTACTACACACACATTACCTGAAGCCTACCTCCTCCTAACCTGAGCCTGCCTTTGGGAAGGCAGCCAAATAACACGGCAAAGCACATTAGCACTTCTAACCATCATGAACAACATTAATGAAAGAAATATTCCTGGTGCCTATCTTTCAGGGCCACCAGAAATGGGCTTAAGTTGGTGGCCCACCTAGATTATGGTCACTTGCATAATTGCACACATATGAAATTTAGAATTTTTATCCTGTGAATGATTCGATCGAGGAGAAAGGAAGATTTCCTTCAACCTGCTTAGCTCGAATTTCTAAAAAAAAAACTAGAAGAAGATGAAAGAATTGCAAAAGTAGAGTTTAAGTCTCCTTTTCTTTCATTGATTCTCCACACTTCCTATATTAAGATACCTAGCTCATATTTATAATACTAGTGAGGTGCTCCCTTCAAAATTTAGGTTGGATTCCTCTCTTGTTTCAAATAGAACTGGGTATCCTAAAATAAATATAACTAATAGAAATATCCTACAAAAAGCTAAAATTTAGAAATATTTTAGAAAAAACTAAAATTCTTGAAAGGGTAAATCTTGACTTTTACATCAACTTCGCCTTCTGTCGATCACTTGATTCTTCTCGAATAGAGAGCTACGTCTTGTCAAAGAATTATCTCAAAAGCAAAATTTTTAATTTAACCAACCCATTTTAGGGGCTAAACAATAGAATTTCGACCTAACTCAATCCTCTAGGAGGTTAGCCCTTTTTTTAAAAAAAAATTTATCTCAATCGGGTATCGTAAGATCAAGTTATGATCTTCGGATGCAACTTGGCTTCTTGATATGGCAGATCTTGCTCCTGGACTCTATCCAGCTCTCCTTATGGAGGCCAAAGTGTTACACATCGAGTTTAATGAACCTCTTAGATACCCGTAGTGGCCAAAATGATCCACATCGAGTCAGGTGATCCTTCTAAATGTCCGTAGTGACTAGTGTGATCCATATCGAGTTTGATGATCTTACTGAATATTCATAGTAGTCAAAGTGTTCCATTTTAAGTTTGATGGTCCTCCTGAATTATTGAATCATGCCAAGATCTTATATAGGAAGTGATCAAATTTAGTTAGATACTGATTAATCTGGCTAGAATCTTGGACAGGGTTAGACATGAACTCCAATTCTAGCAAGATCCTACTTATAGACTGGACTTTTTTGCCGAGCTTGGGTTTGCTGTCAAAATAAATAAAGAAAAAGGTCGCTATGAAGTGTTTGGGTTGGCTGGCCATATTTAATATAGGATAGGTTGGACTTAACCTTCACAAGAGTCTAAAAAAAATAATAACAATGCACATGCCCGGAGGGCCCGTACCAAGTCTAGGTGGGATGTATTTGAACTTGTGTCCAGCTTGATTTGGATATGACTCAAACTAAATCCAAATCTGATGTTTAGGTCCATATTTTGTCAGAATCCCTGCTGATGTCTGTTTGGGTTCCAAGTCAGTCTTCACCCCATCCGTGCAAACTTTCAAGCAATAACAATTACTCGACTTCTAAGTACATTTTCAAAACAGCTGGAGAAACGCGGAAGAACATGGGGTTAAGTAGCTTCATTTTCTTCATGACCTCGACCTGAATGTGTGTTTCTCTACGAGAATATGAGAATATTTGCTTGTCTATAAAGTTCGATTGATACCATTCTTACGGTGATGTTGGATTGTTAGGGTTTGTTTGAGCATGAATGGCCGGATCTGGCTAGCCAATCTCCCTCTCTCTTCGCTCGCTAGTCTCTTGTTGCTTCTCTTCCTATGCTCTTTTTTTTTTTTTTTCCTCTTTCTCTCTCTCTCTCCTTTCTTTTGTCAATCAAATGAATTTAAATTAATTGAGTGTAAATACATACATAGTAGCCAAAAAAATAAAATATCGCAAAACTAAACAAAAGATTAGTTAAGAAATCTTGTAGTATGGTTCCAATATGGTTCACTGCTTACGTTGCTATCGAGCCGGCAGTATTATGAGCTTATATATAGATATGTGAAACCTCAATAGATTGTAGTCATCGTATTATTCTCTAGCAATTATATAAAAGCGGATGTAGCCTACCCTCATCAGGAAGTAAATTAGAAAACCATCTGATAACTCTCATAAAGTCACCCTTCCGCAATGTATATATGACATAGCTCGGTCCCCCCAATGCTGCTTGCAATTATGCTATTAGAATTTTTCTCTTTTAGATCCGTTGGATCTAGGAGATTGTTCTAAAATGAAATATTACTACTTGGATCAGATTCACGGGAATCCACTATCTTCTCCCCGAATAGGCCTAAGAGGATCCACCAACTTCTCTCCCTCTTTTTTTATATATATATTTCAACACTTGACCTGCTGATTTTTTGCTGGCTTGAAGTGTTGCAAGGATTTTATTCCTAGTCCATGGAGTGGCCAATCAGTGCTTGCCACAAGGGATTAGGCCCACCATTTTGTTGTGGGCGACAGCTAATAAGCTCACGTCCTAATCATAAGCTGTCGTCTCCTTTCCCAATCTTCAAACACGATCCCATGAAGTGCGGATCCAGTAAGTTGGTCATGAAACCGCGTTGCTGACCGTTTAACTGTAACCAACGATTGGTAGGGATGTCTCTTTCATGCCTAGGTTACTAGTTTGGCTTTATTTTTCTTTCTTTCCAAACACTTCATCTCACATGCTTCAGTCTATAAAATAGGTCTGGTTAACTAACAACTTGTTAGCAAAATTTTCTCCAAGGATTGGAATTAAAAAAAAAAAAAGTTTGTGAAGTTTCTATTGGATCCAAGTTTGATGACTTTTAAATCTATTTTTTTTCATGTTTGAGCTTGCTGCGCCGAAACTCTCGCATCAAGATGCAAAAAGATCAAGTAAAATGTCGTCATTTTTAACATACAAGTTTAGAAAAGGCTATAAAAAAATGAATTATTTACATTTCTACAACCTTGATGGTAATGCCAAGACTGTTGAAACAAGAGGATCTCTAGTATTTGAAAACGGTCTTAAAGGATCTCTAGTATTTGAAACCGGTCTTGAAGCGTGAATTAACACTGTCCTTAAGCGAATTTTGTCCTCACTATATTGTTGTTGATGATCCAGCAAATTCGCTCCAGGATACAACAAAATCGAAATAGAATCCTAGCCAGGAAAACTAGGATTTTTCAGAACAACGGAATGAAAGATTTTGTAGAAGAAATAATAATCTGTGAAGAATATTGGCAATTTATAACCATGAAATAAACTATGAACCAACACAACCTTTGGAATAGTGCATGTTCAAAACATAACTGCTAGTGCAGTTATTTTATGCAAAACGGATAAAAATTGCCAATATGAATGCTTATAAAATTGGCTTTCCCTCCACAACTTCCCACCAAAAAGTTACTTTAATATGTGTAGGATATAAATGCTTATAAAGCTACCTAAAAAACTCTACAGAAGCAATGTGAGACTAAAACCCCTCTCAACATTACAAACTATTGAAGGAAGAAGACTTCCAACAAAGACTGTAGGTAGTTGCTCGACAAACAGTCTAAACTATCTAAGAAGTATTAGAGATATAATGAAATATAATCATAGATTAAATTAGAATTGCAAGGAGCTAAAGCAATGTTGCTCAATTTCTTTTTCCAACGAAACACTAACTCAAGAAATATAGTGTGAGGATCCGTGTGGGCGTGTGTTTAGTCCCACATTAGTTATTTGCTGGGTAGATCTTGGGTACTTATACAGGATCAAAAAATCTAAAAAATACCTTCCGGCTAGCTATTTTGGATGAGGTTCTGAGTTGTTACAAATGGTATCAGAGCGGACCCGGACCATAACCTATGTGTACTAGGGAACACTGCAACACAGATCCATTGGGGCTGACCACAGGCCGATCGTTGTGTTTGTGATTAACTTTAAATAGATTTGAACCCTTAGCCCGACGATGACATCAAGGCTTAAACGGAAGAGTATGTAAGGACCCGTGCGGGTGTTTGTTTAGTCCAACATCGGTTATTCGCTGGATAGATCTTGAGTATTTATACAGGATTAAGGAATCCAAATAATATCTTTCGGCTAGCCATTTTGGATGAGATCTTGGGTTGTTAGGTATAGCACCCGATTTTTGATGTCATTCGTATTCATAACATGCTATTTTTTCTTTCAATTTCGTCTCTCCCTTTTTCGCCGGAGCTTCTTCGTTGAACAATTTGTTCTTTAGATTGCACCTGTAAATGTAGTTAAGATACTCTTCTTGTTTGTTTATCGCAACTTGGAATTGTCGGCCCAATTATTCTCCATAGGTGGGACACATACCAACGGCAATTCTTCTGTTTTTTTGACACAAATGACAATCTTGCCAAAGAAGACCAAATCCAATGAATCCTTGAATTCAATCGAACTTAAGATATAAATTCTTAAATCTCACTCCACATGTGCTTTATTGCCATGCGCCTCTTCCACTTGACCAATTCTAAATCTAAAATGCCATTTGCACTGGAAGTGTGATATTTGTTATACTTACAAATATCAATAAAATAAAGATCCCTAACAGACTAGAAAAGTGGTGGAGACCTTAAAAGAGAGCGATTAATGTTTTTTTTTTCAAAAATGATTTTTTTTTTCAAAAATGAATTTCTTTGGAGTAGAAAGGAGTAGACATCTATCATAATATGAGGATCTGGTTCCTACCTCGAGACTCAAATATATTCTATTCATGTGATAAATATCAATTAAAATATAACAAGTTAAAGAGCTAGCGATGAAAGAGAAAACAATTTCACACCTACTTCTATGACCAACCCAATATTCTCATTTTTTTCGTTTTGATGTTTTCTACGATAAATTTAGGCACCCTACCCTCTTTTAGAGTACAAGCTTTTCCGTCTGGAATTAAAGCATGTATCCTATCTCATATAGGTAAGTATATAATATCATGGTTGGTCATCATCATTTGGTTGGTGCCCATCTTTCCAAGTACGAGGTGCCAGATTGAAACCTCAATTGTGGTGAATAGCCGTAGTATATATTCGCGCAAAGTTTATAAAATGAATATTGCGAAATATGAGCTACTTAACTATTTCTTTATAATTTTATTATTATTTATTTTCGTATAAAAAAGTTAAACAATATGTTAATGAAGAGTGAGAGCATCATACTTGATGTTAAAATTAGGAATAGTTGTCTTTTACAATATAATAGCAAAGGCATCCTTTTAAGTAGAATTTTGGAGTGAAATCATTGCAGCCAATGTACGCAAGTCGGTATATTAATACGAAAGAGACTGCATAATTATAGGCTATGTAAACTTTATAAAAATAACAAGTCTATGCGTGCATATGAATATAATCATGTGTTAAGCTAATGTTGGGGAAAAGAAATTGCACCTATCAATCTAACAAGCTCTAGGCCTCACATGCAGGGCTAAAATAAGCCAAAAGAGGTAATTAATTCCATCACTCGTTTTCCTGATTCCGCGTTCGCGCCACGTGAGATGAGAGCGCTTCCAAACGTCTCGTTGAATTCCAATACTTTTGGCTTCCACTACCCACAAGTTTTGCTTCATTCCTAACCTAACCGCCGGGAGGGGGCACATGCTTTTGAAGGCGCATGATGACCTCCCGCGTTCCCTCCTCTTCTCCGGCTACAACGGCCATCATGTGCTCCCCACCTAAGTTTTTGGCTTGGGGATCTAAATATGGTATTGAGCCCCAAATAACTTACAAGGAGAATCAAATCTCAAGCAAATTGTAATTAAGGTTGCAAATTGGTGTGCTGGAGTTTAGTTATGCCTTCGTGTTTCGATATGCTCGTTGCAGTGTTTTTTTTTTTTCCGCCGTTAAAACGGATGTATCATACATTACAGATATAGATACAGCCAAAAAAGTCGAAAAATAATAGTTTACCAAGTAACCCTCTCTCCTCAATTCAAAGAGTAGCTTCAGAGTGGTTGGCTACATATCAGGTCACCAAATCTGCTGTCATGTTGGCCTCTCTATATACATGCTTCGCCTGCAAGTCTATTCCACCTCAGACCATAAATTGCGGTGTTCGTCATGCATTTGACATGTTTTTTTTGGTAAAAACGACATTTCATATAGCTCTAACGTGAGTACAGCCTGCCAGATCAAAAGAAAGTAAAAAATACAAAGAAAGAGGTAAAACTGCTAACGACATCCAAATGAACTTTCTGGAGTGGCGACCTACAAATGAGGCGACCTAATTTGCTGTTCTGTTCGCCTCCCGGAACACATGTCCTGCCTAGAAAGAGGTAAACTCCCTTGTCAGCTGACGTATCTCTCCAATCAGTGGAGGGTCATCCCCATATATGTCCACACCACAAATCCAGTCAACCACCGAGGAGGAATCCCCCTCAAGGCACACCCTATCAGCACTGAGAATACACCTCGCATAGGAGATACCTTCTCAGGCTGCCTGTAACTCCTATTACGAAAACTTGGCTCGTTGTCACTAACTAACCTACTAGGAGATTTGGGTTGGGCCTAATTTTATGATACTAACTTGATCTTAGATCTAATTTATCATACTGGCGTGCTCTTTCTTGATCCAACTATGCCGTCAAATTATTTTCCATGTCATATACTTGGAAAACACTTTTGAAGATCAAACCTATATCCTCCTCCAAATAGGGGAAGGATGCCATTGCTGGGCTATAGCCGGGGAATCTTTTAAGCCTGGCCTATAAAAATGGCGGTAGCACCATGACAAGGATAGGGATCCTATGGTCCCTACTGCCATTTGATCCACATCAAACGGCTAGGCATGGCACGCCATGGGCAGTTTGGCATCTACCACAGATTGAAGCATGGGCATGCCATGCAATGGGGACCCATCACCATCGATGAGACCAGGGAACAGTATCGTGGATGGGGTCGAGACAAGGAGGCACCGTCTATGGGAGGCAGAACATCATGTGGGGAGAGATGAATGCATCCATGGGAGGAAATTGGTCAAAAACAGCGGCAGAAGCTGGAAAGATGATCCCCTTCCCAATTCCCATTTTATCTTCGCTGCCTTTGGATTCCTTTTCTTTAGAAGAAGGTCGCACCCCTCTCACGTGGGCCGACAGTCCAGGTGGCATTACCTTCCAAAACCATCAAGCCATCGTCCCTGTCCTCAGCCACCGGCGTTTGCTCAGGTTCTCTCCCTTGGGCAGTTGGCATCGGCATGCACTGACTTCAAACCAGAACATTCCAAAATACTGTAACAAGCTGTAGCCATTGCACTATAGCGTGGACACTTGTATCAGGTGATTCAGCCTGTTCAGTCAGCTTGATTTTATTTTGAATTGATTTTATGTTACGGGCTTATTTGCTTATTGTCATTTTAGGACTTTTATAAAGCTGTTTTTTTTAGGGATTTTTTTGTTATTTTGTGGTCCTATATATATGGTCCATATTCGTGTTTAGGGTTAATGAATGATTAGATAAAATTAGTCTTCTTTCTACAAAATTCTGGTGCGAAGCCATGGCCAGAGCCAGGTGAGAAGCCTAATTCTTCTTCCTCCCCTCCTCTTCTCTTCTTCTTTCCTCTTCCCTCTCCTCTCTGCATCACACTACCAAGCCAACTTGGGCATTCAGACATGGTGCAGCCCACCCTAGTAGGATTTAATACTTCTCAGCAGCGTTTTTTATTTTCCAAGGTAAGAAGTAAGGAGAAGAGACTCGATAAGAATTTGGGTTCTTTGAAATGAGCCCTGAAAAGAGAGCTTGCTGCGGCTATTTTGGTTTGATGTGTTTGTTATTGGTTTTTCCTTGTGAGTGCACAACCCCGAGCATCACTGTAAACTATCTATGAATCCTTTTAGGCCGTTCGTGCTTGTTCCGGGCTGGGTTTGTCAGAATCCTCTGTCCTCATCTCAAACGATGCAAGCTTGGCTGTTCCCTTCCTCTCTCTCTCTCTCTCTCTCTCTCTCTCGGTTTGCATTCGAGTGCTGCAACTTTTATGCTTAATTGGAACGGTATAATTATCATTTCAGCCATAAGTTGTAAAGCAGCATGGTGGATCAAAGGAGTAGATAGGTTACATCGAGTTTCACTGCATTTATCATACACTTAATTGAGGAACATCAAGAGGAAGCCCTTTGATTAGATCATAGAGTCAATAGCATATTTACAAGTCAAGTCTTAAAATAAAGATACCTTGAGATTAGTTATCAATTAGATCGATCTGATCAGCTGGTCGAGCATTAGTTCGATACGGTATCTTCCCAACTTTGAAGGATATCTTGGCATTGAATCACATTGAATTGCACTGAGGAAAGTGTGGACCAGTTATGCAGGAATGGAGCATTTGCGCTTGAATTTTTCTGGCTCTGGTTTGCATGCACGGCGGCGGCTATGCAGCTAATGGATGACAATGTTAGAGAGTGAAGTACATGGGACATTTGGTTGGACCATAAGGCTACTGTGGTAGCAAGGCTTAGTGCTTATGATAGGCCCTCTGCTTCATTTGATCTCTATAGGTGACCTAAGGTGACCTTTAGGGTTGATATGCAATCTGAGATGTAATTATTGGACCTCATTTTTTTCTTCTTTCCCCTTCTTCTTCTTCTTCTTCTTTTTTAAGAAAGACTATTGGACTCATTAGGGTGTTTCCTACCAATAAGAGGAAAAGAGAGAGAGACTGTTCTCTCTTGTTTTCTTTTGACAAGCCCCCTAAACTTAATTTCAAGCAAAGACCGACCCCTCCTCCTATGCGTTGTGAAAGCGCAAAATAAGGAACAGAAATCAATTTATAAAAAGTGATGCAGAAAGTAGGGATGGCCAGACCTTGTGGGTCCCAATCTAATTTGGATTCCAGGAGGCTGAAAGGGACCAACCTATCAACAAGCTACAAATCACCCCTCCCCACCCTCGCAGCACCCCATCCCCTTTCCCCCCACTCCCTCCCTTCCCCCAAGAAACAGAGCTCCGACACCTCCCCCATCCCACTCCACCCCATTGCCCATAAGAAAAACAGAGCAGCTTGTCATCATGGCTAGGCCTCAGCAGAGATATCGCGGCGTTCGCCAGAGGCACTGGGGCTCATGGGTCTCGGAAATCCGCCATCCTTTGTTGTAAGTATAACCAACTCTAAAGCCCCCCTCTCCACCTCTGTTCCAAAGTTACGATCTTTGAGCTCCGGTCATAGTCTCAAATTGGAATATCTAACGAAGAAGACTGTACGCTTAAACTCTCCTACTTTGAATTTTTTCAGGAAGACAAGGATATGGCTTGGCACATTCGAAACAGCAGAGGATGCAGCCAGAGCCTACGATGAAGCGGCGAGACTGATGTGCGGGCCAAGGGCACGGAGCAACTTCCCTTTCAATCCAAATGCCTCCTCCTCATCAAACTCCAAGTTCCTATCGGCGGCTCTCACCGCAAAGCTACACCGCTTCAACTTAGTGTCGCTCCAAGCCGCCCAGCCCATTGCTAAGGACACACCACGAAGGTCTTCCCTGTCGGTAAGCTGCAGCGCTGCCAGTAACAGGAAGTCGGAGTCTATCGACAGTGACTTGACGAAGAACCCGGCGTTAACAATGGAACAGCAGACCGACTGGGTTGTCAAAGAAGAGAACGACAGTAGGGAGATGCAGTTCACTTATCTGGAGGAGCATCACATTGAGCAGATGATTGAGGAGCTGCTGGATTCTAACCTCTCTGTGGAGCTCTGCTGCACTGCTCTGTAGGCAGTCATGGCACTTGCTAATATTACCTTTTTTCCCTATATCGAGTCATCGAGATTGACCCATTTCCCACCTACTCTAGTCCCTTGAAGCGATGAAGTCATTGCCCAAGTTCTGTTTTCCTTGGCAAACTATGAGACTAGTTCATCTCTCGTGTAGATGTACAGTGCTATTTACACAATATATGTACCTTTTCTGCTAGTAGAAATGGAGTGGAAAGATATAATATTGGGTGAAATTTTTGCTCTTAGAAACCCATTACAAAGTCAATATCAAGGTGCTATGAAGTTGCATAGCCTTTTGTGAAGGTGTTTGAGAGGTTTTCTTATTACTTGCATGGGAAGTTGGTGCTTTGAGCACAAACAACCGTAAACAGAGGGGAAAAGAAGAGAGGATTTGCGGAATAACAACATAATTAAGCAAACATATCCTGGAAACGTGTGGACAGGGGACAATAAGAGAGGGGATATTGGGTATCCAATTCAAACTAGCTTTTTATTGGTTGGTCTGGTGTGGGGATTGCCCCCTCCTAGAAGGCATGAAAAAAGGGCCAGAAGAATTGGAAAAAGGATAATCTAATTCAGACTAGTTCCTTTGCTTTTTTTCTTTTTATGCATGGTTCCTTTTTCCTTGCATGCTTGTCTATCTTCGGAGCACTGGTGGCCTTTAGAAAATGTTTGAAGTTAATAATATACCAATGGTGTAGCTCTATCTTTAAAAGTTAGGAGGTGAAAGTATTGATCTCCAACTAGTTCCTGAAATTCTCTTTTTTTTGTCTATGAGAACTGGTTTGAAGGGGCCTATGACTGTGTGTATAGCTGAAAAAGCTCCATTGCATGGATTTCTATAGGAGGGATTGAGAGGACCAGGGGATAATTGATGGTGCTGGATTTTTAATGA
>JAOXJJ010000001.1:9094969-9157089 GCA_025769935.1 Phoenix roebelenii
GCTTAATTGGGTTCGGACCCATTTCAATTTAACTTAAATTAGCTCGGATTTAACCCAATTTATAGTTTGGGCTCGTCTAAACTTAGTCCAATCTGATTGAGCTCGGATTTAGACTTAGCCCAGTCTAATTGGGCTTGGGTTAGCCACATTTGGCTAAACCCATTTCTTTTTTTTTTCTTCTCTTTTTCTTCTTTTTCTTTTCTTTTTCTTTTTCTTTCCCTTTTTCTTTCCTTTTCTTCTCTTCTCCTTTCTCTTTTCTTCTCCTTCCCGAAGCTTCTTCTCCTCCCTTCTTCTCTTTTATCCCGATCTCCCCTTCCTCTCTTCTCCGACGAAGGGAGGACGGCGAGCGGAAAGGGGGGATGGCGAGCGGAAGGGGGCCGGGCCACGACCGGCGGCGTCCGCGGCCAGGCCCCGCGGCGTCCCCGGCCAAACCTGCAGTGCTCTCGACCGCGCCTATGACGACGGTGCTCGCGGCCGAAGCCGGCAGCCACCGCACACGACGACGAGGATGAGTCCCCTCTTCCTCTCTTCTTTTTCTTCTTCCTCCCTTCACCAACCTCCCATATTCTCTCTCTCTCTCTCTCGCTCCCAAACCTTCTCTCTTCCTTTCTTTATTCTTCTCCTGTAAAGGAAGAAGGGGAGTTTGGGAGGGCTGGACCACAGCCGGCGGTGCCGCGGCCGGGCTCGCGGCGTCCTCAGCCGTGCCTGCGGCTAAGCCCACGACCGCTTTCTTGGCCTGCCAGCAGCCGACGCTCGTGCCGACAGTGATCGCGACTGAAGCCGGTGGCCTTCGGCCTGCCAACAGTCCCCTTCCTCCCTTCTTTCTTTGTTTCTTTGTTGGCCTGAATGAATCAGGGGGAGAGAAGGCAGGGGGCTTACCTTGCTTCGGATGATAGCTACAATGTCTCTGGCTCTGGCGCTTCAGCTGTCGTCCCAGAAAATTCTTAGGAAGAAGGAGAACCGTAACGGGCTACACGTTGGGCTCTTAAGCGGTGGTAACCGCTTTAGCTGGGGTGAGGTGTCACCCCCAGCTTTTCCCTGTGAAGAACCTAACACCTGGGCCTTCCTCTGATCTCCACCTGGCCCTAGTCAAATCCATACATAAAGCATGAGGTGGCAGCCATCAAACGGGCTGCCAACCATGGGCCCAGTTAGCCTATTAGATGTCATGGCTCAATATTCAAATATGGGCCCAAAAAGTAGTAATTGGGCCCAGTTGGTTTTTGGGCCCAGGTATTACAGACCTAACCAATTTTCCAGCCCCGATGCACCCCAACAAATAAAAAAAAAGCAAATGAACAAACAAACAAAAACATACATTTATCTCTATTGCTATTTTGTGGATGCAAAAATCTCAATATTCTATTTTGATCAAGAACAAACCTAAAAGCGTAGTTGTGAATAATTCCTACCAGCAACTCTCACATTTCCAACAGCCAACAAACTTAAGGCAACCTTTTTTCAAGAAACCTGAGTTAATCATGAATAAAAGGTAGAGATGGTAGCTCTTGGGAATTTTTCCACATGAATTTTGAAAGGTCTACTTGCTTTAAGAACAATGGGGTGTGACTGTAAACCTACCACGTACAACCCATTTCATGCAAAGACCTCGAGTTGGTAGAATTTTGTACCTACAAAACTCTAGTTTTTCCGTAGACTTCAAATCTACTATATACCTTGTGCTTCAAAACATGGGCAAGGGACATGGGTCTGATACTGAAGGTTGTCGACCTTTTCTTTGGAACCCCTGTTTCTTGGGACTTTGTTTCACTAGTATTAGGCTCGATTTCTTCTCAAGTTCAGGGAAGGACCTTGAGTCAAGCTAGCAATCACAGTCACCCTGTTTTGCACGATGATCCTGATGCAACAGTGCTCCTGCTGTACATGGGACAGCAGCCCATGCAGTACACGGGCACATCATGGCTGATCGCACAAAATCCGGATGGGATGGCCGTGATTGCCAAACTTGACTCTAAGTTTGAAAGGACCCTTGCGTCAAAGCGAACATCCATTGATATCATCCTCCACATTTGTGGACTTTCAACTAGATGTTTTATATTAGGTATTTGCACATGGGTTGTAATTGTATAACAAGATACATAGAATCATCCATTAATATTGCATCCAAATGAGATCAGATATAGAGTACAACTTACGAGAAGGGGTTTATGAAAAAAAATCCAGCAACCATGTCCGAACCTAGCTTCCTAGAGTCTTTTTTTGGTAAATCGAAAAAAATTACACCATTCTAACATAAATATATTTATAAAAATTTAAAAATAAAATATTCAAGAATTGAGATGGTAGATCAGCTAACTTTTCCTAAGTTTTCATTCTGCCCTGTTTTGGGTTAGATCTTAAGTTGCTCAAGCTCATTCTAGGGCATCGGCTTGATCTAGGTCAAAAGCACGTCGAATCAAATTCTTCTGGCCGACAATGCCTGCAAAGCTAGGCTGCATCGAGCATCTTTTTTACTTGCACTTGCACACAGATAATTTAGTTCATGATAGATTGGGTCACATTGAGTTAACATGGATTGCATGAACCAGACTGGACTTGATGCAATCCGACCCAATTCAACCCAATATGAGGCCCTGTGGACTGTCCAAAATTTTGATGCAGCGGAATGTAGATAAAGAGTTGTCATTGGAAAGCGGAAAGTCCCAGACTTAGACGAGCTTGAGGCTGGCACTCGTGCGCCAGAAATTGGAATCGAAGGCAGGGGGGGATCCCACCCCTTGGGCGTATCTATAAAAGCGACTGGAAGCGTGCGGCCCACCGTCCCCCAAACCTCTTCCCTTCCCGGCTTCGACGGCAAGGTTCGAAAGAAGGGGAACCTAATTCTCTCTCTCTCTCTCTCCCTCCTTTCCCCAAAGAGGGGAAGAAAAATCCCCAATCCGAATCCCGGCCGACCACTCCTCCTCTCTCTATTTTTCTCTTTCGTGCTCCTCTGGGCGCCGCGTCGCGATTACTCGAAGAAGATGAGGCGCTCGTCCACCAGGAAGACGGGCTCGGCCGAGAAAGTGAACGCTTCTTCCGGTTCCTCCGATCTCTTTCGCTCCGGTAATCTGGATTCAGATCTTTTTCTCCCCCTACTCCAAACCCTGGCTCCTCGAATCCTTGCGTTTCTTTTTATTATCTCTTTGTCGTCCGAATAAACCCTTCGCACAGGGGGGGTGTTCACTTGGCTGTTGCTGGGATTCAGTCCTTTCGTGCTCTTTTCTTGTTGGGTTTATGAATTCTTCCATTTTTGTATGCAATGGGATTCTAATACTCGGGGTGACAATCTTTTGCCGGCATGTAAGAAAATCTCAAATCTTTTCTTGGTGGGTTTATGGATTCATCCACAAAAATGATTCCAATTTTGTGTAGTTTCTTGTTACTTGTGCGCTTCGTGATGATCTTTATGTGCACATTAAGATATTAGGGGAAAAAGTTCAAATCTTGAGTCGGTGCACGATCTTTATTTGCTCTCACTGGTCCCCTTTCCTTATGTCGGACAATTATTGTTGGTTGTTGAATTGCCTCTAGAAGTGCAAGGGATCAAGAACTGTTCTTTGTTAGGATCTTGATGGAATAAATTGGAAAGAAGGCGGTCTTCTTTTCTTGAGGCTTGTGGTGATTGTTCTTTAAATGCAAACAAGACAATGAGAAAAGAAGTACAAATCTTGAGGTGAAGCATGATCTTTAATGCATTCAAATCTTGAGTTGATACATGATCTCTAATGTTCTCACGGGTTCTTTTGCTTCTTCCGAACTGATTTTTATTATTCTTTGAATTGCCCCTGGAAGTATATGGGATCAAGAACTGTTATTGTTAGTATCTTGATGGAGTAACTTGTGAAGGAGCTGGTTTTATTTTCTAGGTTTAGTTGTAATGATGGATAAAGCTTGGTGTGATTGTGTTACAGGTGCCAGATGCCTCTGGCAGGCAGAAAACATTGATGATTTTGCTGAAAACCAGGCAGAGTATGGGGAGTATATGTAATTTTACTCTTCTTGATAAAAAATGACCTTCTTTAGGTGTTTTGGATTCCTCTGCAAGCAAAGTTACTGGCTTTAGTTTGTAGAATAATAATTCAGATATATTTTGTACATGGCCCACTTACATATATCAAAACATAAGTTTCTAGGCTACAGCGATCACAATCACCTCTTGCATACGACCTTTGTGTTCCATCTCTCTGATCCTGATTAGCTCTAAAGCACTAGATCTTGCTTTCAGGTGCTTTGCTTTTATGTAGATCCTTAAAAAGCATCAAATTTTTTATGTAGACAATCTTTTGTTCATCTCGAATGGCTCATGATATCTTCTTACAAGTGCCAGTCAAGATTTGAGCTAGAGGAAACACTATACATCTAGGGTTCAATATTTGGGAATTTGGAGTCTTATTAAATGTGAAAGCACCCTCGGAAATAGTAGGTGATATCATCACGGAAGTTTCCTCACAAACTGTCTACAATGGTTTTTTCCCATTAAGATAATTGTCATCTATATTCTATCATAGAGATACTTAACAAAAACCATAATCATCTCTATATGATGTTGCTATTAACAATGAGGTTGTGGAAGCATCTTCTGGACAAACCTCTACCATCCTTTCAATGGCACAATATTTTGTCCTCCAGATAACACACCCTAATATAAATCTTATTTATCTCTGTTGCTTCATAGTTGCCAAGGTTTCTCACCTTAGGATTTGGGACAATGTGAAAATCTGGGCATCTAGGAAATCAATTAAATGAATTTCCTCATCAAACCTTGAATCCAGATTTTAACTCATCTCCTTTCAATGCTGTATGAGTTAAATTAAACACAAAGGAGGTGGAGAATAAATTCCATAGAAAATTTATTACTTCCTCGCCCTATGGTATTTGCCTAAATCCTGGCCTTACTAAATTTGTCCTTCACTTGCCTCCATGACTTGCTCCAGCAATGATAGTGTTCTTACCACTTCTATTCTTTGGATTCTTTGGACCCTTTTCTTGTTTTCCTTTGTAGGCACTCTCTCCTCATAATTAACAAGACTTGTCTTCCTTGATCTCCCCTTCTTTTTATCTTTCCCAATACCCTTGCCCTATTTTCTATGTGCGGTTGGGGGGCAAGTCTATTCTGCGAGAAGCAAATGGGAGCATATGAAGACACTAGTAAACTGGGAGGTTAGATTTTGACTATTTTAGTAAGATCCACCTTCCATTTAATTTTAAAATGCTAAATTTAATGTTTCATTGGTCCCACTTCCATCCCATTTTATGGTCTACTAAGACATGTAGAATTTTGAAATTCTGGTAGGTATATTCTCAACCGTGCATCTTAATGAACAATTTTCAATGATGTTATCTAGGAACTTTTGGAAATGTTAATTTTAATCCCTTAATCTATGTAGACCAAATAAGGCAAAAAATGCAAATCTTTTCATTACTAATTTTAAGAGAAAAGGCTATCATAAATTTTTTCATGGATAGTAAAAGTTTAGTAGCAAATTTTCACAATCATGGACCCATCTTTTTAGGCTGGCAACCTAAGCAACACTATTAATTGATCTTTTCCATTGAGATTAGCATCAATTACTTCTGAAACCTGTACAAGTTTTGTCTATTTCATGGTAAGGAGAAAGTTTTTTAATGACTAATACGTGCTTTTTAATCATAGTTTAAAAATGTATTTTGGCAGTAACGGTCAATCGTTCACTTGAAAGCATATTGAAAAATTTTCATGACTATGTTTGAAGGAGCAGGGACAGGCACTACAAGTAACCATACAAGATGAATGGGTTTTGTATATTTGGACCAACAACTTTTTTTTTTTTTGCACTTGTTGTAAATGAATTTGTTGTTGCTATTTTAGGCAAAGTACTTTGCTGTATGTTATATGCATATTTTAGAACTGTTCGATGAAAGTTGTAAGGCCAGTTAAAGAGTAATCGTAATTACAATAATTATAGGATACAAGTCTAGTAGGGTTGATATGAAGCCCTCTATCAAAATTGATAGAAATACTCAAAGGGGCCATTGGATTTACTATTAAATCACAATGTTTCATGCCTTTTCATGTTTGGATACAAGTTATATTTTTATAATACATTATATTAGTTGTGCAGTGAACTAGTATAAAAGCCGTAAGTCCATGAAATTGAAAAATTCAGATTCCCATATTTCCATTTTTGAACCTTCTACTTTTATTAGTTAAACACCCCCTTTTTTTTCTTAAAAAAAAAACTCAACTCTCAAAACTGAAAATTCTTAAATCTAGGAAAGTGATAACCTCAAGATTTTGCAATTAGAAGCCTCTAAAAGCGGCCTAAATGTTATGGAATCTCCGTAGGAACAGTGAGATCCACAATGTACTATGGTTAAATTGTTGGGCAAAAAGAGAGTCAAAGCTCATAATAGGAATATGGTTATGATGTGAATATTGTGGTAAAACCAGGTTGCGTATAAGAATAGATGAGTTGCACATTTGATGAATGCTCTGGAATTGCACTATCTGAGGATAAAGTGGTGGAAGTTTGATTGAAGATATATACATGCATGCAGCTTAAATTTTAGGAGCTGATTTCTATAAATGGATGGGGAACAAGAAAAGGATGGCCCAAGAAAATATAGTTAGAAGTGAGAAAAGATATGCAAAATCTGGGCAGAGGTTACCCATGCAAGTTATATTTGAGGACCTCTTGTAAACTAGGTCTTCGATTTCTATCGAAGAGCTGGGAACAAGAAAGGATGGCCTAAGATAATATATTTAGAAGTCAGAAAGGATATGGAAAATCTGGGTAGAGGACCTATATAGCCTATAATACTGGCAAAGTATTCATAGAACCAACCCCATTTTGTTTTTTCTATAAAAAAACTTTTGTGTATCCTTTTTCTGTTGCTAGAGCATTCTAGGTTTTAGTTCTTCATATTGATTCAAGTTGTCTAATGGCTGTGATTATTGGTTAGAAATCTAAACGAGACATGCTCAAATCAAGATGCTGAAACAACAGAATAACTAATTAGGTCGGCATAAAAGGAAAGAAAAGAAAGCGTATTATTTACAGGTGATTAATTATGTACCTATATATATTTAAATCTTCATTAATAATTTTTTTGTACATACTATATACAGAGGTGGGTGCTTAGATGCTAGCTGGTGAATAAGTTTGTTAGGCAGCTGCTGACATGCTTGCCTGGAAACCTAAGCACAGAAATAGGAGCAATGCTTGTCTTGGGGAGCTTAGGTGTGATGTTCCTAAACTCTAGGCTGCTCCCAAATGTATAGGCTATTGTTCATGATTGTGCTTGTTACTATATCTTGTTGCTTCTTTGATGACTCCTTAATTATATTGGACAGTTGAATTTTGGTTGGCACAGCTTGCACATTCTTTGACATTGGCAGTCTTGTGTTAGAGTGGCAATAAGTCTCTCATTTGTTGGTCTGTACATATCTAATTGGTTATGTACGTGAAATCATTGGAGTGGCTTCTATTTAGTGTAATTGATGGTTGTTTCTTGCCCTTCCTAACGTTTCACATCAGTCATATGACTTGAAGCTAATGCACCTTTTGGTTTTACTGTTTTTTAAGGTGAAGTGAATGGCACCATCAGGGTTGTTGTGGTAGATGAAATAAACTAATATAGCCAAGAAGGGTAACAAAAATCTTACCTCTAACATTTTTTAAGATGCATAAAGGGGCAAAACATATCCAATTGAAATAAACTAACATGTCCAAGAAGGGTACATATCTTATCAGTAACCCCCCCCCAACCAAAACAAAACAAAAAACCATTCTTCCTTTTTTTAAGTGTAAATTTGAAATTGTCTTCTCTTCCACATATCTCTTTTGTTGTTAGGACTATCTATGCTAAGCTACTGGTTGATATTGCTAGCTTAACAATAGATTTACTGTGTTTGAAATATTTTTGTTATCAGGACTTCTCAGATTCTCTTAATTTTGCGTCTAATTGTCATAATTATCTTATCTTGTCTTGTGTTACTTTATGATGTTCAGCTACAAGTAAAGCTGTTTCCAAGGAACTGGAAAGAATAGATCACCTGTTTCAAGCATATGCCGATGGCTCTACGGGCATGATTGAGTGAGTTTAGAACAGTTCATGTTTCTCATTTTTATTACGATATTTTCATACATCATAAAAATATCTAATATGATATCATTAAGGTTGCAGATTCCAGTTAATTTTTGTATAATTCTCGGGAGAACATGATTGATAATAATTTCATCACTATATGCTGCGCTAAGTTATTACCTTTTATGCGTTAGCTATAGCTCATAATTTCAGTGAACCTTTTTTGAATTATTATTTGACTTTGGTAGGTATCAAGCATCCTTGTGCTTACCTTAGGTAAGGTTGTAAAAACGTGCTTGTCAACTTCTTAATTCCTTGGACAGATCATCATAGATGATCTGGAATTAATACTGATTCACAAAGGGCCAGAATTTGGAAAGTGAATGAGTTTTTCTTCGGAATTTGGGAAAATTTTCGAGACCGGACTTGGCAAGAAGAAATTTGAAGAAGTGAGGATATGTATTGAAACTGGCTACTTGATTTTATTCTATATAACTCTGAGAACTCATAATAACTATTCTTTTATTTGTAATATTTAAGAAAGTTCCTAAGCTTCTTGGGCATGTAACCTTAAGCAACCTGTGATCCAATAGAAACTTAGTTTTAAATTTTAAGGACAATTAATTCTATTTAGTATATTGGAATATTTGTGACCATGTTCTGCACTGGAAAAGCTAAAGCAAAATATCTTTTCGACAAATTAATCTTTTATACTAACTGTGTACACACATTATATTAAAGAGAAGTGCCTCTTCTATAGCAATCTATTATATAACTATTATTGTTGTAACTATAAAAATCTTCATTTTCTAAATTTTTGAGGGGGGCTGTTTTTCTTTGTTAGATAATTAGCCCACCCTCATGGCCTCACCCATCGATGGTTATAAGAACAAATGAATTTACATTTTATAATTTAGCAGACTTTTCACCTTCTTATTATCAGCAGTAGCATGTTAGACAGGAACCACCTTCAATATTTGTTTTTTTTGATTGGAACACCAACAATCCAAAGGCATCCTATATATATTCCAAGAAACATACTTAAAGATGATTATTGCACCAAATATTTTTAATGCTTTTAAAAGTAACCTCCCATGTACATTGTGTTATGCACAAGCCCTCCAGATAGTTGACCTTATACCCTTGCACCTGATTAGGATTAAGTTGGTTTCTGAATAGTGAATACCTATATTCTAACAAGTACCTCTCTTTACCAAACATCTTCACTACCACTTACTCAAACTGTGTTAGAATCTCTTTAACTACAAATTTTGGTGAGTATATTATTTTTCCATTCCAGTATTGTGATTCAATCTATTCAATGGAAATTTTTCCCCTCCTAATCGTCAAGGCTAATTATACTTCTCTCTCTCTCTGTCTCTTTCTTCTGGGTGCATGCTCGCTTGCTCGCTCCCCTCCATATGCACGTGTGCATGTTCAGTGATCCATCCTTGCCTCAATCTTCGCCCGCAATGTCGGCATTATACTTTTCAGATTTTCTGTCCACCAGCCATTATCCATTTCAGAGTGCCAGCTTTATTACTCATCTTTTCAGTTTTTGTTAAGCTCCAGTGTTGTTATTGTAATGCTATTTTATCTTTGAGGTGCAAGAGAATTTAGTTTCAGAGAGCATGCCAAGATTTTTTTTTTTTTTTACAAAAATCTGTATATATTTGTGCGTCCATTTTTTTCAAAATGTCTCTTACATATAGAAAAGTGTATAATATTGGATTTTACCACTCTTAAGATACCTAAAGCCCTTAACAAATAAAACATTGCGGAAAGCTTGATATTTGGATCGTAAAATGATTTGTACCTAAATGATATATATATCAATCAGGATTTATACATTATAATCTGCTTTATGTTTTTTGAGAGTTGTACCTTATTTTGGATTTTCCTCATATATGTTAGAGAATCAGTTTAGAAAGTTGTGTGTATGCATAATTCAGATTAGAGTTAGGCTGTCATGAAAATGGGGTTCAGATTTGCTTGGTAGAAAATGATATAAAAGGACAAATTTGAACACTTATATAGAAACTGTAAGAAAGGGTCTGAAAAAGGTTGTATTGGCATAGAGTAGCTTCAGACTCATAAAATTATGTAGAATAATTCATAAAGCACCAATAAGATTAGGTTTCTTGGTGGAGCTTATGGTTCTCGAATTATATTGGTGGATGTGTATTTTTTAGTTCCTATTACTGTTTGAGCATGGGAAGTAGAATTGATGCCCAAGTTCTTTTTATCTAAGAGTTCAATCAACTATAGTTCTGCCTTTATAACTGAGAAGATAGAAACAACCTGCAAAAGTCGTATACTTCTCTTAGAGAAAAGGCATGTGCACGTTTGTTTCATTCAAGTTGCAAGCAGCAAGTTCTGAAAGGAAGGCCCGATCGAAGGGCTGGAAGTCTTCTCTTGTTGCTTTTCATCCGATCTATGCTATCTCTTGCTGGGAAGCAGAATTGATGCCCGAGTTCCTTTTATGTAAGAGTTCAATTAACTACAGTTCTGCCTTTATAACTGAGAAGATAGAAATAACCTACAAAAGTTGTATGCTTCTCTTGGGGAAAAGGCATGCGCACGTTATATTTCATTCAAGTTGCAAGCAGCAAGTTCTGAAAGGAAGGCCCGATCGAAGAGCTGGAAGTCTTCTCTCATTGCTTTTCATCCGATCTATGTTGTCTCTTGTTTGGAAGCAGAATTGATGCCCGAGTTCATTTTATCTAAGAGTTCAATTAAGTACTGGTGTAGACACCAGTCCTAGATCTTCGATCAGGCACGTGTATAGTCGCAGACGCAAGAGGGCAGCTCACCTAGTGACATTTTGGTTGGGTGATAGATTATGAGAGAGAGCTTATTTGTGGGTAGTTGGGTCTTTTCTTCTGTAGATGTATTTTGGGGATTTGCTCTTATCTTGTTGCCTATATAAAGAATGGCAGGGCTTGTTAACAAGTTGGTTGTGATTGAATGAATAGAGTTTTTCTTCTATATTGTCTTTGTTGGTGGATTCCAACACCCCGCTGGTGGATTCCGCGGGTTGAGTTTTCATTTTGAATATTGTTTTGCATCAAGTTGGTGTAGACACCAGTCCTAAATCTTCGATCAGGCACTTGTATAGTCGCAGATGCAGAAGGGCAGCTCATCCGATGACACTTTGATTGGGTGATAGATTATGAGAGAGAGCTTATTTTTGGGTATTTGGGTCTTTTCTTCTGTAGGGGTATTTTGGGAATATGTTCTTGTCTTGTTGCCTATATAAAGGCTGGTAGGGCTTGTTAACGAGTTGGTTGTTATTGAATGAATAGAGTTTTTCTTCCATATTGTCTTTGTTGGTGGATCTCAACATCCTGTTGGTGAATTCCGCAGGTTGAGTTTTCATTTTGAATATTGCTCTGCATCAACTTTGGTATCAAAGCAGCCAGGCTTTGCCTTTGTTGCCAAAGCCTTGAGATCCAGTTAATGGATGGGTCACCCCTGATCTCTCGTATTCGTTTGCCTCACGAGATTTGCCGGAGCAATCGCGCCGCGGATGCCGGATCGTGTCGAGGCGTGTCGCACATTGCACGCTACAAAAAAAAAGGCAATCTCTCTTTCCTTATTTCTCCATTTTCATCTCTGTTCTTGTTTTCCGCCTCATCCCAAACAAAAGGGGAGGACCATTGCATCACTTCCCCCATCTCCATCGTCACCGCATTTTCCATGGCCCCCTCCACGTCCTTTGTCTCCACCCGGAACATGATCCCCCCTCCGATCGCCCCCTTCTCCGCGGGGGCCGAGGAGTTCTCGATTTGGTCGCAGACGAGGAGCGAGGAGGAACCGATCTTGAGCGCTGCCGTCGCCCGGATCCAGGAGCTTTTGCCGCTGGGGAGCCTTGATCGAGCCGCAGCGCCGTGCCGCGACGGAAGACGGTCGGGGTCTTCGCGTCTTCATCGACGAACCCGACCGAGAAGATGGTCGAGGTCTTCGTGTCGTCGCCGCAAGCAGCTGTTTTCGCGCGAGCCACCGTTGCCATGGAAGCCGCTGCCGCCGCCTCCTCCCTTCCCCCCCTTCGCGAAGGAGAGGAAACCCTAACAAGTTACCTAAACAGGTAAGTTCCGACCCATTACCCTCATCCATTAGCCCAAATCCATCTGCAAAAAAAAGGAGTACGTGACCTGCACGTGACCAAAAAAAAATAATTTAAATTAAATTGAAATTAAAAGTGGCCGCATGTGACCCGTAAGTCACGCACGTGCCACTATTTTTTCCCCTTCTTTTCCTCCTCTCCTGACTCTTTCTACCATTGCCACCGCCACCCGAATGCCTCCGCCACAGTCGGCACCACCGCCTTCAAATGACCCTCCACCACGTCCCCGCCGCCTTCCCCTTCCTATGATCATCTCCCCAAACCGGAGCTGATCTCCGTCCTCTCTTCTTCGGCTCCTGCAAACCCCAACACCTCCCGCAAACCCATGACCTTCCCGCCACCTCCCTCTGCCGCAGCGCTGCCCCACTTCCTTGTTTCAGCCCCTCGATCACCTCCGCCCCTGCTTCCCGCCACCTTCCCGATTGCATACAACAATTCCATTAATAGATCTATTGGTATGGGTCCATTTGAGGTTGTTCATGGATTTCAAGCTCACAAACCTTTGCACCTTCCTATGTCACCGCATGCTAGAGTCTTTGAGTCGGCCGAATTATTTGCACATGTCCATTTATTGTATCAAGAGATCAGTAGGCGAATTGAATATAGTAATCTTCGGTATAAATTACAAGCTGATTTGCATAAACGTGTTAAGGAATTTTATGTTGGCGACTTTGTTATGATTCGTGTCAGATCCGAACAGTTTCCATCTGGAATCGCGAGGAAATTGCAGGCTCGTAGTGCAGGACCTTTTCAAATCTTGAAACGGGTAGGCCCAAATGCATATGTCACTGATCTTCCTTCTGATTACGGCATTAGTTCCACTTTTAATATTGAGAACTTAGTTGCTTACATACCTCCTTTGCCTGTCCCCGATGCCCCATTTGACACACCTACTCAGACTCTACCAGATATGCCTGTTTTTGACCCTCACACCTCTCCTTTTCAACCCATATGGAAGGACAAGATAGATACTATTTTGGATGAACAGATAATATCTACTATTGACAGAGGCATTCAGCGTTTCCTAGTCCGATGGAGGAACCGTCTTGAGTCTGATAGCATGTCGATTACTCGTGAGGAGCTACAACAGATCGATCTAGATCTTTTGGAGCACTACTAGAGCCACCTGTTGTCCCACTCGACGGAGTCGAGTTTTTTCCACCCTGGGAGAGTTGTTGCGGATACCAGTCCCAGATCTTCGATCAGGCACGTGTATAGTCGTAGATGCAGGAGAGAAGCTCACTCGGTGACACTTTGGCTGGGTGATAGATTATGAGAGAGAGCTTATTTGTGGGTATTTAGGTCTTTTCTTCTGTAGGGGTATTTTGGAGATTTGTTCTTGTCTTGCTGCCTACATAAAGGCTAGTAGGGTTGTTAATAAGTTGGTTGTTATTGAATGAATAGAGTTTTCCTTCCATATTGTCTTTGTTGGTGGATTCCAACACCCCGCTGGTGGATTCTGCGGGTTGAGTTTTCATTTTGAATATTGTTTTGCATGAAGTACAGTTCTGCCTTTATAACTGAGAAGATAGAAACAACCCACAAAAGTCGTATACTTCTCTTGGGGAAAAGGTATATACACATTATGTTTCATTCAAGTTGCAGCCAGCAAGTTCTAAAAGGAAAGGCCCGATCGAAGAGCTGGAAGTCTTCTCTTGTTCTAAACCCATCTACTCCTACAATAGTCAACCCTCCAATAGTTATGGAAAAGCCTAGTCCTCCCGTGTTTTCACGTCAACACTTTCTAGTAAGGCCCGTGGTGATGATCAAGGAAGCCAATTCTGACGTCTCATTCCCTTCTTGATAGAGCATATCATACCCATTGTTCCAAGTCATCATATCTTTCAAATTCAAAAATTGGTACTTCCACCTTACCAAGATGGATTTCTTTTTTCTTTTAATCTTTTTTTTTTGTCTTTAAAACAATGAGAAATTGTGTGCCAAAGCACCTAAGTACTAGAAACTAAAGGGCTAAGGCACTCTAGCTTTGATGCTGGAGTTTGCTGGCTTTGAAGTGAAGTTGCAAGCAGAGCGTCGAAAAGCGAAGTGAACCATGCTAGCGTGCTACTCTTCTATTTATCTCACTTTTTTTTTATCAGATGTCCTCCCCAAACCAAATTGACAGAGGGTGCACAATCCTTTCTCTACTTCTTTCCTGAGCATTTCATACTATGCTCTTTGATTTTTCCCTACATTGCTCTGGGCTTCACTATCACTCATGACTGATAGTTGTCTCTATGTAGTAGCTGGCCTTTGTTAAGCTTCGCTAGAAGTGACTAGTCGAGTCTATGAAGATAAGTACTTGCTTCGTTTCTTTGCCTTGCCATGCCGCTAGATCTTTGATGACCGGCAAGTCGGAATATGTACATAACCATGCAAAGACCGGGTAGGAATCACAAGAGTTTTAAAGTCCTTTATAAAAGGGTGGAAAAAAAGATTCAAAAATTTCCGGATTACCAGGAAGGAGGTGGCCCCAGCCTAAATTAAAGGCGTATATGCATAAGCAGAGACTGATTGTGTTGGGTCTCATTTCCATCTATATTGACGGTTCCTAACGTACCTTTGATTCATTAAGCGAGAGGTCGACATGTGACGCCCAGATCACCATGGCAGACTTCCATCTTTGTTTTACCAGTCGGTCTTGCAGCCTAGCAGGCTTATGGCGTTACTCTCACAAGCCGAATTAATGATTGAGCTTACCTTTGCACACCTCTGTTACTTTTTAGGAGGCATCCACCCTAGATAAACTACCCACCTAGCAATCCCCCCTCAAATGATTGTTGCGGCAGTTAGGTATCCTTAGACAAAAGAGTTGTCTTTCAGGATTGGTCGTTGTGTGTCATCACCTCCCACCTATCCTACACATTCAATCAAGCATTGTAACTGCGATGCTATGGTCAAGGTGCATGGGGTCTTACTATCTAGCCGTTGGCACTCTGCATCTTCATGAAGAATTCAATTTCACTAGATCCATGTAGGAGATAGTGGGGCAGTCTTTACACCATTCATATTGGTTGCTACTTAGACGACAAGGAATTTCACTACCTTAGGATAGAGTTACTGTCGTCGTTTACCAGAGCTTGCATTCAAAGCTTATCGCTTCCAACACTGGGAGTTATCGTCCCTAAGGGGCCTAGCAAATTCCAAATTTGGATTATGGTATCTGATTCTTTTGTCGCATTGTTATATTTCAAACTATTGAACAGACCATTTTGAGGACAATTGGATGATAACAAAATTATCAAACATTGGCATTCCTTATTTTAATTCAACAATCTGGGTCAGTGATTGAATCTTCGCTTTGGAATAAAAAGGATTGATATTGGTGCAAGCTAATCCATCATCGGGAATCAATATTGAACTTGCCCTATCACACCTTTCTAGGATACGAAATAGTGGACTTGACTAACTCAATTCTTATTAAATCACAAATCAGTTCTAGAAAGAACATTGAAGAAAGGTGACTTAGACTTCTCCTTGTACCGAGATGGAAACTAAATGAGCTGCATTGGAAAGTCATATGGGTCTTTTGGCTTGCAATAAAGCTAGGGTCCTGATCGAGCAAGACGTAATCCTATCTATCTACTTTTGCAGACACAACATCTTGAGGACCTATGACAGTGACTACATCTGCTGGCATGTGATGTTTGGACATAGAATTGAGTCCTTGTGAATGGTGCATTGCTTGGCTTGAACTCCTGAATTATGGGAATCAATATTGAATGAATGAAATTCCATTGTATTGCCTCCCCTACCAATTCACGAAATGTATTGTACCTCCAGCTGTGTCCTTGTCTTGAACATTTGAATTACCAATTGGCTTTTCACCTCCCATATTATCTTCCTATTTCTTTGGCTATGGCTATTAGTATTATTTTTCTTGGATTGGTATCATAAGAACTATTGGTATTCTTTGATACTTCATTCCTCCATTTGAAAAGAATGTAGCGGACTCAACCTCCTTTGTGTGCCATGGCCATTTATTTTATATTTGTGCTTTTCACTGCAGCAACAATAACTATTAGATTTATCACAACCTCCAAGTTTTCTGATTTACAGTACAGATGAGTTCTTTATTAGGAAAGAAGATTTGATAGGCAAGGAACTAGGTGATGGAATGATAAGTTCTTGTCTGCTTGTCTTCCAAAGGAACATGTGTATTGCCATGATTAACATGGAAATCTATCTGACAAAAAATTGTTCATAAAACTTTGAAATCAATTTTATAATCTCATTGATTGATTTCTTTTCAATGGGTGTCAAGAGGTTGAACCAGATCGCTTCTTGTTTAAACCAGATCGCTTCTCGTTTATGGAGATAATAACATACTTCCATGAGTGCAGATGGTTTTGGTGATATTTAATCTCAAAAAATATGGAAAACCAAAAGGGAGGGTATATGTCTAACGCTGACTAATCAAGCTATGCCGGACTTGTTTTTCACTTTTCATTCTGATGTAAATCTGCACTCTTAGTGCCTTGGAATTCTTTCTCCTCACATAATCAAACTAAAAATAGTGGCTATGCACCGCACTACAATGTTGCTGCAGCTAGACTTCCTTTAGCATGATTCTTGCAAATCTGCTGTTGTCCCTCAATTCACTGCACATCCATTTCAGGAGCATATTGACTTTGTTTATCTTATGCAGATATACTCTTTTTATTTGATGATGTTCTGGTCCATATATCATAGCTAGCTGGTCTATCTCATTCTATTGATTTTTTTTGTTAAATCTAACTAGCATGCTGTAGGCAAATTGATAGGAAATTGTTGAATTTCAATTTGTGCTGTGACCAATGAGAAATTTAACGTACAGACACACTAAATATGAAGCTATCTGTCCTTCTACTCTGCTATGTTTAGCAGCAACTAGCAAGATAAGTTTTAGTCAATTTGGCTGACCAGATGGGTGAATCAGATATTGTGGTTCTTGTTTGTGGAATTGGAATTTATCATTTTATTTTATTCATATTATAGACGAACATTTAAGTAATACTACAAACTAAGCCTTGTCCCATTTGTATATGTTTGACTGTGGAGCAAACTATTAGGAAGGTTCCACATAAGGTTTGAAAATCTAAAAAACTTAAATGGTTGTTTGTAAATAAAGCAGGGGCAGAAAGTTTCTGTTGAAAAGTATATGATAGAGTAAGATAGTTGCCTCACAACCTCTTCAAATAAAATTTATTGCCGTTTCTCCTAGTGTTTTCGATATTGAACTGCTCTCTCGGCAAATTTGTTCTCCTTGAAGCTGTTGTACAATGTATTTTGCGGAACAACTTATTAAGCATAAGACTCAGTCTATGTTGCCCATTCATTTTGAAACCTTGGTATACAATGTTCTTGAAAACTTCTCTTTTCTTGGTATTATTTTGACAAAATGTTTTTGATTCAGAGGCTTACTCCAGAGCTGATGTATTTAGAAAATTCAGTTGTTTTTTTAGAATTTTTAAAATCAATTCCGAAGTAAATATTTGCTGGTGCATAATTTTTCTCACTTTTTTTTGCTGAAAAAATTTTCTCACTTTACTTTATTCTTTTCAACAGCCCTGAGGGGATTGAGTCTTTCTGTTCTGACGTGGAAGTTGATCATACTGATGTCAGGATACTTATGCTTGCCTGGTAATATATTTTATACCTGCCACTTTGTTAGCATTGACATCTTTTACAATTTTTCGGAACATTTTGTTCCTTTTATGCTGTCTATCAATTAACTGTAATGAGTTCATCAGGAAAATGAAAGCAGAAAAACAAGGATATTTTACTCTGGTTTGTATTCCTTCTGAAATTATTTGAATAATTTGTTGATGTCTTGCTATTTAGTGAACATATTTTTGTGATATTCACCGGCTGGATTTTGACTTTTCCCCTTATAACTGTGTCCAAAATTTTATTTCCTTCTGTGACAGGAAGAATGGCGAAGGGGCCTAAAGGCACTACGTGCTGATAATATCAGCAAAATAAAGAAGGCACTGCCAGAATTGGCGAAAGAGGTCAGCATGCTGTTTGTTTTAGATCATGATCTATCAAGCCCCTATTCTCTATGTTGTTTTCTTCATGCTACATTTTTGGCAAATTTAAGCTCTCATGCACTTGTCTCTGTACCTTGATAACACACGGAAATGCGCTGATATTGTTTCAACATTCTAAAGGTGACAAGGCCATCAAATTTCTCAGACTTCTATTCTTATGCATTTCGTTATTGCCTGACAGGTAGGTCAGTTTTTAGGTCTTCAGTGTTCTGATTTTAATGCTATGGGTTAATGGGTTTGTGGTCCCCTTGCATCCCTGAATTGAGTAATTTTATTCCATATATTTTCCGCAGAGGACAAGCAAAAGTGTATAGACATTGAGAGCGCCTGTGAACTGCTGGATCTTGTATTAGGTTTCCAATTTCGTCCCCAGGTTGACAAACTTACTGAGTATCTGAAGGTAAATATTTCTCTCAGCTTACGTATCTTTTGCAACTTCAAACTTGACAGGAGATCAAACACCAATTCATCAAATCATCTAGCAACAAATCTGATATATTTCCAGCAGTTATCATCGTAGTATTCAATTATATGTTTTGCTATTTTTGCAAAGCAAATTTAATTTTTTTGTACTTTGAACACTGCAGTATCAACATGACTACAAGGTGATCAACTTGGATCAGTGGATGAGCTTTCTCCGATTTTGTAATGAGGTATGACTCTGAACTATTTGTTATGATGATTTTATTACACTTTTGATCTTCATTAACGCAAGAACGTTTTCCCATCATCTTTGCTATTTGCCTGTTTTCCTGGTGCCTCCTTTGAAATTTCTTTTTGCTGAACCTTTTCCTGTTACAGATAAACTTCCCATCCCTAGACAATTATGATTCAGACCTTGCTTGGCCCTTAATTTTGGACAATTTTGTGGAATGGATGCATGGAGGGCAAAGTTAGTTTTCTGTTGTAAGGCGGTGCAGATGTTGCTGCCTTCAACGGAGGTGCTTCATGAAGAAGGTAGGCAGACCATTTTCCTTTTCTTTGGTATGTAAGCTTGAGCAGTTTGATTTACTATTGCAAGAGAGAAATTTCAATGTATGAGTAGAAGGTTCAAATCTCATTCTATTCCATCTGCATACAGGTCTTTGGATAGACTCTTAAACAAACATTTACTGGTTGGCTACGGGTCCCTCATGTTGAAGGGTAGAAATCATCATTATTTTCTCTCTCTGTAAAAGCTTGGAAACCCTTGTAATGTTTTACTCCTGCAGCTTTGGTGTTTTTATTTTATTGGCTTCCCTCAGATATTGGACTAACAAGCAGATTTTTTTTCTTAATCTGGAATAAGAATGCCAACGTACTTTTATCTGGAGAGGATATTATCATCGATCAAATTGTGACAACTAAAATGAGCAAATGAAGAGATTTACATATTTACAGTCATTTTCCAAGGCACCCATGGACATTTTTTACTGTATCATCAGAATTTTTTTAAAGCAAATTTACTGTCAAAAGTATTCTTCTCATATTTTTGTCGTGCAGATAAGAGTATTTGGATATCTTCCGTATGAATTGCACTTCAGACATATCAATTGGTGATTCAATGTCTATTTTTGATGCAAAAGAAGACGTATTAATTGGTCATTCGATGTTGATTGCCATGTCTTGGTTGATTAGCATTTTCCATATGAATGAGGGAAAAAAGGAACTTGTGTACATGCTTTCGGGGCCGTTGAAGAACGAACCTGGAAATGAAATAAAAAGGAAACTGCTCGATTGGAATCCGGATGGTCCCAATCTCGTGTCCCGTATTATGCCTTCAAGAAGCGAGGCGGCTGTGTACTTGTTCGTAAAAAATGTCGCTTTTTATACTCGATAATTTCATATACGGGCCCATAAAATATATAAGAAAAATTCACGGTGGTTAAACAATACTAAGGATGCTGCTCTCTGTAACCATTTTTCCAGGCGCACTCAAAACATCGCAAAGTTGGCCCTACCGAGTTACAAGTCGTCCTGGCCTCTAATTAAGATACCATTAAGATTCTGTTGTTTATGTTCCTAATTTTGTATAGTCTCTGCGTTTTAACTTACAAGCAAGTGCAATCTTGAGCAGAACTTAGTGAGAATTTTAGCCCCCATAAAATTTATTTAGATAATAAATGTCAAAGTAGCGCAGCAAGGACTTGAATCCAGTTTAGACCCATGACATTGTGGTGAAACCTGAGTTTAACTGAATGTTTTTTCGGATACTATTGGGTTTTTCTGACATTTGCCATGGGGGATGTTGCATGGTGATATGCTAACTAGAATTTGCATGTCTTTCTTGTTGGCATTCCTCTCCATATGAGAATGGTTCTGGCCATTTTAGAGGTCAAATCCAAGCGGTAGCTTCTCTATGATGTTTCTGTAAAAGATTAAAAAAGAACAAAGAGAAATGTTTGGTGGTGGTGATCGTGGGGGATATAGTTTAAAGGTTATAATACTCATCATTGGTTACTTGTGATGGCATTCTTTCGTCGACCCTATCCTACTTGTATTATTTTGTTTTTGCTGTGCCCATTCTAGCAATATAGAACAGAAATAAAATTTTCAGTTGTTTGGTTGGTTATACTCTAAATATTAGAACAAGAAGTTTTTTTATTAATTTTATCCTTTAGCATTGAGCTAGACCACAGCACTTTCTTCTGTAGTCTCTGCACCCTAACTCGAATAGTGCACGATATTTATTTTATGATTTTTATGTTTCTTACGAGTTCAGGTATACAACACTGGCATCAGGTATTAGCTACTCCCTACACGCCGAATGCGGGGACTGGTTCAAACATAATCTTACAAGGCGAGACGAGATCTTTACCGGTGTCTGCACTGCAGATGCCGGAAATAATTGAACACATCGAAGATCTATGCTGGTCCTGCACGCCAGGTGTTGGAAGCCTAGGACTAGTTTAAAATGCGAATGCGCGAAAGACATATATAAGTATATACAAATATACTATGTATACCAATTCCGGCAAGCCAAGTACCAGGACTAGTTCAAACATGACACCTGAGATGTATACTAATCCCTGACCTGTAAAGATATATGATCCATCCTCAAGGTTGTGGCAGATCTAGGTAGTGTCATGTTCGACAAATACTCATCTAGATACTGCACCATGCTTTCAATAATTACACCATCCAAACCTTTTGAGTTTTCTGAACTTGAGATAGAAAAATAGGGTGCCTTTCCCCCAATGTTGAGTACATTCTCAGCATCTGAGAGCACATACCTCAACATAAACATTATTTATCCACATGAGACCTTAATACAGGCTTAATGGTACTGCTTGCAATGCTGATGTGCTCAACTAATCCAGGGAGGGAACTATGGTTATTATTTGTGGGAATGCTATAAAATTCCATCATCATCAGTAGGTGCAACAGCAGGTAGGTGCTCTGCTGTATTCCCTTACCTGGCAAGTCTTGTTAATATATCCTCAAATTTGGGAACTGGTGAAAGTGCTCCTTCCATAGAGAGTTGATTGTTGAGGAGTGGCTAAGGAACTTATCCTACCAAAGGCCCTTATTCCGAGGAACACTCGATATAGGACTTTTTGTGGTTTTTAGAGTTCTCCATATGTTGTGGCCAAAGCAGTGCTCTATTGGGCTGTAATTGAGCACAAAGTGCTTTCGGATTCGGGTTTTAAAAAGTGCAGCCATCAATAAGGAAAGCAGAGATAGTGTGTAACAACTAAATGAGCGACGACCCTGCCGTGCTTTTATGGTAGTTCTCTTTTAGAAGCTTTTTAAGTTGTTAGGAATTCTGGAAGACAGACTCGGACAATCGCATACGCGGTGCCAAGGAATACCAAGCTGGAACCTGGAGTTTGCTTCCTTAGGAATCTAAACACTTACAATACTTCGGCAAAGAGGAGTTGGAAAGCATCTGATGTGGATGTGGGAACTTCCAAGGCAACACCAAACTTTAAGTTTTTATTTTTATTTCTTTAGCCTTGATAAGAAAACTACTTAGTATTCTATCAAGGTCAAAGTTCAAAATGTTTGGCTTGCTTTATAGCTTACCAATGATAGAGTGCATTTGCTTACGGCTAATAAAGTGTTAAAATATTTGTTAAAAAAAAAATAAAAAAAATAAATTTATTTTTCTGTTCTATCATATTCGGTACATCTCCGAAGTTATAAAGATTCGTATACAGAAAAAATAATATAGGCTAATATAAGATGACGCTAATAAAGAAAAATAATATTCGTTGATATAAGTTGTTATGTGATCCCTAAAATTATATGCGACTGATACAGAATTACGCTAACAATGAAAAATTATATGAGCTGATATAAGTTGTTTGGTAATTTTTAAAATTATGCTAACATAAGGAACCAGAGACAAGTGAGAGATTGTCGCCATCACCATCAAATCTTTCACCCATCAAAATAGATTCAATCTTAGAAGGGCTATCTCACAAGCACCTTATCGGATGGAAACTTGAGTATGGATTTATTAGTAGATTTCGCACCACTACTTTGCCTGAAATGCCCCAAATACAACGGACCCTTGCCGTTCCACCGATCAACCGACGGTCCAACCGCATCGCGACGGTTGTCACTGGAACTAAGTTGCGTGCGGTCGAGTCCCAACCGGACAAGGGGTTGGCTTCCTTCCCACAAGGGGAAACTCTTTCTTACACCAGTCCAAGTTCATGGCCGGACGAGTCGGTTGGATTGTGACACCCCAGTTAAAAAAAAAAGAGGAGTTGATGTTAGTAGGACGAGGGATTTGGGGAATAAATAGCGTTGGCTGGGAGCCTGATCACTCCTTGGCACATTGGTTGTTGTCTCCTTCTACTTGGGTGGTATTGTTTGCACTATGGATCTCCCTCATCACTCCTCCCAAAGAGCTCAATGGGGACACTGTGGTGTTGTTTGCACTTTGGATGTTTATATACAAGTAACAAAAGAAATTAAAGTGCCTTGGATGTGGACACTGTTGGTAGCACAAAAGTACTAGAAGGGGAATGTGCGACCAAGCCATCATATGACTGCTATATGGGAGCGAGAATGCTAGTTGTGTCAGCAGCCATGACACATGTGTGATTCGGACTTTTTTTTTTTCTTCACCAAAGTAGATTGATTATACCTGACGAGTACAGATACATCCAATAAAGTAGAAAACCCTCCATCTTCAACCTACAAAATACTGTCGAAGTGACTAATCACATAAGCAGCCATCCAATCCGCAGTTTTTTTAGCTTCTCGAAAAACATGCTTTGTCATAATTTTCTTTACACAAACACCTTCAAACAGCGATGGAGTGCTGCTTCTTTGAATGTTTGGGTATCGAATCACCGTCCAATTTCACGTTCTGCGAAGCTGAGTAGGTTCTCGCCAGTGTCACATTTGCCGTACCAAGTTTACGGCTGCCGCGAAAATGTCGTCGTCTTTGGAACTCGAGGCTACTTTGCACGGCGATGGATCATTGTCGGGTTCGTAAATCTAGATAGTTGTGATCAAGTTGAGGAGTACAAATCGAGGGGGAAAATTGAAAGAACGCACTGGGATTTTATGCACGAACTAAGTTTTCGCTAGTGTTTGAGTTGAGTAATTTTCACTTTTTTTTTCTTGTAAATGATTAGCGATGCCTTAAATGAAATAGTTTGCCATTGGTTTTGACTTATTTTCCCCTTTAACCTTGTCGTTCTTGCCCTGTTAACGTACACCAATTAGGTGATCTGACCTAGCAGGGTACCGGACCCAAACCCAGCGTGCAAGTTGGTGCATCCATGTTGGGCAGGGATTGTATCTTTCATACGAAAGGATTCACCTTGCTATGTATAGATCCATCATTGGATCACACAATATCTGTCTAAAAATCTATGCAGATAGATGGATAAAAGAATTTGAAGTGGTTTGATATATGTGCAAAGCATGATCCAATAGTCAGCATCACTGTAATACCTAATCATCGAGTTCGGTCTTCCTCACAGACCTAGAGGATTGGGCCCAAAAGAAAGAAAAAAAATGCATCACGTGTCGCACACATGCTAGGAAGGAAGAGGACTTCCGATGGAAGCCTTCATCTTTTCGAGTTTGTCGGACATAATCCGACTGCAGGCCGGATTCTAGTTGCAACCGAGCTTTATTTAGAGCTCCCCCCATCTCTCTTCTACCACATTGGAGAACCCAAACTCTAATCGAAGCTCGTTGTCAGATTTCTTCGATTTCCTCTCTGAACACTGGCCACCATTCGCAACATAGTCGCGGCCAATTGCCCTCGAAAATCAGGTAGGGACTCAGCCTTCCTCAAGCTACTATTTTTTCTCTTTCTTCTAGGATATTTGAAGCTCTAATTCTGGCCGGTGATCACCGAATTTTTAGTAGAAATGGGCGACGCCTTGTCACCGACACTTGTTGCTGAGGTCTTCCTTTGATCTTGCTCGACGACAAATGGCCAAGGCTAGAGCTCCGATGGGATGTCCTGATTTCCACCATTTAAGGGTTGAAACTCTTGTTTTGAGGCTCGTTTGGTGGCACTATTGGTTGGTTGCTTGTTGCCACTGACTGTCGACTGCTTGTTTGCTAGCTGTGAGTCTCCTGACCCCAAGCACGACCTACAACTAGTCTCTCTCCCCCTCTTTCTTGGTTAGTGAGAGAAGCTTGTTCTCTCTCTCTTTCTCTTCTCCATTTTCTCTCTTGTTTTTCTCTCCATCTAAACTTTTTCTCTCTACTCTCTCTAAAGGTGTTGGATCTAGTAAGTGACTCCTCTCAATAATTTTGGATCAACCCTAATGAAGGGATCTGATCCATTGTAGTCGAGCGACAAACCATCCCCTACCTTGATCCTTTTTGGATGCTGTTGATTTAGTCATCTCGAATCTCTATTAGACTACCTGTATGTTAGTCTGACCATGATCAAAAGAATTTCGCCTTGATCGGATTGACCAGGATGTCAGGCACCCTGCTTAGTCAGCCCTATAAGAATGTTAGAATTAAGAATTTTATTTTAAAAATAATTATGATAAAAGTTTAATGAAATATGATTTTTGAATATTAGGCTCTAAGAGAGATTTTCGAAATTGATTTAATCTGTTAATTAGATTGCGCTCGCAAGATAAGTAATATAAATTTTTCTCTAGATTTGTCAGCAAATTATAAATATTTTTTGAATCGAATTATTCTTGGCTCATAAACTTGACACATATTTTATTATTATTATATATATCTTTTTCTAAAAAAATTTACGATTATTGATCAAATGTATTAGTTTTGATATGGATTATGCTTGATTGATTTCAATGTTGTATGATATTATGTATCTTACGATTTGAAATACTAAACTTTTTTTTTTGAGAAAAAAAAGAATTTTGATTCGAAATGTATTTAGACTCGTAGTTAGACTGTGTTTTGATACCATGCCAATGGGTACGTTGGTACTTCGATACCTGCTAGTGGGGGTTATATGCTGGCACTTTGATAGCCTGTTATTAGGGGTTGTGCGATGGCACTTGGAGATAGTCATAGCTCATGACGACGAAATGAACTTGATATTTTAAAAGAAATTAATTTATGAACAAAATTTAAATTTTAAAATGACTGGATAGTGTTCAGATTTGGTTTTAAATTGATGTATTTTGTATGCTTAATTTTAGTATATTATTATTTTATTGCTAGATTTACCTAACTAAAGTGTCATTGCTTATTGGACTATTTAGCTCATTATTCTGCATTTTGTTATTTTTATATATTTGAAGAACTAGTTTGACTCGAGAATTTATTATGGTAGAGTGATTAGAGATAAGGTTTAGACATATCTATTTAAACAAGATTTTTTGTTAGATTTGATACAAGATTTTATAATAGTATTGGTTTTGTAAGATATTTAATTTTGAATTAGTTATTTAAAATAAAGTTTGAAGGTTATCATCTAAATTGATTCCGTTGCTTGTTTATGATATCATATTGAAATAACTTGCATATTTGTAGGAAAAGTTTTTTATGAGTATGCGGCGGTTGCCGCGATCCTTGGCTTGTGATCTCAGGCTAGGAGCGTGATAGTTGCGAAAAAAGATCGATCATTCTTTCGCACAAAAGATACAACCCGAACCCATCCAAGTGAGGTCCAATATCTTAGGCTCATACCAAACTAGATAATCAAGCATACGTTGGGACGCTAGCTTGCCAGCTCTTTGCTTTACTGTATCTTCCCTCACCAAATTGTTCTATGCTTGGCAGCCAAACTCCAAATTAAGCCAATGATGCAGCGGCGAACTCAAACTAGCATGTTTGAGTTGAAGATCTAGTTAGTCTAAGTTGTACAGGGTTTGCACAACTTGTTGAAGCCATTTATAAAGTGCAATTATGTGGATGAGTCTGGTTGATGAGTCATACTTGATCAAGTTGACAGTGGATTAGGTTGGGGGCCGTCGGTCGATGCAATCCCATCTGGTCCTGTAAATTTGTTTCTTTTTGTTGAATCTTTTGGATCCAAGTTGGATTCATGATCATTAAGTAGTTTATTTGGGGTAAAAATTAAGTACTTGTCTGATGCAGACAACAGGTGCTGAAGTGCAATATTTACGCAAATCATGACTGATGTTGGCCCTTGAACTAACTAGATCCTTCACGGGTTCATCTCTTGTTGTTTAAGCTGTCCGTTTCGATATGTTTTTCTACGTACATCGCATGCTATCAGAAACATCCTACTTTACTCTCTTATGTGCCCCTGAAATATGTGTTTGTAAAATTGCAGCAGCCTTTTATTGCAGATGCTATATAGCCTAGAACTGATTCATAATAAATGGGAAAAAGAACTGAGATTTTTGGTGAAGCAGTGAGAGCAAATCTGGAATGGTTATTTACCCAAAATAAAAAATAAAAAAAAAATAAAGCAGTGTTCTTAAATGGTCGCTAAAATCTTCTTTTTTTTTTTTAGTTTGTTTTTGCATAAATACTTTTTTAAAAATTCAAATTTGCTTGAATACCCTCTTGAAATTTATATTTATTTCTATACCATCATAAAAATACTATTTTTGTACAAATGCCCCTAATATAACGGTTCTTCTAACACCATTAATGAAAATCATATACAATTTTAAAATTACTTTTTTGTTCCTTATTGTGATCGTCTTATAAATATTTCTTTTTGTACATCTAGATATTAAGAATATTTTAGTTATTTTAATTTGAAACCATTAATTTTTTAACGCCTTTTTTCCGAATATAGGTTCTGTAACCCTAGAAAACAAAACTGAGAACACCAGTTTAAAAGCTTCACCGTTACGCTAAAATAAGTATTTAACAAGCACAATAATTGGCGAAGGGTGTTGCAGCACCCAAGAAGTTAAATTAAAGTGGGTGGGCCTGTCCTAACCACTCAATCTCCAGGCACCAACTTGTTGGCCATCACAATAGGGCATGATTAATTGGACGGTTGGAAATACTCAATCTAATAAAGTGGGGATTTAACTCCACCAAACATTTTTTCCCACTAATCAAGACATCTCGATCACAGAGTCAAATTTGGAGGTAGTTTATCCAATCTGGATATTAACAAAAATATATACTAATTTGCTATTAGATTCATGGTAACAACCAACCGAATATATCTGCACTATTGTAACATAGTAATGTTCTAATGGTGAAAAAGTTATAGGCGAGTTCTTAGATTTGGGCGGTTGCACACCTTTTACTTCTATATATACACAAGGAGAGTTCTAATGGAGCTTCTTCCTTGGACTAACGCTGAAGCTATTTTTCTATTAATTTCTTATCTTATTTCCTTCATGGTTTTTGACCCCTGCAACGTCTGAAGGGCCATCTATGCTGCTAGGAAGAGATTAAGAAACATCAAACATCAAACAAGTACATAATGGATTAATTTGTACTAATTTTCCTCCAAACCAGCCAAGGGTACCTCACTTGTATGTTTCTGAAAACTAATCAAAAAATGGCCACGTATATCCTATCTACGAGGAAAATACAAGCACTCATGTCCCAAGATGAGCTGTCCTTGCTTTGAATTCTGAAGCCGAACATGACAATGTCATACAGAGAGATAAAGATCAGAAGAGTGCGATGCACAGGGAAAGAGCTAAGAACCTGTGAACTGTGACACGTAGTTTCTAGCGTTTGATACATGATCCTGACACATTGTAAGAATTGGAAAGCAAGACCATTTTGTCTGTTTTGCAAAAGTATTTTGAAATATTTATTATTGATATGAGTTCGAAAACTAGGGCAATCAATTGGTCTCATCTTCCTGACTTGCTCAAGATTCCACCTAGAAAAACTTGACCCAACCTAGAATTCAATATTATAATTCAGTATTACCAGCAGAAGAATCTTAATTTCTCTGATTCGCACATATCTAACCTGTAATTTTAAACGTTATGGATATTTTCTTCTTCAAAGCTAACTTTGACTTGGAGAGGGGAAAAGGGTCTAATTTTATGGTACAAAGAAGATTAACTCCACTAGTTTATAGATCCCACCATTCTTAGTAAATTCTTGCCCTTTTCTCATATATATATATATATATATATATATATATATCAATTAAATGAAATGTAGAGTGAGAAAAGCTTTTATTAAATTAGATCGTAGCCCCCTATGTTTGATTTTTTTTGTCACGTGTGTGGGGCATGCTCAACAGTACTACTCGTACGTATTGCAGACTTGACATGATCCATCTCAAGTCCTACACAATTATAGCATCCAAATTAGAAGATGCCACGAAACATGACCGAGCTTACAGGCAAGAGATGGCATTTGATTTGGTCTTTCTAGACGAATCCTATCTGTGTTGACCTTTCAAACTTTCTCGCGTACCAGAGGGTCTACCCCAAGCCAAGCTCAACCCCAACTTTGACCGCAAATTACCACACGCTTTAGAATCTAACAAGCTTTCATACCCAATTTCCACCCATCCAAACTGGCCCAATTTATCTTAATCCTCTCATTAAATTAAACAACTGTCCTCTTCTTCTCTGAACTACTAAACAATTATAACATTATTATTACTCTAACTACCTCATTACTGTTGGCTAATTAAAGCGGGAATCGCAAAACCCCCCCTCCGTGCAGCCAAGCCACTCGGGGGCCACCATATCAAGGGCCCCGCCCTGTCCTTTGATCTTTCCCAGTTACGGTCACCGCCAGGTGACCACCACCGCTCCCCCGCTCTTCTAATATTACTTTAAAAGAGTCGGTCATTTGGCCTTGTTCTGGTTCCAGCTGTTACTTAAAGCCTCTCTCCCCCCCTCTGGTCTTAGCTTTCGCCTTTGGCTCGTTTTTTGGTTCTCTATTCCACCGGCTATCTCTGCTAGTTTTGGGAATTTTGATAAAAATCACCAAGCTTGTTTGTTCCTTTCGAGCTTCGAACTCCTACGAATCTGAGAATTTTGGAGGTAATTTGGAAGAGGAAAAGGGAGGCGGAGGAGGAGAGGATGCGGGACCCGATTCCGAGCTGCTTCCGGGGCGGCGCGCCCGGGGGGCCGCCGGCGTCGACGGCGGCCGGGCCGAGCCTGACGACCTCGGTCTACGAGACTCGCCTCGGCCTCGCCGCCCTCTCCTGGTCCCGCACCGTCTTTGGCCTCTCCCTCCGCGCGGACCTTCGGTTCGCTGGCCGCGGATCCGCAGCGGTACCGGAGGAGGAGAACGATGACGACGAAGAGACCTTCCGGTTCCACCTCCGTCCGTGGCTGTTCTGGAAGCGGAGGGGGTCGAAGCGGTTCCACCTCAAGGACTACAGCCTGCACCGGACGGTGGAGTTTTCGTGGGACCTGACGCGGGCACGGTTCCCCGCCGGCGGTGGCCCCGAGCCATCCTCTGGGTACTTCGTCGCCGTGGCGGTGGAGGGCGAGATGCTCCTCGTTGCCGGCGATCTTGTCGACGAGGCCTACAGAAAGAGCAAAGCCGCAAGGGGCAATAGCCTTCGGAACCCGATCCTGATCTCGAGAAGGGAGCATGTAGTCTTGCGGGACTCCGGTGGCGGGAGATCGTACAAGACGAGGGCGCTGTTCGGGGGGAAAGAGAGGGAGATCTCGATCGATCTTGGAACAAGGGAGAGGGAGAGGGATGTGGGGATGTTGTTGGGGGTCGACGGGAAAAGACTCCTCCAGGTGCGGCGGCTCCGGTGGAAGTTCCGGGGGAGTGAGCAGGTGGAGGTGGAGGGCGGCGCCCGGATCCAGGTCTCGTGGGACCTCCATAATTGGCTTTTCCAGCCCAAGGACGAGCCCCCCGCCACCGCCTCCACCGCCGCGGCGGCGGCGGCGGAGCTCGGGCACGCCGTATTCGTGTTCCGGTTCGATCGGGAGGCCGGGGAGGAGGGGCATTTCGGGAAGGAGGGCTTCGGCGGTCCAGCTAGGGCCGTGTGCTGCAAGGGAATCGGGGGTTATTTGGGGAAGAACCGAAATTGGAGCGAGAGCAGCAGCGGCGGTGGCGGGGAGGGGAGGAGGAGCAGGCGGAAGAAGAAAAGTTTGTTGAAGACGAGCTCGTCGTCGTCGTCGTCGTCGGCGTCGTCGGCGAGCAGCTCGACGGTGATGGAATGGGCGAGCCCGGAAGAGGCCGCGCTGCAGAGCGCCGACGGGTTCTCGCTCTTGGTCTACGCCTGGAAGAGCTAGCAGGGAATGACCGGACGGTGGTTTTTTTTTCCTGGCCGTAATATCTCTTTTATTTATAATATTTTGGGCTTTTCTGGTGGATTTCTCTGTTTTATTTTTAATGTAATTTGTGATTTTTCTTTTTCAAAAAAGAAAAATATGCAACTGACTCATTTGTTCATGGATATAGGCATGTTGTTGAATAAAGAAACAAAAGAATGTGGTGAAAACTAGTAAATTTAATGAGAATTGTGACTTCTTTTTGGTAGAAAGTATACTGACTTCGTTTAGTGAATAAGGGAGTAAATATGATCGATTAGTCCCTGCTCTTCTTAGTCATATGCTATCTTTGTTCCTTCCAATAAACTGGTTCTGAACAATTATGGCATGTTTAACTGCACTTGGTTGCATGCAATTAGATTGTAGCTTGTTTTCTTGTAGATAGAATAAATGCAGCAGTGCATGGCAATTGAGAAGGTTGGTTAAGGTTTGTTGCCTTGTAGAGGATGAAGAGAGGGATTGTTGGGGTGAGATCCATGCTCAATTTTCATTGACAAATAAAATTATTGTTCTATTCTTTTTATTATTTCTAGAATATTGAAGCTAGATGGGATCAGCTTCTCTATCCCTTTCTCTCTGTAAGATAGTGTGAGTTGCCATCTTAAGAGTACGAAAACACCATCATAAATTATTTGACGATAGGAAATCAGGGTATCCGAACAAATCCTGATTTCGTACTCAGTAACATGGTAAAGTGGTGATAGGAGAGTTGCCATAATTCTGGCCGCATGCAACTTGCAACTTCATCTATATTTACTTAAAAAAAAAAAAACAATCTTATCATATCTTTAGTGATCGACTATAAACCTTTTTGAATGGGAGTTGTTGAGCTTGTTTGAAGATGTGGAGGGTTTTAGGTGAGTGTGATCTCACCTATAATAGAGATTCTTTCGATTGAATAAATTTTTTTTTTACTATATTCTGAGTCAACATAGTGTCTTTGTCTCAAGGCAACATATTATGTTTAATTATGTGTGATGTTATAATGTTATTGTGTTGAGAAAACAACAACATTTTTCACCATCTTTTAAATGTCTTTTTACTTCCTTCCCCTGGTCCATGCACAATTTTGATTCGGTAAGTTTTAAAAATAAATTATGACAAGTAAAAGTCTTCAAAACTTCCATCATCAAAGAGTAGGAACTCGATTCTTTTCTTCTCCTCCTCCGGGGTGAGGTTGTAAAATCTCATTGTTAGACATCTCCACGAGCCGTTGGATCTCCCCGGAGGGCGCAGGCAATGCACGTGGGTGGTGGGACCCAAGCCTTTGCTACTTCTTGGCGTTTTCTCCTGTTCCTCACGAGAAGAGAGAGAGGGAAAGAAAGAAAGGGCAGCGAGGTAGGAGTTAAAACCTCTCTCTCTCTCTAGATGGCAAAATTTGACCGTTTGACGGGGAGGTAACCTTACCGACCCCTTCATCCAGTGTCTCCTCTGAGACCGGGGAGGTAATTAAGAGGACTGGGGAAGAGAGGTGGCAGATCGGATGCAGAGAAGATTCCCAGCCTCCAGGGCTGTCTCTGTCTTCTATTTCTCTGCCACAAGACATACACCCCCCTACTTGTACTCCTCCTTAAAAGATACTATTTTCCTGCAGTCGTTACTCAGAGCATTATACGGTAGGACTGGTGAACTTTGGACCCATAATGGCTTGTTCAAGCTCTGTTCCTTTTCCGATATAAGAGCCAAGCTGGTGAACTCTAGGTTTTAGGCTTGTCTTTTAAGCAAGCCATTAGGTGTATAATAAATGGGTTTATAGCTCACGCGCTGGTTCTGTACTTGTATACATTAATTAGAGCGTAATTTCATTTATATATACCTGGGTTGGCTGATCTACTCTAGAGTTGGAAACGCACTCCAGAATATACAATGTTTGGTTTCCAATGTTGACAAGATTATCAATGTGTCGTTCTCTTCTCTTTGAAACCTTATTATGGAATATTGAAGGATGATGGTCGCTTATAAATTCTCTTCTTAAAAAGTTTTTACCTTTCTCTATTGGTGATATTGGGGGGATGGCTGGATTCGGTGTATGTTTGACTTATCAAGATTCAATCCACTGAATTTTATTACATGATAAATTTAGGTCTACTCAAGTCTAACCAGCCATGTGATTTTTTTTTTATCTCCGTCCCAAAGCACGCATGGAAAATTTTGTGTCAGCAAACCGTGTGCTATTCTTTCTGCCCCGATTGTGAAACCATTCTCTTAGCTTATACAAGACGATGCATTAGTCTATGTGCTGTTTGAACGATTAGATTGAAAATTTTATTGGATTTGTATACTGGATTCGTACAACCAGCAAAACCATAAAATTTTAGGCTACGCTAAGTCTATTTTTCATAAGTATTTAGAAATAACTTTTAATGGGCCGGCCTGAATTTCTTAGAGAGAAAAAAAAAGTGGTTCTGTGATAGGCTGAAGAAGCTACTAAATGAGTTATTTCCAATCAAATCCAAATAAACAATTGAAACTAGAGGCTAGATCACATGCTGGGTTTGCTATTATTTACAAAAAAAAATGTCCTCCACTGACCTAGGCTCAAGACCAGGGTCGAGTGGAAGATGAATTCCCATGCACGTGAGTCAACACAGGACAAGTCTTTGGAAACTTAGGTCCGATGGAGAGGCAATAGTAACTTCCGTGGGCTGGAGAAAGTCTAAAGTCCATCCTCGCTTTGATTTTGGTTTCCACAAAGACCTGGGTGACCGGTTCAACGTTCCCACACAAGCCCAGAAGACTTTGAACGAAAACTGACAGGAGGCAAGGCAATATGACATTTGACAGAGCGAGAAATATGAAAAAAGTTTAGGTTAAAATATTTATTAAAATATTATTGTTTTATTACCTCACATCTTAAAAATTATATTTATATATTTATATATAAATTTTATATAAAAAAATAATATAGGCTGATATAGGACCGTACTAACAAAAAAAATAATACCCATTCGTATAAATTGTTATAAAATTTTTAAAATTATTTTAATAATATCATGATGATAAAAAAAAATAATACCGATCTATACAAAATTATACTAATAAAAAAAATAATGCGAGTGATACATAATCGTGCTAATTAAAAAAAAAAGACCGACATAGATTGTTACATGAATGCTAGTAGTTTAGATAAATGCTAACAGTATGGTTTTATCTGGATGCAGAGTTTGTGCCAGAAAGACTCTGAAGGCCACCATATTGGACCAGAATTTCTTGTCCTTTGGTTGTCCGGTAGGTGCCCAAGTTGGTCATCCTGATCCAATCTTGAACCGATTGGCAGAGTATATGCATGGACATTAGACCCCACTCATTTATTTGTGTGTCTGTATCGGGTTTGAATTTTGTGGGTCAATACGTGTCTTTGAATTGTTTGGTTCGGATTTGATTTAAATTTTCTAGTTTTGAAGTTTTGACACCAGGTCTTGGGAGACCCGGATATGTCCAGCTTGATTCAACAATCTTGTGTATAGCACAATCTATCAGGATCATTGAATTCTGATTGATGATGGTTGGCTTGTACATGTTTCTCATCCGATTCATAACTCACATGAGTGCTCAAAATCGACTTGCTTGGGACACTAGCCAAGTCTGCAAGGTCTTCTTCTTCTTCTTCTTCTTCTTCTTCTTCTTCTTCTTCTTCTTCTTCTTTTTTGGTACAACGACGGCTCACACCTGACGGGTATGAATGAGGCCAATAAGATCAGAAAACAAAAAGCTACAAAGAGTCTCTGGTATAGACTTGTGATCCCCTCAGATAAAATCCTCTAAGTGATGAGCAGCAAAGGAGGCAACTCAATCCGCAACACTATTTGCCTCCCGATAAGCATGTGTGACCAAGTGGGAACCACACTTCCCCAGTAGGCGGCAGATATCATAGAGCAACGGCCACGGCCACTCCCCAGACGTGCGTCCTCGCCTCCGAATCCACCTAATGACAGTAGTCGAGTCCCCCTCCAAAAGTATGCACTCCGCGCCCAGCACCCATCACACGTAGGCAACCTTCTCCCATGCCGCGCGGAGCCCAGCGCACACCACGGCCTTTGACTAGTTAGAGTTTTGTCATACCATAGAAGTTTATCAAATACAGCAAAAATAACATGGTTGTCCAAACAAGGAAGGCTGGAGTAGCAGTGTCTAATATAATCTACAATCAATTTAGGAATGTATGCATTTAATTGCTAAAATCTTATTTCATGTTGGATTAGCAAATTGCGTCAAAAAGAACTTTTTGCAAGTGAGAAAGGCATCATGGAACATGTTACTTCTGGTTGCCATGTTTTGTCTCTCTGTTTATTGGTATAGACCTCGAACATGAAGCAAATTTTTATTTTTTCAATGACACATATATATGTTGGGCACCCTTAATTTTACATGTGCACCTTATTAAGATTGTTTCATCTTAGACAACCCAAGCAACCCAGGTTGTAATTTGTAGCATATTTTGCCGACAAGGATGGTGTAAATCTTATCTGTTTGCCTCCTAGTCCCTCTGCAAAATCCTATTTGCTTATGGAGAATGAAAGGGGGGTTTACACCATGTTGCATGAATTTACGTGCCCCTCGCCGTCAAGCCGTCTTCCTTTGAGATTGTGAGGCGCAATAGTCTCACATTGGAAAAACTCATTCCAGAGCCTGGGCATATGAGACGGATGTCTCCAAATACTGCAGACGCATTTTGGGAGAAAAACAAAATCGGGGAGGGGTGAAGGACGCTTGCATGAAACTTCGGAATCGGACAATATCTAGCAGGAGAGCACCGTGTTCCCCCCTCATGTGGCCCCCACGTGGGTACTGGATGCCTCACGTGCCTTGCGCAGGCGGAGGCGTGACATTTGGTATCAGAGCCGAGGATGACTCTTGTCCGATGGTGGGAAGGATGTGAGGCTCAATAGTCCCACATTGAAAAGACTCGCTCCAGAGCCTGGGTATATGAGGCGGGTGTCTCCTAATCCTGCAGATGCATTTGGGGAGGAAAACAAAATCGGGGAGGGGTGAAGGACACTTGCGTGAAACTCTGGAATCGGATAATATCTGGCAGTGAACCCCGTGTCTCCCCCCTCATGTGGCCCCCACGTGGACACTAGGTACCTCACGTGCCCCGTGCAGACGGGGGCGTGACATTTGGTATCAGAGCCGAGGACAACTCTTGTTCAATGGTGGGAAGGGTGTGAGGCCCAATAGTCTAACATCGGAAAGACTCGTTCCAAAGCTTGGGCATATGAGGCGGGTGTCTCCAAATCTTGTAAATGCGTTTTGGGTGGAAAACAAAATCGGAGAGGAATGAAGGATGCTTGCGTGAAGCCCCGGAACCGGACAATATCTGGCAGGAGAGCCCTATATTCCCCCCTCATGCGGCCCCCACGTGGGCACTAGGTGCCTCACGTGCCCCGTGCAGGCGGGGGCGTGACAGAGATGATCGGAAAAAATTAGAGCTCTCCTCCTGCTCTGGTAGCGTCCAAAACTATTAGTCTCATGGGAGCCCCCACCTCCTGGTTTTCTCAAGGTGAATTTCGACGGTAGTGTAGGCGAGGGAGGCAGCACTGGAGGCGTGGGTTTCGTCATCAAAGACCACGAAGTCAAGCTGATAGCGGCTGGGGGCCGAAAGATATTTGATACTTCTATTTGTGGTGATGAGATTAGAGTAGCATGAGAGGGAGTCATCTACGCAAGGCGGGTGTTGGGGCGGACTACATTCTCCTCGAGAGTAACTTAGCCACAGTGGTCGAGTGGATTCAAAGTCAGGGTTGTGACGCCGGCTTCAAACTGCTGCTACGCGATAACTACAGGCTGTTAGTTGAGTGTGGATCCTTAGGAGCTACACATGTCTATAGGAAAGCGAACAATGTGGTTGATTGGGTAGTTTTATTCGTAGCTCACCAAGCTAGATGCTTCATCTAGACCGATCATGTGGCAGTGCCTCAAGCTTGGTGTTTTCTTCTTTTCTCTGATTCTGCTGGCTGCTTCCATGTCCGACATGTGTGAGTTACCGTTGTACCAAAAAAAAATAGACATCAAACAAAGAGCAAACAAACACAAAAATAAATATTTTTCAATCTTAATAAATAGAAAGATGTATTAATGCCGGAGAAAATGATTTTTTTTTGCTCCTAGAGATAGATAAATATAGGTGTCTCTGGTAGCAAGTTCAAGAAAATAAAGGAGATATTTGCACAGAAACGTAGCAGCACCATTTTTTAGTTTTCAAATTGTACTTCTAAATATTTGTATATTCTTTTTATAATGCTTAAAGTCGCCAAAATTACCTTAAGAGGAGGCCTAAACCTCCCTCTTAGACGGCCTTGATCAAAATTTGAAGTAATCTAATTTTAAAATATCTAAACTTTCAGTTTTTTAGGTTTCGCGGTTTGTTATCATTTTTTTTATTTTGATTAATATAGTCAAAGACTAGAGAAAGAAACATTGCTATATGTCACTGTTACGTGGCCATGCAAGATCCACAATTATGACACATGAAGCTTAATCGAAGAAATCAACCTTTGGTTTGTAATTTTGAGCGAAGGTCCTTTGGTTATTATAATGGCCACGGAGGTCCCTTGGCAATGCTGCCCTGTCCATTGTAATGGTAACTCTAGTGGAAATACGATTGTAAATTAATCCTTTCATTGTTTACCTAACTAAAATAAATAATTTATAAATTCAAATCTCCACATTAGTTTAAAATTCATCATTTTGTTTGCCCACAACAACATATAAAATAACCTTTTTTTTCTAATTTATTGTACCTAAACAAATTTTTAAGTTCTTCCAAAACTCATTACCTCAATATTAGATATCATTAAGCTATCGGTTTCCAATGATAAAACAAAAGAATTGTTTGTATTTATGATTGCGAGCTAGTCAAAGTACTTGACTTTTTCCCCACGTGTAAGTTTAAGCACGTATAAATTTGCTTGCCCACAGTGGAATGGACTGGAGTCAGGTGACTTGTAAAATATTAAATTACTCTGTTCCATATTTTCCAACTTCTCTTATTGTCATGCATTTAGGGAAGCGAATCATGTGGCAGATTATCTTGGCGTGTTCACGAAGCTTTGATCAAAGTTTTCAAGTCTGGCATCAGGAATTTTCAAGTCTAGCTTAATTCATCATTGCATCAGCATTCTCTCAATTCGGATGTAGTGATTTTCTCCTTGTCATGCGTTGAGGGAAGCGGATCATGCGGCAGATTATCTGACGTGCTCAGGAAGCTTTGATCAAAGTTTCCAAGTTTGGCATGAGGAATTTTCTTCTAACCTAGCTTAATTTATTATTGCATCAGCATTCTATCAATTCGGATGCAGTGATTTTCTCCATGTCACTTTTTACTTTTTCTTTTTAAAAAGTTTGGGAATAGAAAATTTGTTTTCATTTTTTTCAAATTTTTTGCCATAAAAAAATATGTTTGGCTTCTTTTTTTTATTTTTTTTATTATTATTATTATTATTTTTTACAGAAGTGGAAAGAATAGAATTAAGCAAGCATTGAGAGGATGGAGAGTAGGGGAGGGGGCAACTAGGGACAACACAATGGGTGCCGCTCATACAATAGCATGCTCAATCGGGCCGATAGATGCTAGGAACGGAAGGACACCACTGCTCTCAAGAGAAGGAACGAACGAACGAATAGCAATAAAAGATAGATGCTGAGAATAAAAAAATAGATGGGTAGAAGAAGTGGTTAAGTGGCAAAATTAAGAAGAATGGTGGAGGAAATTATCGGAGAGGTGGGCAGTAGTAGGGGAGGGAGAGGATGGCAACAAAAGGCTCGAGGAGGTGAAAGAGAGGAGCCGAGGTTAGATAGAGGGGACGCGAGGGGTGAAAACTGCCTTTAAAAAAAAATTGAAGGGAAAAATTTTTGCTTCTATTTTTTCAAAAATAACAAAAGTTTTTTAAAAAATAAAAAATAGAAACAAGACTAAACATATTTTCTACATCAGATTCTTTGTTAATAAAAAAATAAAAAAATGATATCAAATGGGGTTTTAAGAGTTTTTTTTTTCCTTTCTTTTTTAGGGGTGTGGGGTGGGATGGGGAGGCAACTCTAAGGTAGCTATTGTGGTTGAAATTCGGCCTGAAGGCGACCATGCCGAAAGGGAGTCGAGGGGACGCCGGTCTGGACGGAAAAGATGGCTACCTTTGGTGCTCTGGGGTGCCTCTAAGAAGACGCCGATCGGGATGGAGAAAGGGTGCCACCTCCCTGCAATCCGGGGTACCTGCACAAAGCCTTCACCTGGGATTCTGGCAAAGGTCCTCTGATGGCTAAGTTAACGGAGTTTTTTTGGAGGATCCTGTTTTGGAAACTAGAGTCCTTTGTTTTTCTTGGGGGGAGGAGGAGTGTAGAGAATCCCTCGGAGTACCTTTTCATGGCCTCTTTTATATTTCTTACCAGAGTGCCCTGGTGGTAGAGGTATGGCCCTTGGCAGGCAGGGTATGGCCTTTGGTAGGTGTAGCAGGGTATGGCTCCTGGCAGGTAGGGTATGGCCCCTGGTAGGTGTAGCAGGATATGGCTCTTAGCAGGTGTAGCAGGGTATGGCCCCTGGCAGGTGGAGCAGGGTATGGCCTTTGGCAGGTGTAACAGGATATGGCCCTGGTTGACACGTCATAGCATGGCCATCAAGCAAAGTACGACGCGGTGAGGCTGTTGCAGGTGATAGCTGTGACATATGCTTGGCGAGGTCGGCTCGGGCCTCTGAGGGATCGAGGTCAGCCTAGCTCTTGGAAGGGCCGAGATCTGCCTGGCTATTGGCGAGGCCGAGGTTTGCCTTCTCTCCGGCCGTGGTCGACTTGACCTTTAGGGAGTTCGAGGTCGGTCCGATTCTTGGCGGGGTTTGGGTGGTTCTATGCCGGAGTAGGACGATCTATTTTGCCTCCCATCATTTATCCCCTGACTTCCGAGTTCGAGTCGTTCTTTGGCTCGAGCGAAGGAAGTAATCAAGTCATCGATCGTCCTACGATACAGCCAGATGTTTGTGAAGATATAAGTGTCGAGTAGGGCGCACCTCTTGAATTGCAGTAGCTAGTGGCTTTAGGCCGAGCTTGGGTGGTTTGAGCTACCATGTCATTCTAAGTTGGCATATCGTTCTAGGTTGAGGTGATCGAGGGAGCTCTTTAATGCGTGCACGCTCTTTTTCGAGGCGTTACTTGTCGATATACGAGGGCCCAATCATCAATGCTCCATCTCCCGAAGCGGCCATCATGATGACCGGCCTTTAACACCGCGATCTAGAAAGATTTGCTGAGGAAGCCTTCGGGCCTCCCATATGGCAAGATACGGCCATTCGGCCACCCGGGTGGGTCGATCAGAGTCGTTGAGGTAGGCTATATAAAACCTTAAAGAGAGCATTAGGGCCCCTATTCAACCTCTATCGCTCTCGCTCTTTTTCTTCCTGGCCGCCATCGCCGTTGTCTTCAAGCTCTTCTTTGAGCCTTCTTGGTGATTTCCAGCGAGTTTCGCGATGGATCTCTCTCCTTTGCCTTCGGTTTCCGGCAATCCTGCTCTTTTTTCGTTTGTCTTCTCCTACAGAGCCTTAGGTAGGTGTCCTCTTTTCTTTTTGGTCGCTTGGAGAGTTAGTCTTTTTCTATTTGATTCTGTGAGCGAGGCGGAGCCCTTGATTGCAATGGGCTCGCCTTCTAGAGCTTCTAAGCCTAGTGCGGGTCCATCTCGGGTTCGGGCTTCTCCGGATGTGGGGGAGGCCGAGCTTAAGGTGGACCATGGGCCGAGCGGGATCGGCTCAAGTCTGATTGAAGAGGAGTTGGGCTTGGCTCAGGCTCAGTTCTTCTTCTCGCACGAGTTCATTCTTAAACTCCCGGGGCCTAAGGCTCGGGTGTCCGACCCTCCTCGAGACCGGATTGGAGTGTATGTGGAGATGCTCCAAGTTGGTATGAGGTTCCCCCTTCATGGGTTTGTGAATGAGCTTCTGGTGACTTATCGCCTTATTCCTACGCAGCTCGCTTCGAACTCCTGGAGAATGATTATAGGCTTTCTTTCACTTTGCGTGGCTCATGGTTTTCCCACCTTGGTAAACGTCTTTCGGGGTTGCTTTGTGCTAAAGGCTAGCCTCGCAGACAAAGGGTGGTGGTACTTCTCCTTTTGAGAAAGCCGCGTACTCTTTCGAGGTGCTCTTTCCTCTATTCATAGGCGGAAGGACAATTTCTTTTTTATAATCTCCGAGCAGTCGTGGGGGTTTGACCCGACCTCGGGCTTGCCGCTGGCTGCGGTGAAGAATAAAGCGCCCAAGCGGTCACAATCCGAGTAAAAAATTTTAGACAGGCTGCTCTGACTGGGAGGAACTGTGAAGCTTCCCGACTTGCTCAGCGAGGAAGTTTTGGTGAACGCCGGCTTGAGCTTGGCTCATTCCGAGGGTAAGGGCGACACGGTTATTTCCCTTTCTTTTTCATTTTCCCATGCTTTATTTTCATCGAGGTTCCTGCTCTCAGAACTTGCAGCAACAATCTTCAGCAACGAGACGTGGCCCGGTATAGCAAGAGGACGGCTGCCTCGGGGAAAGGTCGGCCTAAGCCGAGGTCGAAGAAGCCGAGGGCCGTGCCTTCTTCCAGCATTACGCGGGGCCAGCCCGCTCATGAGGTTGAGCTGCCCCCGTCGACTGAAGGAGCAGAAGGAGGAGCCGCAGTGGAATCCCCGCTATTATATTAGATGCATCAATGTTAAAATGGTTATTATATTGTTAAATCATGCTTTATTTGGGTTTTGATGACAGGTACACCTAAAAACTAAATGATCATGTGATTGAGGCTTTAATTCTGGGTTACCAGCCAAAACTAAACGCGTAAGCCAATGCTTCTGCGATTTCTTAAGGTTGTCAACTGAAGAACTTTCTCAATCTATATCATTTAATAGTAATTAGAAGAAGGCAAAAAATCATACCATAGGGTCTCTTCGAGAAAGTACCACGAAAGCAAGGTAAAATTGTATAGGCACTTAGGATATAATCTTGATCTGTCGGTCATCTTTTGCTGTGCATGGGGCGTTCAGAATGCTTGACGTAAAGCGTCAAAATATTAAGACATCCTTATATATATATATATATATATATATATATCAATGAGATGCTGCTAAAATATCACTGCAATTCTTTGAATTTTCTGTATCAACCATGACTCTGAAAATATTACTGGTTAGATTCTTGTAAATTTGTTTCTTTGAGTTAGGCCATGACTGCAATCATTTGTTGCTGACTGCTCAATGTTCTCCTAATGTAACTCATTCTTTTGATTTGCTACGTTGTCTGAGATGCAGCTTGCTTTTGAGCCTAGATCTTTGTATTCTTTCTCTGGGCTGGAAGGTTTTGGGATGCGTCAAGTAGTAATGGTTATAGTTTAGTTCATGGAACAACTATTTTCCCTGCAGAAAGGCAACAGATTTGATTTTCTGAAACAACTTTATATAAATTAATAGCTTGTCTTGTTTCATGTGGGTTGCCTGCGAGTGTTGTTTGTCATTCAATTTGGTTCTAGCATTGATAAAACTAGCCAGATTCCAGCCCAAAATCATATCTTTTAAGATTGAATGCACAAGTAATCTTAAACTTCTATGGGTTTTTCCCAACTTAAAAAGTGATGGCCTTCTTTTCGCTACACTGGAAATACAACCCTACCTCTCACAAATCCCCCCTGCTTTCTTCTTTTTTTAGACCTAAAAACCGATCCCAACTTGATCAACTTCTTTCTCAGACCATTATTATTTTGAATTCATTTACTTCCTTTTTCCAACCTTCGAAATTTTGCACTTATGTGCACCTTAAACTTCCAACAAATGGTCAAGATATACCATATTGTGCCGAACCGAACGGTATGGAGCACACCGTTCGTACCGATTCAGTATTAATATATAGTATAGAGGGCATAATGTACTATACCGTACCGTCCATCTTCTTGTCATGGATATTGTTTAACTAACAAGTGTTACCAAAACAAATTCATAAAAAAATCAAATAAATAATTTTTACAAAAATAATTACTAATTATTTTTCATAATATTGTATCAAATTTTACGAGCCACAAAACCTAAAGATTGAGATTTACAAAGACGTATCAACCTTTTTTTTTTTTCTTCAGCTGTTATGCTTTTATATCACCACTATCATCATAATTATTATTCTTTGATGAATGGGAAGGGCTCTAATCCGACTCCCTTCTCTTTGCCTTCGCTCTCCCTATTACTGATTACCGGGGTATGTGGAAGTCGGTGATGTTCGAATTCCGACTGCCACGTGCCGGATCAGCTGAGCGGATCGGGTGATTGGTAGCAGTATAAAGCGGTGGTGCTTTTGGATTCATAGACAGCCCGTTACGCTGGGTCACCGGATCCATGGGGCCCTTATAACGGCTCCAAGATCAGCCGGTGGGCCCTATAAAGGCCGATCGACGCCCCGCCGCTTAGCTCTCCATCTTCTCATAAACCCAGGACGATTCTTGGAGGTCGGTCTGAAGCCTTTGAGCCCTCCCACCGTTTTGCTTTCTCCTCAGCGTCTTCTACTTCATGCCTATGGTTCTCCTTCTGCTTCTTCTCGTTCTTCCCCTTGGGTAAAGGCCTTCTTCCTCTCTTTCTCTCTCTCTCTCTCTCTCTTCTCGATCTTGCTTTTGATTTTGATTCTTTTTCCCCCCTAGTTGGGGCTGCCATTACTTTTTAGGTTTATACGAAAGGCTGTGATGATTTCTTGGACGAGGGTTTATTACATTATGAATCAGGGAACGGCAACGAGATCTTGGATGGCCCGCCGCCATTGTGCAGGCAGCCGTTTTGATTAGTTGTAGATAGTCTTCAGGCGAACAACACAATGCTGGATCAAACCATTAATCCGATCTTCCCTTCCTTTCTTCGCTTTTTTGATTTCTGTTTTTTTTTTCCTTTTTCAAGATTTGGTTTTTCTAAGGTTTCTTTAATTTCTTTACTATAATTATTTCTTCAGATCAGTAGTTTTTTTGGCTTATCAAGAATTTATAGGATTTGAAGGCTGATAAAAGACTCGGGTTAGGGATTGCATCAGTAGCGGCTGGGTTTTGGGAGAACCCAAATTCTCAAATTTTCTATTCCAGTCATTGAAAATTAGGGATCCTTGCATGGTATTAGGGTTTATAACATTTTGAAAGGTTTTGAATCTACTTCTTGTTTTATTTAATCTTTCTTTCTTTTAAGGTTTTACAAATATTCCTTTTACCTTCCGTACTTTATTATTTCCCTTCTAATTCTCTTTAGTGATGATATCCAAAGTCTACGTTTCTGTACCTACGTGGTTCCACAAGCTAGTTTCTCCACAGCTTCTCTTCTAACCTCGCCTGCTCAGGGTCCGATGAGGTTTTGTGACAAAACTCAAGATTTGTCTTGCTATTATTGATTTTTTTTTTTTTTTTGGAAAAAGACTCCTTTATGCAGGTGTTGCAGGAACTCACATAGAAGCTTATATGGAACTGGTACCATATAAGGTTATGGACTTCTACTTTCACTCGATAATGTTCTTGATCTCATTGATAGTCAATTTAACCCTTCAATTGTTTGCGCTGATGCTTTATCTGCTTTTATTTTTCTTACTATTCCTTACCCTTTCAATGGTCATACTTTTCTTATTCTTTATTCATGTCTTGTGCACAAAGGATTTTCCGGTAAGTGCAGAAAGCAACATACAAGAATTGTCAACACCCTCACCTTTCTGATTTGGCAAGTCAGCTTTAGTCTTACTGTTATTTTGGTTATAGAAAATTCTTTCTTTTAGTTGTTAATTCTTGAAATAGTAGTTCTTGCCGAGAAGTTTTGAATTTTTTTTCCCTGCATAGTGGCTGGATTTAATCGTTTTCACAGAGGTCACACGACTGTCCGGCTATGACCAAAGGTTTTTCTGATATCACCATTTTTGCTTTTCTTTTTTTCTATTGAGCCTCCTTCAGATAGTTAAAATATGATAGCAATAAATTGCTCTCATGCAAATTTATGCATAGAATTTAGCACTTGATATCTAAATCCAAAATGTCTTATGACTGATTTCCCTGCATATCCCTGGGACATGAATTCTTGTGAACTTTTCAACTAATAATTAAGAAGTGCTGCAGAGTTTGAAAATAACTTACATATTCTCATTCTCTTAAATATTTTATTTCAAATTTGACATCATCATTTATTTCACTTCTTAATGTCAAACAGTCACAAGTCATAAATTATATGTTTATTTCACATGAATGCATTCGGTCTAACAAATTATCATATTGTCACTCTGACAAGTTGATGAACAGCACTATATGCTTCTCAATATGGTACAAAATATGATGAAGGATTTTGATGTGGATCTTGTTGAGATTCATAGTTTTATGAGTCTTGTCTATAATGTGGTGCGGAAATTTGATAATTCTTATGATTATGATGCTATAATATAAGTTACATTTGCCTTTCTCTTGATCTTTGAGCTGCCACAAGGTGGATACGCCTGTATTTTTGTGTTTGTGCATGCACATGCATATGCTTGCAGTCATAGCTATTTGGGTTTGTTGACTTGTACCGGTGGCATTTTTTTGGGTTACATGTGGTGGCCTTTTAGTATGTATTTATCTTGTTCTAACAGTAATCCCTCGTTGCTTTTCTTTGTATTGTGGAAGTTGCTCCCTGAGTACTGCTTTGTGAGTTCTTTGTGTAATGCAGGTGAGTTACTTCTCTCTTTCTTAATTTTATCTAACCACGGGAGATATTATCCTTATGTGCTAGACTAAAAACATTGAACATAATTACCATAACCATCCAGCCTTATCCCAACTGTTTGAATGTAATTACATTTACTTTTGTTTTATGTATAGATGTAACCTCGAGGTTCAGTTTATTCAGGTAGTTCAGCTTGTAATGACTTTTTTTACATGAACTTCAGTATTCTGCGCAATGATTTTAATTCTGTGGAAAGGCAAAATATTTCTAGTGACTGATACTACCTTATCAGGTTTTCCTGCAAGATCAAGGTTTATATTTATTTGTTTGGTTATTTTAGCCAATGTCTTTCTTTAAGTCGCTACATATACAATATTTATTTTCCTTTTTAGTAAGGGTATGAGGTTCTTTCTTTTTTGAAAGAAATTATCTGCTTCCAATATTAGAGATATGGAAGAAAGAAAGTTTTCCTCATCTTTATTTCTCTTCCCACCCTAGAGCACACCTACCTTTTTTTTGTCATGCAGTCTTTATGTGCGCAGTGATCTGTGTAAGGGAAAATAAAAGTATGATATACAACGTGATCTTTTCTCTGTCTCCTTCAAGATTAAGTGTGGAGTTTAATGCAAAACATGGTTGGGTAAAGCTATGGCTGATGAATAAATGTTTGAACTAAAGCTTAATAGTGACCTGTAAGCACTCACTTTTCGCATCTGTAAATGTGCTGACATCTCTAGACGCTCTATGATGATTGTTTCTATAAATTGGCTATTTTTTTCTATATCATTTGGACTTCATCGAATGACACTTAAAAATATCAGTCATGGAGATTTCCGTGTTATGCTAGTGCTATTCTTTCTCTCTTATTCTCTCAAAAATTTGTATGCAAGTATATATGTATGTAATGAGGCAATGGTGGCTGTCTTGTGGGGGCTATTAATAAGCATTGTTTGTGATGGAGGACTACTACAGAGAAAATAGAGAATGAAGAAGAAGAGAGGAGAAGGGAGAAGAAGAGAGGAGGGAGGAGGAGAAAGAGAGGCCAATTTTATTCAATTCTTCAATGCCCTAATTCATGAGAGGGGTGGTCTTTATATTTGCTTTACATCATGTCAATCAATTGACGACATACCAAACTTGGACCCTTACATCAACTCAATCAATTGACCAAGTCAATTGATTGATTACATACCAAAATCGATCCAATCACACGACCCAATTACATAACTTAACAACTGATCCAATTGACTTATTTAATAACAAACAACTGACCAAGTTGACTTGACTAAAAGCAAATGACTAAATTGACTCGATCAAACAAAAACAAAATCCAGAAAATAAAATGACGCATACTAGATTGGACCCAATCCTAGGCCCGACTCAATCGGATAGCTCAAAGTCATCTCCCAGCCACAATGATGTCAATCTCTGGTGCGAACGTGAGCGAATGGCTCTGATGGTACGATCATCTGAATAAATGGCTTTGATGTCCCTATCAACTCCTCCCAGGTGGAAAAAATTCGACCCTGTCGAGTGCAAATTTAGTCGGCTGTCGTACTGCTCCAGAAGGTCAGGGTCAAGGCGATGAAACTCGGCTCTCGAAATCCATGCACGTCAGACTCTAGTCGGCCTTTCCACCGAACAAAGTAATGTTGGTATCCATCGTTCCTGGTTGACATAACCTGCTCATCTAATACATATTCTATTTGTTCTCTGTGTGCATGAAATTTTGGAGGTGGCGGCTCAACAACAGATAACGGATCAGGATGATCAATAAGGGCAGGTGTGTCAACAAAGGGTTCAGAAGGAATAATTGCTGTCTTTTTATAGGGGATTAAATCTTCAATATTAAATGTTGCACTAATCCCATAGTCCTCAGGAAGATCCACAACATAAGCATTCGAACTGATTTTTTTTAGGACTTTGAATGGTCTCGCACTACGAGCTTGCAATTTTTTGAACGTTTCCGAAGAAAGTCGTTTAAGTCTAATTTGTACTATGACATAATCTCCTACACCCAGTTTTTGATAATGTTTGTGCAAATCAGCAAGAAATTTATATTTTAAGTTATTAGAGGGAATGCGTTTGTTGATTTCTTGATGCAATGAATGCAGGTGCGATGCAAATGATTGTGCAGACTCAGACACTCTATGCTGATAAGATATGAAGATCAGGTCTATGGACTGCCTAGGTTTGTAACCATGCATCACTTGGAATGGATTCATGCCTAATGGACTTATTGACCAATCTATTATCTGCAAACTCAATTGTCAGTAACACTAAATTTCAAGTCCTAGCATGTTCATCTACCAGACATCTCAATAGGTTTCCAAGACTACGAGTGACAACTTCAGTCTGGCCATCAGTTTGAGGATGATAAGTAGAAGAAAATTTCAGCTTGGTGCCCATCATGTGCCAAAATTTTTTCAGAAGTAACTTATGAATTTAACATTCCTATCAGACACATTAGATTTGGGTAGGCCATGGAGTCTAACAACTTTGTCGAAATAGAGTTTGGTAATTCTAGAGGCATCAGAAGTCTTAGGACAGGGGAGAAAATGAGCCATCTTTGAAAAGTGATCCACAACCATAAAAATGGAATCGTGCCTGGTAGAAGTACGTAGAAGCCCTAACACAAAGTTCGTACTAACATCTTGCCATGGACACTTGGGAACATGTAGTGGAGTGTACAGACCAGTGTTCTGTTTACGTTGTTTAGCTAGATGACATGTGCGACACTGGCTGACAATTTTGGCCACGTCTCTCTTGAGACTTGGCCAGAAGAAACGCCTCTCCACTATTTTGATAGTTTTGTCTCTCCCAAAATGTCTAGAAAGTCCTCCAGCGTGTATTTTCCATATTAAGAAATCTATCAATGAAGTTCGAGGGATACATAATCGATTGGAGCAAAAGAGAATCATTTTGCAGAAAGAAATCGTTTTATTCTCTTTCTACTCCGTTTTGCACGTCCAGGTATATTTTACTAAAGTCAGGACAAGTGGCATATTGTTTTATGATCCTTTTAAAATCAATCACTTCAGTGCTCATCACGGATAGAAGGAAGATTTATCAACTGAGTGCATTAGCAGCTTTGTTCTCAACCTCAGCCTTATGCTTCAAGACAAAGGTGTAAGCTTGGAGAAACTCGACCCATCGGTCGTGTCTATGGTTCAATTTTTTTTGAAAGTTGAGATATTTTAACGCCTCGTGGTCTGATATTCTAAGGGTGTCTCTACTGATTCCGAGAAGGTAAGCGCGATATTAGATTGGCCTAAGCCTAAGTCTCTATTGAAAGTACGTAGTTTTCATGGGTTGGCCACTTTCTACCCCCGCTTCATTAGGAGCTTTAGTTCGATAATGTCTCCTATCACCGATTGCATGAAGAAAGAAGACTTTATCTGGATAAAGTCTGCGTCCCAAGCATTTCACAAAATTAAGAAAAGGATGCTAGAAGCTCTTGTCTTGCGCCTCCTTGATTTCACAAAAGTATTTGAGGTCGCTTGCGATGCCTCTGGCATTGGTATAGGTTGCGTGTTAAGCCAAGAAGGTTATCCTGTCGCATTCTTCAGTGAAAAGTTAAACGACAGTAGATTACGTTACTCCACCTATGACAAAGAATTCTATGTGGTAGTGCAAGCCTTGCGACATTGGCGACACTATTTGCTACCGCGAGGGTTTATTTTATATTCCAACCACAAGGCTTTAAATTATCTCCTCACAAAGAAATTGAACCATAGACACGGCCAATGGGTCGAGTTTCTCCAAGCTTATACTTTTGTCTTGAAGCACAAGGTTGGAGTTGAGAACAAAGCTGCTGACGCGCTCAGTCGACGAATCTTCCTCCTATCCGTGATGAGCACGGAAGTAATAGGCTTTGAGAGGATTAGGGAACAATACGTCTCTTGTCATGACTTTAGAGAAATATACCTGATCCTACGTGATGGAGTGGATCGAGACAAGAACGATTTCTTTCTGCAAAATGATTATCTTTTTTGATCCAATCGATTGTGTATCCCTCGAATTTCAGTGAGAGATTTTTTAGTATGAAAAATACACGTTGGAAGACTTTCTGGACATTTTGGGAGAGACAAAACCATCGAAATGGTGGAGAGGCGTTTCTTCTGGCCAAGTCTCAAGAGACATGGCCAAAATCGTCAGCCGGTGTCGCATTTGTCATCTAGGTAAATAACGTAAATAGAACACTGGTCCGTACACTCACTCCACTACCTGTTTTCGAGTGTCCATAGCAAGATGTCGGTATGGACTTCGTGTTAGAGCTTCCACGTACTTCTACCAAGCATGATTTTATTTTTATGGTTGTGGATCGCTTCTCAAAGATGGCTCATTTTCTATCATGTTCTAAGACTTCTGATGCTTCTAAAATTGCCAAACTCTGTTTTAATGAAGTCGTTAAACACTATGGTCTTTCTAAATCTATTGTGTCTGATAAGGACGTTAAATTAATGAGTTACTTTTGGAAAATTCTTTGGCACGTGATGGGCACCAAACCGTAATTCTCCTCTATCTACCATTCTCAAATCGATGGCCAGACTGAAGTTGTTAATCGTAGCCTTGGAAACATATTGAGATGTCTGGTAGGTAAACATGCTAGGATCTGAGATTTAGTGTTATCGACAGCTAAGTTTGCATATAACAGTTCGGTTAATAAGTCCATAGGCATGAGTCCGTTTGAAGTGGTATGGGCTTATTAATCGAACTGTTATATGCAAACTTAGCTGTCGATAATACTAAATCTCAGGTTCTAGCATGTTCACCTACCAGACATCTCAACATGTTTTCAAGTGAAGTGGTGTATAGTTACAAACCTAAGCAACTTATAGACTTGATCCCTATGTCTCATCAACATAGAGTGTCTAAGTCTGCACAGTTATTTGCATCGCATCTACATTCATTGCATCAAGAGATCAACAAACGCATTCAGTCTAATAACTTAAAATATAAATCTCTTGCTGATTTGCACAAACGTTATCAAGAGATAAGTGTAGGAGATTATGTCATGGTAAGGATTAGGCCTAAACGATTTTCTTCAGGAACGTTCAAGCAACTGCAAGCTCGTAGTGCGGGTCCGTTCAAAGTTCTAAAGAAAATTAATTCGAATGCATATGTTGTAGATTTTTTTTGATGACTATGGGATTAGTGCAATATTTAATATTGAAGATTTAGTCTCCTATAAAAAGACAACAATTATTCCTTTTGACCCCTTTGTTGGTACACCTGCTCTTATTGATCACCCTGACCCATTACCTATTGTTGAGCGGCCACCTTCAAAATTTCATGCACGCAGAGAAAAAAATAGAACATATATTAGATGAGCAGGTTTTGTCAACCAGGAACGGTGAATACCAACGCTACCTTGTTCGGTGGAAAGGCCGACCAGAGTCTGACGTGACGTGGATTTCTAGAGCCGAGTTGCAGCACCTTGACTATGATCTTCTGGAGCAATACGACAGCCGGCGAGATCTGCACACGACGGAGTCGAGTTTTTTCTACCTAGGAGGAGTTGATGGGGACATCAGAGCCGTTCGGTCAGACGATCGAGCCATCAGGGCCGCTCGCTTGCGTTCGCACTAGGGGTTGACATCATTATGGCTAGGAGATGATCTTGAGCCACTGATTTGAATCAGGTCCAAATTGGATCTATTTGAGTTTGCTTCATTTTTATTTTCTGCATTTTGCTTTTGTTTAATCGAGTCAATTGGGTCACTTGCTTTTAGTCAAGTCAATTTGGTCAGTTGTTTTGTTATTAGACAAGTCAATTGGGCTAACTATTAAGTCATGTAATTGGGTCAAGTGATTGGATTGATTTTAGTATGTAATCAATCAATTGACTTAGTCAATTCATTGAGTTGATGTAAGGGTCCAAGTTTGGTATGTCGTCAATTGATTGACCTGATGTAAGGCCTATATAAAGACCACCCCTCTCATGAATTAGGGCATTGAAGAATTGAATAAAATTGGCCTCTCTTTCTCCTCCTTCCTCCACTTCTCTTCTTCTCCCTTCTCCTCCTCTTTTCTTCTTCCTCTTGCTTCTCTATTCTCTCTGTAGTGGTCCTCCATCAGTTTCTCAGGAACTGACCTACAACCATTGTTAAAGATTTTGAGGTTGCATGGGAGGCAAATCTTCTGGTCTTCCTCCAAGCCTCAAATCCTAGATCCGTGGTTTGTTTAATGCTTGACTTGTGCGTGTCTCCTCTGACAACATGCAATGCAACTCTGGAGGATCTGCTGGCTCAATGCAGCCATTGTTAAATTGTCCTGTATGATTGAAGGAAGGATTTCTATGAGCCCCAAATCCTAAATGATGTGGTTGGTTTTCTTTCTCAAACTTATTCTAAGGCTTTTGAATGGTTGGTTGCTTTGAAGTGTTGATGCTTGTGATCCTGGTAATGTGACGCTTCTTTCTTTCTTTGTTTCTTCTCTCTTGCTTTGAAGTAGTGTTATTGTTGCTGCTTTTGTTTGAGAGGTTGGGTCCTTTGGTGCTTGTGATCATGGTGATGTCATGCTTCTTTCTTTTTTTTGTTTCTTTTCTCTCGAGCTTTGAGTGTTGTTGGTGTTGGTGTCATTATAGTTGCTGCTACTGTTGGCGATGTTGTTGTTGGTGCTGGTGGTGTTGTTTTTACTGCTGCTGCTAGTGTTGTTGCTGTTGCTATTGTTGTTGCCATGGTATGCCGTACTAGCCTAAATCGGACGGTACAGGGCGCACCGAACCATACCAGTTCGGTATTAATACTCGGTATGGGTGGCGTACAGGCACTTGGTTCGTCAAAAAAATCTTGTATTGTACTGTATCGCCACTATGCTAGTAGGGCATCGGTACGTGGTCTGGTTCCGAGATGGCAAACCTTGGTTGTTGCTGTTATTGGTGTTGTTTTTGCTGTTGTTGCTGTCGGTGCTGTTAATGTTAATATTCTTATTGCTATTGTTCTTGTTCTTGTTCTTGTTCTGCTGCTGCTGCTGCTGCTATTCTTGGTGCTATTGTCGTTGTTGCTATTGCTGCTGCTGTTGCTGTTCTTGGTGTTGTTATTGATGTTGTTGCTTTTGCTGCTGCTGTTCTTGGTGTTGTTATTGCTGTTGTTGCTATTGCTGCTGCTGCTGCTGCTCTGCTGCTGTTGCTGTTATTGTTCTTTGAGATGGGTAAATTTATTCTCTCTCTTTGTTGCTGTTGTTGTTCTTTTACCTTGTTTCTTTGCTTCTTGATTTCTTTGCGGTTAGGATGAGGGTTTTTCTACATTGTGGAGTGGAAAATGGCTTCTTCTAATAGCAAGGCAATCTTGGATGGTTTGCTGCTGTTCTCCAGACAACTGGATGCAGCTGTCAGGGTTTAGTTGTGGAGAGTCTTCAGACTAACAACCCAAGCCTACATTAAACAATGAATCTGAGCCTCTTCTTCCTCTTCCCTTTTATGGCTGTAATGATTTCTGTTTTTTTTTTAAGAATTTGCTTGCTTAATTTTTTGACTGTTTTTTATTTCTTTTGATGAGTTGTTTACATGTCTTTTAATGAAAGATTCTCAGACTTTTATTTTGGTTGTGGTAAATTAGGTACTTTTGTTCAGTATCATGATTCTCAAATATGTTTTCATTTTTTTATTTGTCTTCTCTTGCTTCTGTTCTTCAATTTCTTGCTGTTAGATTTATAAGCAGAAACTGTGATGACTGGATGGAGGTTTGATGCATTATGAAACGGGAAACAACTATTTCTGACAGAAAGGCAAACTTGAATGGTATTCTGTCCTGCTGGCATCTGATTTGCAGCCATTTCAATTCAGTTGCAGTGAATTCTAAACTAACTAATGCTTGGATGACTTTGAGCATGCTGTTCCTTTCCCCTTTTTCTGTTAGATTTATAAGAAGAAACCGTGATGACTGGATGAAGATTTGATGCATTATGAAGCAGGAAACAACTATTTCTTACAGAAAGGTAAACTTGAATGGTTTTCTATCCTGCTGGCAACTGATTTGCAGCCATTTCAATTCAGTTGCAGAGAATTCTAAGCTAAATAATGCTTGGATGAATTTGAGTATCCTCTTCCTTTCCCCTTTTTCTGTTATTTTGGTTTTCTTCAAGATTTTGGTTTTTAACGTTGCTTTGATTTCATTAATATTATTTATGTTTCTGATCAGTTGTTCCTGTGTTTTTTAATGAACAGTTCTCTTTTTTTTGGTTGTTAAAAATAAGGAATCATTTGCTCAGTATCAAGGTTCTATAATGTTGTTTTTATTTTTTGAATCTACCCTTTCCATCACTTGTTCTCGGTATTCTCGACTCATCTTATTTGCTTTTACATTTTTTTTAACACCATTTTTTCCTAGGAGACAGGTTTTGGTCTTGCATGGTTTCCTTTTACCTCCAGCACGCTTTATTCTGTTCCTTTCTTTTTCTTGAGCAATAATGACTATAGACAATGTGAGAAACTCCAATGTCCTATTCTAGGATGCTGTACTAACCGGGTTCCATAAGCAGGTTTCTGTAGTACTTTTCTTCCAACATGGCAAGCTTAGAGGCTGCCCAGGGTTTGTGACAACTTCAAGCTGTATTTTGTTATCATTATTTTTCTAGAATCCTTTATGCAGGAGTTACAAGTTCCCTGCATAGAAATTTCTCTGTTGCTGGTATTACATGAGGTGGGCCGCTTCAACTTTTCCTTGATGATGTCCTTAATCTCAGTAACAGTCAATACCATCCTTGAATTATTTATGCTGCTGCTCTATCAAAAATGTTGCTAATTTGCTCTTTTTCTTGGCAGGAAGTGGTAATTTGCTTTACTTATATTTTTTTACACTTCAAGCACCTGGATCATATTCCCTATCCATATTGTTCCTGAATGCTGAACTTATGACTGACCATGATTAGCTTTAAAATTTATTATTTGCTCCTCAAGAAACTCTTATGATCTGCAGGGCAAGGACTGATTATGCTGCAAAGTGGAAATAACAATGGCTTATACATCTATCTCTAACAGCAAGACAAGCTTGGACTGTCTGCTAGGATGCCTGAGAAATTGGCTGGTAGAGATTTTGGAATTTTTTTCCCCTGCTTAATGGCTGGATTTAATTATTTTCACAGAGGCCATACAACTGTCCGGCTATGATCAAAGTTTTTCTGATATCCACATTTTTCCTTTCCTTTTTTTCTATTGAGCCTCCTGCAGATAGTTAAAATGTGATGACATTAAATTATTCTCATGCAAATTTTTGCATAGAATTAAGCAGTTGATATCTAAAGCTAAAATGTCTTATGACTGATTTCCCTGCATGTCCCTGGGACATGAATTCTTGTGAAGTTTTCAACTAACAATTTATAAGTGCTGCAGAGTTTGAAAATAACTTGCATATTCTCATTCTGTTAAATATTTTATTTCCAATGTGACGTCATGTTTTTTCACTTCTTAAAGCCGAACAGTCACTAGTCATAAATTATATGTTTATTTCACATGAATGCATTCAGTCTAAATTATCATCTTGTCACTCTGACAAGTTGATGAGCAGCACTATATGCTTCTCAATATGGTACAAAATATGATGAAGGATTTTGATGTGGATCTTGTTGAGATTCATAGTTTTGAGTCTTGTCTATAATGTGGTGTGGAAATTTGATAATTCTTATGATTATGATACTATAATATAAGTTATATTTGCCTTTCTCTTGATCTTTGAGCTGCCACAAGGTGGATACACCTGTATTTTTGTGTTTATGCAAGCACACACATATGCTTGCAGTCATAGCTATTTGGGTTTGTTGACTTGTACTGGTGGTGTTTTTTTTGGTTACATGTGGTGGCCTTTTAGTATGTATTTTTCTTGTTCTAGCAGTAATCCCTTGTTGTTTTTCTTTATATTGTGCAAGTTGCTCCCTGAGTTCTCCTTGGTGAGTTCCTTGTGTAATGCTGGCAAGTTAATTCTCTCTTTTTTAGTTTTATCTAACCACGAGAAATATTATCCTTATGTGCTAGATTAAAAACATTGAACATAATTACCATAACCATCCAGCCTTATCCCAACTGTTTGAATGTAATTGCATTTACTTTTGTTTTATGTATGGATGTAACCTCGAGGTTCCGTTTATTCTGGTAGTTCAGCTTGTAATAACTTTCTTTACATGAACTCCAGTATTGCAATGATTTTAATTATGTGGAGAGGCAAAATATTTCTAGTGACTGATGCACGCCTATCAGGTTTTTCTGCAAGATCAAGGTTTATATGTATTTGTTTGGTTATCTTAGCCAATGTTTTGCTTTAAGCTGATGGATATATGATGTTTTTTTTCTTTTTTAAGTAAGTGTATGAGGCTCTTTCTTTTTGGAAAAAAAAATCTGCTTTTCCTTTCCTGCTATTTTTTGTTACGCAGTCTTTATGTGCACAGTAACCTGTGTAGGGGCAAATAAAAGTATGATATACAATGTGGTCTTTTCTTTGTCTCCTTCAAGATTAAGTGTGGAGTTTAATGCAAGAAGTGGTTGGGTAAAACTTTGGCTGATGAATAAATGTTGGAACTAAAGCTTAATGGTGACCTGTAGGCACTCACTTTTTGCGGCTGTAAATGTGCTGACATCTCTAGACTCTCTATGACGCTCCTGGCTATTGTTTTCTATAAATTGGCTATTTTTTTCTATATCATTTGGACTTCATCGAATGACACTTAAAAGTATCAGTTGTGGAGATTTCCGTGTTATGCTAGTGCTATTCTTTCTCTCTTATTTCTCTTAATAATTTGTATGCAATTATATATGTATGTAATGAAGCAACGGTGGTTGTCTTGTGAGGGCTACTAATGAGAATTGTTAGTTAGCCCATTTCCTTTCCTCTGAATGTCTTCTAAAATGGTAGGCGAAGCAACTCGAGGGTTTCGTAGGCAACTGACCTGCAACCATTGTTAGAGATTTTGAGGCTGGAAGGGGGAGGCAGATCTTCTGTTTCCAGGCCTCAAACCGTAGATCTGTGATTTGTGCGTCTCTTCTCTGACAACAGGCGATGCAACTCTGGAGGATCTGCTGCTCAATGTAGCCATTGTTAGAGATCATGGGCTGGGAGGAGGGGGAAATTGTCCTATTTGAAGGATTTCTATGAGCCCCAAACCCTAAATCTGTGATTGATTTCTCTCTCGAACTTATGCTAAGGGTTTTGGGAGGTTGGTTGCTTTGAAGTGTTGGTGCTTGTGATACTGGTGATGTGATGCTTCTTTCTTTCTTTGTTTCTTTTTCTCTCTTGTTTTGAAGTAGTGTTCTTGTTGCTGCTGCTGTTTGAGAGGTTGGTTGTTTTGGTGCTTGTGATCATGGTAATGTGATGCTTCTTTTTTTGTTTCTCTCTCTCTAAGTAGTGTTGCTGTTGTTTGAGAGGTTGGTTGCTTTGGTGCTTGTGATCATGGCGATGTGATGCTTCTTTTTTTCTCTCTTTTCTCTCTTGCTTTGAGTGTTGTTGGTGTTGGTGTTATTGTTGCTCTTGCTGCTACTGTTGTTGCTGCTGTTGTTGCTGCTAGTGTTGCTGTTGTTACCGCTGCTGCTGGTGCTGTTGCTATTGTTGTTGGTGTTGTTTTTGCTGTTGCTGCTGCCATTGTTGTTGCTATTGCCAGTGCTGTTACTGTTGCTATTTTTATTGGTGTTGTTCTTGCCGTTGGTGCTTTTGTTATTGCTGCTGCTGCTGCTCTTGCTGTTTCTGTTATTGCTGCTGCTGCTGCTCTTGCTGTTTCTGTTATTGCTGCTGCTGCTTTTAGTGTTCTTTGAGATGGGTTAATTCATTCTGTGTCTTTGTTCTTTTCTTTCTTTTTCCTTATTTCTGTTACAGTTAGGATGAGGGTTTGTCTATGTTAGGGAGTTGAAAACAGCTTCTTCTAATAGCAAGCCATCTTGGACGGTTTGCTGCTGTTCTCCAGGCAACTGGATGCAGCCGTCTGGGCTTGGTTGTGGAGAGTCTTCAGATTGACAACTCAATGCTACATTAAACAATGAATCTGAGCCTCCTTCCTCTTCCAAAAGTGTGATACACAAAATGGTCTTTTCTTCGTCTCCTCCAAGGTTAATTATGGAGTTTGATGCAAGAAGTGGTTGGGTAAAACTATGGCTGATGAATAAATGTTTGAACTAAAGTTTGATAGTGACCTATAGGCAGTCATTTTTCGTGTCTGTACATCTCTCGACACTCTATGATGGTCCTGGCTATTGTTTTCTATAAATTGGCTATTTTTTCTATATCATTTGGACTTCATGGAATGACACTTTAAAGTATCTGTTGTGGAGATTTCCATGTTATGCAAATGCTTTTCTTTCTTTCTTCTTCCGTCATTAATTGTATGCAAGTATATATGTATGTAATGAGATATATGTATGTAATGAGGCAATGGTGGCTATCTTGTGAGGGCTATTTATGAGATTTGTTAGTTAGCTCATTTCCTTTCCTCTGAATGTCTTCTACAATGATAGGCGAGGCAACTTGAGGGTTTCTCAGGATACTGACCTGAAACCATTGTTAAAGATTTTGAGGTTGCAAGGGAGGCAAGTCTTCTGGTCTTCCTCCAAGCCTCAAACCCTAGATCCGTGGTTTGTTTAATGCTTCACTTGTGCGTCTCCTCTGACAACAGGCAATGCAACTCTGGAGGATCTGCTGGCTCAATGCAGCCATTGTTAAATTGCCCTGTTTGATTGAAGGAAGGATTTGTATGAGACACTGAATCTAAGTACCAGTCACACAAAAAATATATGTCCATGAGTTTTTAAGGTATGAATTTAACATGTTTCTGTAATCTTTATTGTTTTTTCAAGGATTAAAAGGTGAAAAATTATATCATGGTCTCTCTTTCAGTGTCTAGGTCGATCTTGTGTGGTAGTTGGAAGGCTGGTGAAATTATATAGTCTCTTAGAATGTAATCTCAGTCAGTCGCTGGCCTTCTGCGGCGCATCGTGTGGCCAGAATGCTTATTCTGAAAAAACCAGAATACTAACCATCCTCATCAGCTGAATGACACGTGCTGCTAGAATCTCTCTTCAATGCTTTGGACTGTTTTGCATCAACTGTGAATATAATGATATTACTGGTTTGGTTATAAATTGCAAAAAGACTTCAATGTAAAATCTGGTTTTTGCTAGACCTGGACTGTGACTGATATGTTCCTTGTAAATACTCAGGTTCACCTGGTGTAGTTTACTCTATATTTATTTTTCACTAAACCAGGCTTGTACGTCTTAACCAGAACTATAGGATCTACTAGATTAGCTAGCGAGGGTATGCAGTTTTCAAGCTTGCTGTCCTGGTCTTAAAAATGATACTTCTATGCGTAGCAAGTTTGGCCGAAAGTGGGCCGGGTGGGGGCGGGCCATGCCCTGAATCTAGTCTGAATTTTTTTTGAGCTTCAGGCCCGAAAATATTTGGATAATCCTGGCTTGAGTTCAAGCCCAGTCTGAACCTAATTGGGCTTGACCCCAATTGGGCTTGACCGATTATCTATTTAGGCTAAAAATAGATCCGAACTGCTATTTCATAATATTGCTTTATAAAAAAATTAAGTTAGTTAAAAATTTGACTTTTTTTCCTACATCATAAATAAATGATTTACATTATTTTCAGTTTAACTCATTTTAATTTATTCTTTATTTTTTATTATTTTTTAAAATAACAATATACAAAGTCAATTTGATTCATTTTTTTAATCCTGGCTTGAGTTCAAGCCCAGATTCTAATTGGGCTTGACCGATTATCTATTTAGGCTAAAAATAGATCCGAACTGCTATTTCATAATATTGCTTTATAAAAAAATAAGTTAGTTAAAAATTTGGCTTTTTTTCCTAATGAATGATTTACATTATTTTCAGCTTAACTCATTTTAATTTATTCTTTATTTTTTATTATTTTTTAAATAACGATATACAAAGCCAAATTGATTCAGGCTTAGATTTGAGCTCTAGTTTGGGCCTTTTGAAGCTTGGATTTGGGCTTGTCCCAATCTAAGCGAGTAACGTATTTGAGTTCGGCCCAATAAACAAATGAGCTTTCAATTTAGGTCGAAGTCGGCCCAGCCCAATGGGCTTGGGGCCTGCCCAAGCCTATTTCCAGCTGTAATAATAACAAGTCGGATAAAGTGGCCAGACTAGGTCTGCTAGCTCGTCCTTTCTGTTCTATTCTTATTGGATGCCAGTATACGGTATATCACTCTCTCAATTGTCCATTTCGTGCATAATTTGTCTCGGCCATACTGGGCGTGGGCTTTTTCCCTGAGAAATAGGGCCCAGGGGCCCTAATGGAGCTTACATAATTTGCCTCCACTGGAATGGGCCGGAGCCTGGAGACCGTGAAACATTAAATTGCTTTGTTCCATATTTTCCAACTTCTCTTGCTGTCATGCGTTCAGGGAAGCGAATCATGTGGCAGTCTCGGCCTTACTGGGCGTGGGCTTTTTCCCTGAGAACTAGGGGCCAGGGGCCCTAATGGAGCTTACATAATTTGCCTCCACTGGAATGGGCCGGAGCCTGGAGACCGTGAAACATTAAATTGCTTTGTTCCATATTTTCCAACTTCTCTTGCTGTCATGCGTTCAGGGAAGCGAATCATGTGGCAGATTATCTGGCAAAAAAAAAAACTAAGCAGTTATAGAAAATAAAACAAAAAAAAACATAAGGTCCACAAATTGTGGTTTCATTGTTTTTTCAAAATTCTTATCATTGAAAATATGTTTGGTTCTCTTTTTTTTTTCTTTTTTTTTAAAATATGAAAAGTGAGACAATTACAGAAGTCAAAAGTATGAAACAAGCAAGCATTGAGAGGGTAAGGAGGGGGGGCAATTGGGACAACGCAATAGTTGCTGCCCAAACGAGAGCATGCTCAATCGGACCGATAGATGCAAGGAACGGACACGAACGGACACCACTGCTCCCAATAGAAGGAATGAATGGATGAATGGCAAGGAAAGATGGATGTTAAGAATGAACAAATGGATGGGTAGAAGATGTGGTGAAGTAGCTTGAGAAAGTGGAGGAAGTTATCGGAGACGTGGGCAACTGTAGAAGTCCGCAAAATCCTTGAGGAGGTAAAAGGGAGGAGACATGATCGGGAGGTCAAATGGAGGGGATAAGAGAGGGGTGAAAACCTCCTTATAAAAAAAATAGAAGTGAAATTTTTTTTACTAATATTTTTCCAAAATTAATGAAAATTATTTTAAAAATAAGAAATAGAAATAGGATAACTTAATAGATTTTCTATATAGATTCGGTATTTCTACTAATAAAAAAATAAGAAAAAAATAACACTAAATGGGGTTTTAAGAGGTTTTTCTTTTTTCTTTTTATTGGGAGGTGGGGGTGCGATGGGGAGGCAACTCTAATGTGGCAATTACATGCATCAATGTTAAAAGATGTTTACTTTTCAAGTAAAACTATTGGCATCCTCTATTTGCTAATATGCACTGGTATTGGACACAACTTTCTTTAAATGGACATTTATGAACAACTACCACTTAGTTTTCTTCTTCTTACTGCTTTTCTTGAATTTCTTTTTAGTAGTTCCTACATTTGTAGCAATATGTATATAAAAATTCTCTAAAGTTCAAGTGGTGAAAGATCGGCAGCTCTTCACGCAAAAATTCACCAACCCATCTAACTGTCAGTCTTAATCACTCTTTTACTAAACCTTCGGGCAATATAAAATGATAGTTCTTGGATTGTTGACTTGTTACTAAATCTCCGACATTCTTTCCCCACAAACCTACTCAAAATCAGTAATATATAACAGCAACCAACCTACCACCTGATGCATGATCTTGTTGACCCTGAAGCCTGGCAAGAAGACAAAATGAGTCAAACTCCTCAACCCTAACCTAATGATTAGTGGTCAAACGTCGCAACACCGAAGTCACCTGATAAAATATTTATCGTCTTAGGAAATAAACCAATCGAGTCACATACATCAGTAAGTAGAGCTGTCTACCGACATTTGATAGACCTCTCGATTGATGACATGAGAATCTTTTCTTGGATGTATTGTCCACTACCTTTGACCAATCTATTATATTTATATATAACAAAAATAGAGTTACAGTGTATGTTAAGCTCTTCATTTACCATGTAAATATCTGTATAATTATATTATTAATATAATTTTTTATTTTGGATAATAAGACTTTATAGGATTTTTTATTTTGAATCATATTAATAGCATCATTAATACTATTCCGTATTTTGAATAATAAGTAGAACTCTTATTAATAGAATTCTTTATCTATTATATATCAAGAATGCTTATAGTCATTCATCAAACTTCCAATTTTTGGTGAGAATTGATTATATTTATCAAAAAAAAAGTTTGTAATAAGTCTGTAGAATCTTAATACCTTCTCTCTTCATAAATAAATTCTTATTTTGGATAAAAGAATCTCTTATAACATATTTGATGCGGGATTTGCACCCCGTCATCAGCATAGTCCCCACCGATCCGAGCAGCGGAAGAGAGAGTGTCCCCTAGAAGGTATTGTCCGCTCTGGTCGGCTCCGGCCCGCAGCGTCCAGCGCACGCGGGGGGAGACTTACGGTCTCTCACGGTTTTGCCCCACAAAAGGTGCCTCCTAAGGGAAGGGTTATTGAGCCCCCATTATATGGCACAGACCTTCCCGCTACACGGTCGATGTGGGACTAAATTCGGGGAACCCCCCGCAACACAGC
>JAOXJJ010000001.1:9185801-9212121 GCA_025769935.1 Phoenix roebelenii
GGGGAGGGGAGGTGGGAGGAAATAGTAAGGATAATAACGTCATTTCAAATTTTTATTTTATTTTTAATTAATATATATATGATTTTTTTAACACCGTTAGAGCAACCGTTATATTAAAGATATTTATACAATAACAGAGTTTTACGAGGGTATACATGCAAATATCAATTTAAAAGGGTATTCACGCAAAATTCGATATTTAAAAGGGTATTCATGCAAAAAACCCTTTTTCTAAATTAGATAAATATAAAACATAGTTTTTGTAAACCTGTTTTATGAAAAACAAGAGGTGGGGGAGGGGATAAAAAACTCATTCAGGTTTATGACTTTCCAGTTTTGACAAAACGAATTTTGTGGAAAATATTCCAACAATTATTTTTTGTAAATTCATTCATTTAAATTTTTTATGAACTTGTTTTAGTAAAACTTGTCAACCAAACAGCATTGGTTGATGCGTGTGTTTCTGTCAAAGGGCTTTATAAGTACATACACGTGCTTTAATAATCTCTTGTTAAGCATATTCATGATGCTTGCTTATTATGCTAGAATTGTTTTAGAGATCTACACTTTTGCAGATCTTTCACCTGCTCTATTGCATATCGTCTTTGAAAGCACTTAACAACCACGAGAGGTGATCCTGCAAAGCTATAAGATTATGTTCCTTGTTTCCTATTGATATCTAATGCACACTTGCTTTGAATCAATATTTTTCTTAGGGATATTCACTAAAAATTTCCATGAGACTGTCACTCTTTGCTCTTTTTTAGCTACGTCAGAAAATTAAATATTTTCTTAGATTCATTAAAGTAAAACCCAAGGTATTTTTAAAATTAAAACACATAGGTATGCCAAGAAGTTGAAAGGTTGTAAAGAATAAGCATTACGGGCTTGTTTGGTTCGCGGAAAAAAGAGGGGAAAAAGTGTGGTCAACGGGAAAGTAATGAGATGCCTTTTATTTGGTTGGAGTTTTCAAAGAAGAGATATAGAAAAGTTGTATTCCCATGGAAATATAATTTCCACATTTTATGGGAAAGTCTTTCCATAAGAAACAGGAAAAAGTTACTTTTCCATAAGCCAAGAATTACTCTATTTTTATTTTTTTTCCAAAAAGGTCCTTCAGCACTGAAGAGGCATTAAAGACCTAATTTTTATTAAGGGTATAATAGAAATTTCACATAATTTTTTTAAGAAAGTGGATGGTCAACCAAATATAAACATTCTGGAAATCTGTCACTTTTTCATGGTCAACCAAACATGCCAAAAGTACTTTTTCATGCATCCTCTTTATAGAAATCTATTTTTTAGGAATCATATTCCTAGAAGAAAAAATGTTTTCCACGAACCAAACGAGCCCTACGTTCATTTAGCAATAGGGCTGGCCTACCAACATGGCTTCTCCACTGGTAACTTACTCTTTGGATTTAGTGGTAATTATCAGGATGTACATCCTGGATATGGGGTCGAGTAAAACCTGAAAGTCCAAAATTCTGATTGGAGAGAGAATTGGATTCATGTAAATAAAAGAATTCGATGTGACCTTTAATTTAATAATTTTTTTTCAAAAGAGCAGGACGAGAGGTCCGTAGGAAGAGGGTACTTTTGTACTCTGAAATAGGACTCACTGCGTACACACACGCGTGATTGAGTTGACGTGGGCGTTGATTTGCGCCCATGGTTACGGTGTACGCGCTTGAAGCTGCTTGACTTGAACCTTAGTTGCATCATGGTCCATGTTCCATTTGACGTCCCAAATATGTTAAACCCCAGCGAGTCCAGTGCACCTGCACCATCTGAAGCACCAACTAATCCAAGATTGCTGCCCAACCGTCCGTAGTTTAGACTCAGGGGTCAGGCATAGATTCCAAATTAGGACTCGACTTTCATTCTGTTTGAGCTATGTGTCCGTAAAATTGGATCCGTTCTGATCGAACCCAAAAGGATTCAATTTGGTTTTCAAAAAAATATTTCAAAAATCCGAGTTTAACCTTAGAACTTGGTCTCCGCAACATGAAAGGATACCCCACTTGATCAAACTCTTCAATTGGTGCATCGAAATTGGATCTAAGTTCTAGACCTGAAACCGATTTAGGTTGAGTTTGGACCAAGCTGGAGCCCGATCCAACCCAATCGCTTCCTGCATCCATAGCCCCCAGATCCCTAAACTCCTATAACCCTATTGAATGCCAAGTTTCAGCCCTAACCACCAACTTAACCAGCAAACAAGTTACCATCTTCATTTGTACGTTTAGTTAAAACAATTATGTACATTGTTCATTAGGTAAACTACATGACTTAATGCACGTTACCTTGAAACGGATTTGTAACTCGACCTCTATCATTCTTATCTGGCTTCTCAAATTCATGCACGCCCTGATTTCGGGCCGACTTCTTTGCCATGGGACCAGAAAACTCCCAGCCACGACTTTAAGCTAAACTTAATGCTCTTTTCTCGGGAATCAATGAAATAGATCACATGCCAAAAGAGTTCTCGAGTCAATGCTCGTGCAGCGAGTTAATGGAGAGAGTAAAGGGAGGCAACACTTACCATCTTTATTGTTTAGGCTGTAAATTCCCCACTTAAACTTTTTAATGGGGCATTGATTATTTTCCCAAAAATTTGCATCCTCTCAATTCATTAAACGATCTATAGAAACTAACAGTCGAGAATGCAAAGCATAATTGGCAATACTTTTAGTATGTCTTAGTGATGGATACCCCTAAACTAAACTAATGCGGTAAAAAGTTGGGAATGTTATGTTTGCTAGCCTCCATGTTTCGACCCGTGACACCTTGTACCAAGGAAACTAGAAAATTTTATATAGAAACAATTATTAGAAGTATTATATGAAGTGTGTGATGTGTATATCTACCATGATTGGCAAAAGTTGCCCACCTACATGAAAATTTAAAATTGAGGTTGGTGCATTTTCTCTTATAGTAATCTATTGAAACAAAAGGGGTCACTGAACATCAAGACTATAATTTATAATATTTTCTAATTTGTAAATTCTTTTACTGCTTTCTAAGCCAACATCATGAACAAAATATTACCCGACATGAATAATCATGAACATTACCACCTTGCGAGCGAGAAGTACAAAATGACAGGGCATCGAACTAAAAGAGTAAATCTTTTGGAATTTAATTGTCCTTAAAAACCCATCCTTCTAATCGCATATCTTATGAGAAATGTATTTAGTGAAATGCTTTCTTTATTAATTATAAGAGTAACCTTCTCTGCTTTCAAGGAATTGTTCCTATATGATCAAAAAACATGTTAGCATCCATTCATATCTACAACCAAACAAAGATAAGCATTCAATCCATCAGGATGAAAGTTCTCAACCACCGAAGAACATCATCAAAAGTCTCCTCGACTATCAATCCACATGAACAATTTCTTAGCTATAACAAGAACTTGACTTGTCTCTAGAGATCGGAAGTCCAAAACTACCACAACTGACATACTCTAAAGCTTCAGAGACAAGTCGAGCTTCTGCTCCTCCTCCTTCCCAACACTCACTTGATTCCCACCACCCCATCGATACCCTCCAGCCGCCACCGCCGACTCATCGAACCTTGCAGCAGGACCTCCGGCCGCACCACCGGCCCAAAAGTTCTCCATATGTAGCCTCCCAACGACGGCCGGCTGGTGATCGATGATTGATGCCGCCGGCCGACACCCCCCATGCTTGCCACTTAGCTCTCGCTCGGCCTTCGGCACTGCCCCGAAGTAATAAGGTTTGTGGACCATGGAGTGCGCCTGAATTCCCAGCGGTCTCCAGCCAAACGCCCCATGCGGGGGCGGCGCCGCCATGCTTGGTGGAAAACAGTGCATGGGGTGGTGGGCAAGGCCGGGTCCCGGCCGGGGACCGCGCTTGGAGAGGGACCTCTCGCGCTTGTGAGCGTTCTGGTGCCCGCCGAGCGCCTGCGAGCTGCAGAACTTCCTCTGGCAGTAGTTGCATGAGAACACCCGTTGCTCCTCCGACTCTGGGGCCTCCGGCGGCGCTGGGGCCTCGACGGCAATCGGGCCGGCTGCGGCACCTAATGATCCGATAAGGTCGAGCTCGAGCACCGGCTGGGCTGACGACAAGGTGCCATCATCGGACTCCTTATCGGAGGGGCTGAGATCAAATAAGATTTCATTGCACCCTGGTTGCTCTCCTCCCCCTACTTTTCCTTCCCTCTCTTCGGCCTTTACCATGATGGTCTTGTTGTTGAAGATGCTTGAAGCGGCCTCAGAATGGGTGGTGGCGCCGAGAGATTCCATGGGGGAGGGTCAGGCTTGGGATTGGCTGTTCATGTTTCGTGCCGTCTAAAAAGAGAGGGTTGAACTCCGAGGAATGGAAAGAAGGATACATTAGACGATGAGGATTAATTGCCGTCTCCCAAGTGGCCAAGTATGGAATGGAAATGTAGCCTAGATTACGGTTACTTTCTCTCTCTCTCTCTCGGCCATCTCTCTCTCTCTCTCCGCCACGTATATTTATCGAAAGCCAAACCATGCAGCTGCTTGGATTACCTTCTTTGTTACTCATCATTTATCTGGATGGACCACATGCCTGCGTCGGAGCTCTTTTGTAGCCTTTTGTTTTTCGACTTTATTGGCCACATTTATATCCATCGGATGTGAGCTGCTGTTATACTTAAAAAAAAAAAAAAAAAAAAAAAACTAAACTAAAGTTGATAGATGTCTTATTTGGTACCAAGATATCAAGGAAACATAGATCATGAACTGGTCAAGCATAAGAACCCTTCAGCGCTTTAGCTGGTTGTTTTGCTATTTTGGGCCCAAAATTTATGGATTTGGATTCTCGAACGCATGGCAACTGCTGCTATTTTTTATGGAATTCTCACAAGCACGTTTTACTCATTGCATAATAAATGGGGCGTGGAACTATAAGGGCTTGGGAATGCGAAGGATTCCACAGACAAGTGGAGATAAGGGTGCCATGAAGTGAATTTATTGGCAAGTTACCATCCTTTTTTTTCTTTTTTGTCTGCAAGGTGACTCGGAAGCTATATGGAATTCGAGATATTTGTTTATTTAATGAAAGGGAGTTAAGGATTAAGGATATTATTTATGGTAATGGAAATAACCTCTCGGCCGGCCTTTTATGGTGGTCTTACCAGTTGAGCTTCTTCCGTAGAATTGTATTGCCTAATTTTTTCTCAAAGAAAGAACTGGACTGCTTAGTGCTTTTAGCATACAACGATCTTTGCGTGTAGGCCTGTCCTAATTAGATCGGTGACTTTCCATGAAACTTACCGGTTGACTGCCTTTAAATGGCTTGGGAAGCCCTGATGATGGTTTCCATCAAAAAAACAAGCCACCTTTCCTCTTATACTGCCATAAATCAACTTACAGAGCTCACAGTTGACATCTTTAGCACATATATTCAATTGTGAACTTTAGAAATACTCGAGTTAGAAATTTTCATGCTCCATCTTACTTCAATGCAGCTAATTCAACTGAATTCTAACTATGGTTGATCAAAGTGTGCCTCCTTTCAACTCTTTCCCTTCAATGAATACTCTCTCCTGGCTCGCAAGCATGCACAGCTGAATAGATGCTTACAGTAGGTTCACGACATCTGCTTCTTAGTGGACACTATGACATGGCATAAGGGCCCCACTTTAAAAGCCCATAACGGCCTGATATATCATTCTTGCTCTTCCTACCCGTGGGGTGGGCATGATCTATATTGGGAAGCCGGAGGTAGCAGATCTCAAAGCCCTTAAAAAAAATTTCTTCGTAGGCACTCATCTCTTTGTAAATTTTTTGCGAGCTTGGCGGACATTTGGCCGGCAAGTAGGTGGTAAAGCTGATGTGGAATGGCCCATCCCACCTTATTAGTCTCAGAAGTGCAGTAGTAGAATTCCACCTCCTCGTGTACTAATAACATATGCAGCTTTCTATATGGTATGTCCACATCCTATGGATGCTCATAAGAAACATCCTCTTCGAGATGAGTTTGGATGGAAATCTTTTGCACGAAAGAATGATCCACCTTTCTTTCATAGCATCAACAGTTGGATTGCGCCATGGCCACTTTAAAATCGATGCAAGCAGATGAAAGAAAAGTTTAGAGTGCTTGGAGATCTATGCGAGGCGCAATCCAGTTAAGACTCATTAATCTTTTGAAAGATACAACGCGAACCCTTTTGAGATGAGCACTCCTTTTCTCTCAACTGTCGTCACAAACTCAAGTCCACTCCATCACATTGTTTCGTCCTTCCCCCACTTCAAAAAGACTGTCAGGAAATTATCAGCTGTTAAGTGACCTGTCGGCGTGCTTCATATATCTCCACTCCTTTGCCATAATGCCTTGACATACAAGTGATGTGAGAGTATCTTTTTCTAGCTTGTCTATTGCATCAAGGAGTATATCTCATTGGGATCTCTAAATGTTTCCATCTTTCCTATATATATATATATATATATATTCCACCAAAAGAAACTTTGGCTAACATCAGCAGATATGGATGAACAAGAACACCAACCAATAGGAGGAGTGGGCCAAAAACCTAGTCTTTCCTTTGAAGTCGCCATCAGATTGTCTTTTGCAGATGCTCGCAGAGTAAGATAGAAGCCTCGGGGCCATCTATTTATCTAAAAGATTACTGGGAGAACTAAATATCCCAGTCCGGGCTGAGATGGACCAAGCGGCAGCGGCCCTGACGGAGGGAGGATAGTCCCTTCTTTTTTTTTTCCTTCTTTTTTTATTATTATTGTTATTATTTTTTGCTAAGACGGATGGATCATATCAGACGAGTGCGGATGCATCCAATAAAATCAAAAAATAAAACACCTCGGCAGGAGGCAACTCACCAGCCCATAGGAAATCTGAGTGCCATGATAGTCCTTTCATGCTAAAAGGATGGAAAACAAAGGTGTTCAAGTGATTTTTTAGCTACTTGGGTCGTGCAAAATGATGTACTATAGCACTTACTGCGTCCTTAAACTGGCGCAGTCCAAGGCAACACATGTACATGATCAACATCTATAGTTTGATTTGTTCTCAGATAATGACAGGAGGGAGGCTCTCAAGTTTGCCTTCCGACTTGTTCTTCTGCACCCATTAGCTCTAATGTCTCTCGGGGGGAAAAAGAATAAGGAACTAGAACTGTATGGAACCATTTAGCTGAGTAAGTGACATTGTAACCTTGAAGCCTGCAATGGAAAAGATGAGATGTTGTTACAAGAGACACCTGCCAATTTTATCTAGCTGTCTCCGACTTGCAAACACATGCTGATAAACTATTCGATCAACCTTGAATGAAGTATAGACCTTGATAATCGAGGTCGAATAAAAATGTAACTATTCGATCAACCTTGAATGAAGTATAGACCTTGATAAACTAAAGTCTAAAATGGTCTCCAGCTGACAAAAATGGCACCCGATGTTAAACAACATCGACTGAATGTCGTGATCACCCTTGAATGAAGTATAGACCTTGATAATCTAGGTCGTATAAAAATGGTTTTCTATATTGAAAGCTTAGTGTGCGATACTTTTTCGCTGCCTCAAGCTGAAGGCACGACATGTATTCTTTCTCCGAGAAACAGTTCTCCACACATCTTCAGCCATAGACAATGTATGTCTGAAAACAATAAAAAACCACCTATCAAGGAATTGATGGTATTATTCTGTATGTGTATATAAATTAGCAAAAACTGAGTTTCTTACATGATCACTGATTCCCATAATTATTTAAGTGCACTGCACTTTCTTCATTTGTTCATTCAAAGGATTGCATCCGACTTCAATTTGTTTCCATTGTTCAACAATTCTCAGACACGTCATATCAGCTGCTTAAATTATATAGATAAACTCATCATTATGCAGAGCTGCTACTCACTTCTTATAGCCCAAGAGTTCCATAACCTGAGGCATCCCTAAATTCCCATTACTAATATTTTTAATGGGTGGTAAAGGTTTTTCCTTCAGCAAACGAAAGCCAGCCATTTGACCTGATGCCATTTCCTCCCGAGTAACCTTTTTACTACTGGAATAAAGTGGGAGGTGCAGGGTGTCCTTGAGCTCGCAAGTTCGGAGAATCATACTTTCAGCTTCCCTTCCAAAGTCTCCTATGAGAATTCAGCCAATAAATAGTTCATCTGTGCGGAGATTAGGTGGGCCCCTTAAATGCTTCTAAATGAACTAAAGCATGAGTCTAATGACCACCTCTCTCCTTGGTTTTCTGCAAATACAAATAGCATTCTCTTTACAGTAGGAAGAGCACTTGTCAACAGTAGCTGTGGCGAAATTCCTTGAAACTAAGGCTGCTACCAAATGTTACACGTTCAGACCATGAATCTACTATTTGTTAACTCATTTTTCAGTACGGTATTGCATAAAAAACTGTAAAAGCTCCATCCCTTTCGAGCCCCAAATATAAGCGCTACAAGCAAGCAACACACAAGATTATCAGTGGATCTGAATGAACAATAGTCTGATCACTCAGATCGCTGAGCAACTAACAGTTAGTTAACATGAATTTTGTTTCTAATCAGTTCCTGTCATTATCTGGAGGAAAAAAAATTAGGGTAGCTACATAAGAGAATATAGTACCATATGGATAAACAAAGATTTAGAAAGGGATAAGAAATCTTATGAAGATGATCCATAACAGACAGATAAATATAAATATAAATATAAACTAGAAGGCCTTCTGCTAATAGCCAATAAGGTGATATATTTTAACAAATGGATTGTTAATTGTCAGGCCATCTTGGCCTTCTGCTAATAGCCAATAAGGTGATATATTTTAACAAATGGATTGTTAATTGTCAGGCCATCTTGCTGATCCTTCTATTCATACTATTTGGAGAATATGTTTCTTTTCATCTCAAGCCAATAGTGTAGAGGTCTTCCCCCAGGTGAAACTGGAATGACAAATAACCAGGACACCAAATCTTGCTAACTGATACATAGAGCAACTAACAGGGGGCTGCATTTTGTCCCCCCTTCAGAACTATTGCCACTTTGAAGGAAACTTATGCCTTATCTAGTAAGATAATTATCCAATCCTCTCCATCTGTATTTTTGAATAAAACAAATTTGCTGACATATGAAAAATTCATGACAAATATGTCAGAATAAAATCATCTAATCTACAAGAACAAAAATTTGTTATGCTCATATCTTTAGTCTGTATCTGTCTTAATTCTGACTTCTATTCAAGTAGTTTTTTCTTCGCCAAATTGCCCAAAGCTCATGCCTTTTTCAATCCCCAATTTTTTACTTTCCTCTTCTCCCTTGAGATGGAAGAAAGAGGATTACGTAATTGTAATTTGTGATGTTATGCTTTTTTCCCTTCACCTTGAAGCAAACTATAGGAAGCATTTGTGATGCAATGCTTGACTGAAAAGAGCTAAATGACACGAGTGAAACAGGGTCTTACTACAACTGCGTCCAAGTATTATATTCTTGTTCAAAGATAGGACCTCAGTGGCAAACAACTCATTTGAATTCTGTTTCCGCCCTACTATTTTACTCCAGGTCACCTTCCACTCCTTGACCTCCCTCACTATCCACCTCTCTTATCTTACTCTTTTCAACTACCTCCTTTCTCAGGAAAACAAAAAATACCTCCAAGTAATCCACCCAAGATAAAAGCAAGAAGACGAACTCTTGCAACAACTACAAGTAAATGGGCCATTTGGCGTAGCAAAATCTAATGAAACCTCGATATGTCTAATCCTAATCCTCATATAAATACAATATATGTTTCAAGTAATGAAAAACACATTAAACATATATTTCTAGTTAAAATTGTATCTGACTCAACCAAACAACCATGATCGTAACCAAATCTCAACCATGATCTTAACCAAATCTGCTCTATAGCTTGATATTTTAATACAGACATTTAAGTAAATCCAAGCTTGATTCTTGGGGTCCTCTGGTGCCGCCTACTGTGGAGAGCAATAGAGCAACTTGAATTAGGCCTTGTTTCTATTCTAAAGATGGTAAAGCTTTGTGCCCATGCCTGACTATGAACTATCAACCCTCTGTGTCCAGCCTCTAGGACTTGGTCACCAAGGAAATATATGTCATCAGCCGGTAGGGCGTGCATCAGGGAGAATTTTCAGGTTTGAACCCAGAAGCAGCATTCCCACCATATTTGTCAAACCATAATCTTGCAACAAGAAATTAAGATTCATATGGAGCCTTACCAATATTGGTGGGTCTTTTCCTAGAATGGTACCCATCATTGTCAATATTTGATAACTCACCTTCTGCCATGGAAAAAATCTATATGAGATGGCTTAAGAGTGTGTCGTCAATTACATTTGTAAGGATTTAGACAATGCTCTTGATTCTCGAAAACAAGTTCCTCATGTGGAAAACCTTACTTGGTGCATTGCCTGCAACCTTCGCTCTACATGACCCTTGCAATGCTCTCTTTCAGCTACCCTTTTGCTAAACAACATTGCATCGGATATCCCTCCCTTGTCCTCAAGAAACAAGCAAAAACAAAAACAAAAAACAATGCATTGGATATGCTCCGGCTCCCATTAGAGCTAACATTAGAGAGACTAGCATTGTGGCAAGTTCCATGCAGGTCCTTGATATAAGAAGATTGTAACCTATCATATGATAAGGAACAGTATGAAGTGATCTAATTATGTCCCCTAGATATTTCACCATGTTAGGTAGTCCACTACATCTCAGCGCTGGTTTTTCAGCTTGACTAAACAAGTGGGTGATCTATACCAGCAAAGCATCCGGTAAAGTATCCATGACATGCCACGTGTCTCAAGAAGCATCCGTTAAACATTAGACATAGCATGGAACAAAAGGAAGATAGATAAGATGTGACTGCATTTTGAGTTTTCGAAAACCAAGACAGCTTACTGATGAACAAACACAGTGACGAAGAATGTTAATATGATAAGGACTGCAGCTCAATATGTAAACTGCACCCTATTTTGACAGCCAGTAAATCAAGATAAGAAATGTACAAACAGAAGCAACAAGGGAAAGAATGATGGTATCCATTGATTTTTTCCTTCTAATTGCTGAGAGAATATGATTTACCTGCACAATTAATGGATATAGTATATTGATAAATGATCCATTCAACAATACTGGCATCAATCTGCTAATTTATTTTGGATCAGGTAAAATACACTCATCACATACCGTGGGAACTCGGTTGCTAAAATTGCTTATCTTATTGTTGATACCACCAAATGTAGAGCGTTGAAAAACAAGTGTTCCTAAAGTAGCTTGGGCTTGAGATATCACAGTATCCATCTGCAGTCAAACACGAGTTTTGAGCGGAAAACATTTCATGATTGCATAGCTTCTACAATCTCCTTTTCAAGTCATCGATGTCAATTACATAAATTTAGTTGGCCAACTCATTCAAATAAAAACAATCACAAATAAAAAAGTTTCTTTCAAATTGATATATAGTAAGAGCAGAACAAATAATGTTTTCAATGATTTTTTTTAATTACATATTACTAAAGTATAGTTAACAAAAAATAAGTATAATAAAAAAGTGGACAGTTTTATGAAAATGGTGGCCTTGTAAATAGCCATTGTTTAAGTTTGCTGGATAAAGTGTATACTATAGTATCTGAGTACTGATATTTGAAATATGAATACAGATGCAGGAAAACTGTACAATAAACTAATATTATAAAACATTGAATTGAGATTAATAAGTAGATTTACAAATGCGAATCACCTGCTCGTTGATATGTAACTAGAAGTGGACAGTTTTATGAAAATGGTGGCCTTGTAAATAGCCATTGTTTAAGTTTGTTGGATAAAGTGTATACTATAGTATCTGAGTACCGAAATTGAAAATGTTAACTTAGTACCGATGAGATATCAGTCAACATTATTTATTCCTTAAAGATGCTAGCCTAGTAAAGATAAGTTTCTTTTGTAGCTAATGATGCATTCATGTAGCATCAAACCTGGTCATTCCACTAGCTGCATTTCAAGATGAAAGCTGGCAAAGGCTTCAGGACAAGATGGGGTACAGAGAGGAAGAGAATGGAGGGCATGAAAGAGAAAGAGACCTGTCCTGAACTTCTACTTAGAGCTGCTTGTTCTTTAAGAAGAGCCTGATCAACAGAACCAGCTCCCTCTTCCATATCCAATCTTGCCCTATCGAAATCCCTGAAGTCTAGAAGGAGTGATGCATGTTCCTGCTTAGTCCTGATGCTAGAGCGGAGCCGATAAAACTCCTGCATTTAAAACAATTAAACACCAGGGTTAGCATTCACCAGAATCTACAGATGCCAAGCACTGATGTAGTTCTGATCCTAGTCTTTTTAACAATGAGAGGCTTATAACTATAAAAGCAGCATGTCAATTCTAATGTTCAAGGGCACTTTATCTTGGTACATCCTAGTTGCATACTCTAGGTATAGTTTCATTTAAAATTAACAATCAGATTTAGCTTAAATTTATTGGTTCTTCATCTGGTTAACAAGCTTTTGCACCTGAGTAAGATCTTGCAGAATTTCTTTGTGCCGAGTTAATGTATGTGAAAGAAATTCTGAGCCTCCTGAAGATACCCAGGTTTGCATTTGTGAATTAACATGCTGAAGTTGTTTCAGTAATCGTTCTATTCCAGATTCAAGATCATTCTCTGAACCATCAGGTTTTGTGGAAACCGATCTACGATATGAATTCATCTGCTCATCCAGCTGAGCTTCAAGTTTCCTTGCCTGTATGAAAAAGAAAAAACAGTTTCACTAAAGGTTGGATATATTTTATCAAATGCTCACTTCGTCAATGGATTTCAAACAAATACCAGCATAGTATTCACCTGTTGGAAGCAATACAGCATATTGTAATCATGCAACACAATGTATGTTTCATTGTTCTCACTTCATACTGGAGGAATATATGCACGTATTCCATAGCTTTATTCCTATTTGAAGAGTTTCAGTATTTCTTGTATGAAATTGTCAGACTAAGTGGCTTGTATATGCCGTTTCGCATAGATGGGTAATGTAAAGTGTTGGGCACAATACATCCTCACTACAACTGAAAAAAAAAAAGTTGCAAAACAGTTTGTTGAAACAAAATTGCAGTAGAATCTCAAAGGTTTCTCTATAGAATGGGGGAAACTAAATATATTTTTTTTAAGAAACAAAACTAAATATATGTCAAGTTAAAAAATGTTGGAATGCCAAAAGTAGTAAGAAGGATGTACTTGTGAAGGCTGCTCAAGAGGATATCACTAAGGACTCGCAACAAAAAAGCAACATGAACCAGCTGTATGAAATCGAAAACAAGAGAAAGGCTTGGAGAAAAGAAGGAAATAGTCATATATAAAACACTCAATACTCACATAACATAATTCTTTTTGCAGACATAATCAACTGTCAAGTAAGTCCCCTCAATACTAATTTGGTTATTACTCGAAAAGTATGGTTTAAAGTATCAGCTTAAATGCTACATCTATTGATTTTTGACATATCAGTTTGACACAATCATATGGATACAAGTGTTTATGGATCACATGGTCATTGACCTAACACTGATAGCACTCTGTTGTTCATGCTTGAAAATGTTCGAATTCAGCTGTTTCAGGCAAAAGCTAAATGGCTCTTAATAAAGCCTGATCCTGTTCAATTTTTGGGCTTTAAGATAAGCTGAAAACCATGTTTAAACCCATTTATTGCCGTGAACCTTACTTCATCCCTCCATAAGAACCAAAGGCCAGACCCGAGTAGAAATCACGCCAAATGAAGGAGTTTCAATAAGAGTGGAACACTGTCAATCTGGAACACACTCAAAACCTATTTTAAGCAAACCAGAAGTAATCATTTATATCTCTGGGAGCTCACTGTTTTCTAGAACAATCGTGCAAGATGACAGCATAAATAATATCAGATCTACCAAAACTCCTTCAAGACTTATAAGATAATTTTCCATGTTTTGTGAAAAAGAAGATTTTTTTCCATAGAACCCCAAAGTTCAAACTTTAGAAGCTAAGCAAATAAAAAAAAGAAAAAAAAAGAAAAGAAAAAAGGATCTTCCTACATGAGACACTTTGGATCTAGAATCCCGACGTACAAGTTTCACATTACCAAACCGAGGCATAAATAATTCCTGCAAAAAAGATCGCTAACTTTACGCACCGCCATCGGATCCCATAATGCCCTAAAATTCCTCTAATCCGAAAAATCCAGTCCAGATGAATCCAAATTCCCTGTTCAAGAAGCTACGCATCACATCTTCAAGCTCTAGATTTAATTAGGACGATTGAATCATATCGAGGAGCTAAATTCAATAGATCAACCAAAAATAATCATTTGACTACATAAAAATCCCACTTTTTTGACCTAATTTTGAACAGGGACGGAAAATCCTTCAAACTATCTTACTCGTGATCCGTAGATACCGTGATAGATGGGAATAACAATTGTTGAAAGAAGCCCCATTACTGAATGAAATCAACACCAACTCTTTCGAAAATTCCAACTTGCGGCATATAAAACGAGAAGAACAAATCAAACAAGAAGATATCAAATGGAAGAGTACCTGTTTCCGGAGGGCGTCCCAAGACGACGCCTCCATGGCTCGTGGCCGGATCGATCGGGAGAGCGATCGGAGTTTGATGAGGAGGAGGAGATTGGTTCGGACACGGGCGTACTCTTAAATCTTAATTGATGGAAGGTGCAAGCCCAAGATGGGACTCGTTAACCGCCTTTCCCCTTCCTCTCCACTACAGATCCTCTCTACGGCGGGTGGATGCCCGAAAGAACGCCCAATCGGATTTTTTGGGAAAAACCGGACCGGGCGTTGAGAGGTATATTTAAGGGCCATTCTCTAGTAGATAAATACGGTGAAAAAATTATTCATATTTTTTTGTTTGTTTAGATGAATAAAATTATTTTTTTATGGATAAGAAAGTCTTATATAGAACACCTAGTTTTAACACGGATATAGAAAAATAATGAATTAGAAAACTGTAAGTAATCGCAGGTTAATATGGGGCTCCACAAATAATATTTCATGCATCTTAATAAAATTGTTAATTTGGACCAACTTCATGCGGGAATTACAAGAATTCAACCCAGGGATGTAGAGATAATAATTTATCTAGTCGGCAATGGTTTGCCGGTTTTATATGAAGATGGGGTCGAGAGACTTATTAATAATGTAAGGCTAAAGAAAGGACTCTATTAAATATAATTTTCTGACTGCATTTTGCTGCTTTATACAATATTTTTCTGACCGCTTGAAAATGGCCTATCAGCTCATCAGTACTCGAAAGAAGGATATGCCCTAGATTTTGATTGTACCATGAGAAAACCAGATGCCTAGAACAACAGGCACCTCTGTATTTAAGCTTAAGGCCAGATGTTGTCTCAGATATTGATAATTCTCTCGTGGGCTTGTTAAATGCTTAACGTATGCATGAAATCAGTTTTATTAATTAAAGAAACTTGGATTGATGATGCTGCAGACACCTTTTTAACTCTTGTATTTTCTTCATCTTTTTTCTAAGCTCTGGATATTACCATATTTGTTGCAGACGACTGGTAACGATTATCTTCTGGCATGACTCCCAAAACTTTAAGGCTACAAAAGCATGGTCATGAGATGCTCCTGTCTGTTCATGGTTCATTACATGGAGTGTACAAAGAAGAAAACTTGGCGGCCATACGTGGTACGTTGTTTTTGTACTTTCTCAACTAATTGCTGCAGGTCCCTTTTATGTCTCTTCTTCTTTCATATTCATTTCCTTCAACTGGAAATCTTCAGAATCTGGAGATGGAAGCCATGATGGTGCCGCCTAATATAAGAGGGTTCGCATCCATATATGCTGGTCAGTGATCTTTTCACTGTAGATAACATGTCACATTTTCAAGCATCCATATGTCAAAAACTTTTCTCAATTGTATATGATGTTATCTAATTTATTTCAGGAGCAAGTGCAGCGAAGGATGTCAACCATTGAATTAGTGATCTCATGGTTTCTGCGAAGTGTTATATAACATTTTTTGGAAGATTCATCCAAACAAACTATTTCGCCGGTGGCTGGGCTGACCTTGGTGCTATACAACAAAGAGGACATGCTATTGCTCGCGAAGCATCATTCTGATATCCGGCCAATGGTACTTCTCCCAAATGCCGTGAACCGTTGCTACCGACTCGAAGGTGCGCATAACTACTAACTGGTTGGCAGTGACATCCAACCAACATAGCAGCAGGGCATTTGATCTCACTTTAAGTGGGGTGTTGTCATACTTTTTTGTAAAGTGCCGCACCTACCAGCTGCTGAACGTCTTTAAATTGAGTGAAGGTGATTAATTCTCCGGGGAAATGTTTAGCTCCAAGTTGAAATATGGATATCTAAAGCAAAGGATATATACGGGGAACCACAAAAAAAAAGGTATAATATTGCCATCAGTAACAACTAATCTACTGTGACCACATTGAAGGGCAATAAGTCCAGCCACCAAATAGTTCGTATCTAACCTCTTTTGTTGTCGACTCCCAACATAGTAAAATGAGTTAAATCACTTGCCAACCTGAATACTGGAGAATCTCGGTACCGAGCAGGGAATTACACCTCAGAAAGCAAATCTTGTAGAAGCTTGGATCTTCACTGGTAGCACCATCTCAAATGCAGCGAATTATCAGCACAGATCTGCATATTAATTCCCTCCCAGAATTCACCGTCTTCATCCTCTCCCTCAGTGTAGCATGCATGATGTCCGGACAGCACAAATGCTCATTTTTACCAGCTCAGAGAGTACGCACTTCATCAAAGTAAACTTGGCCTGAAAATGGGTTCTTGCCATCCAAACGTAGTCAGATATAACAGGCATTTTCCCCCTGCTGCCGCCATTCATTCGAGGAAAGGAGATAATTGCTGAGAGACATTCTCATGCCACGACCAATTGTTGCAGTTCGTGCTGGAGGAAAATTCTATAAGAAAAATGTCGGGCTAACCAAGAGATTGCAAAGCAAAACTGATAGATAAACGCAACTTGCTTGTCCCCTACTTCCCATTAAACTATGCATTCATCAGTGATTTCCTGCTCAACCTGTCAATTTTGCTCGTAAATCCAAAAAAAATGAATCAATCCAGACAGAAATATTCCAGTCCCTTGGTTCAGAGACAATAGGGTAAATTATTGTCAAGGGGTATATAGCACACCAAACGAAAACCAAGTCAATTTATATATATATACATGACTGATGGAAATTCAGTTCATCCATCAATAATCATTTCTAGGCATACAGGGTGGTCCCCCAGACTGAACTACAATCTATGTATCAAACAAAGCAATGTGCTTAGTGTGTGTCAGCCCAACCGTGATAAATTAGGGCCCCAATAAAGCACAAAGTAAGACAACATTTGACGATACATCTTGATATTTTTACGATGCTTCATGATAAAAAGTATTCTAAACAAAGACCGTTGGAGAAATCCTAGAAAATTAACATTTTAGAACATAACTTTTATTCAACTACATCAGTACAAGGAAGCCCACACAAAGTATTAAGCATAATAATTTAAACTGGCTTTCTTCTTGGCCTGGACTTGGATAATCCCTTCATTGAAATCTTCATGCGTCACCTGAATTAAAAAATAAATAAATATGTAAACTGATTATTGTTTTAATTACAACCGTGACAACATGAAAAAAGACATTATTTCGGTGGTGTTGTGAATACGAGTAGTAGTGGGTTCTCCTAAATGGATTATCGGTGCATTTGATTCCTTAAACATGCAATAAATCCAACAATATTTAATGTGATCATTGCATTGAATCGCAGGTAATTAGGCAAATGTAACTGGCAAACATGGCATAGTGCCACCACACCTGGTGTTCCTTGCCGAACAAATTAATTAATAAATAACCCTTTTGTTTAAAAATATTTAAAAACATATACAACATGCCATGCCCACCAACAGGCAACAGCATATGTTAGTACTAGCCCGGCCTGGTATGTGCCTGCCAAAGGCTGGCACTTGAAATCGTAACTCTATTGCATAAGATATCCATGATCGTAAATAACATTGATATAGGAGAAATTTCTTCAATATTTTTGACCAAAGCATTATGCTTATTCACCATTCTATGCATGCATGCACGAGTAAAATGACTTGCTAAAATGCAAGAAAGTTGAACTTTTGGCTTTGTGACAATATTTAATGCATTTAAAAAGAATCAAACCAAACATTTTGGGCCCAAACTAGTAATGACGCAAACACATAACAAAACTAGAAGATGTGACAGGACATCACTGCAGGTGAAAACAGGAAAGCTAATGTGCAATGGTAAGGAACTGCCTGCCATTTCATTATGGAACTAGAGTTCAATGATTAGCCATGCCCGAAACATGTGCTTTCTCATTCCCAAACCAGCACCATGAAAAGTTTTTCGCAAGAAAAAAGGAATTACTCAAGCGATATAGTATGAACCAAGGAAGAGATTAGAACCTCGGTTGCATCTCGACGCAGAGCGAGCATGCCAGCTTCTACACAAACTGCCTTCAGTTGTGCCCCATTGAAATCGTCTGTTGATCGAGCCAGCTCTTCGAAGTTGACATCAGGGTGTACATTCATTTTCCTAGAGTGTATCTAAATTTCAATGACAAAAAAAAAAAAAAGAAAAAGCTTAGTTTCTAGTGGAGCATGCATTTAATATACATGCGCACTGGGAGGACATAGCGGTTATGACCACCTGCAATATCCGAGCTCTTGCTTCTTCAGATGGATTAGGGAACTCAATTTTGCGATCTAAACGACCAGAGCGCATAAGAGCAGGATCAAGAATGTCAGCACGATTGGTTGCTGCTATGACCTGTAAAATCAAAAACATTATTGTCAAGACAATAAAACAGAACTAATAGTTTGATGATACTACATATTTGCCAAGAACTTCACAGATCAAAAACCACTATGAAGCCTTACAGTGAGCACTGATACATAGCATTTCTATTCCAAACCATATGATCAGCATCAGCAAACTTAGAGTTGTCTCAAGAGTCTAGGACACAAGTGGATGAAATAAGGTGTAAATGCACACATCGCATTCAATATCACATGGGGCATGGCATAGAACACCAGCTTCCACTCCATGCACATCTCATTTGCACACCCTTTCATGAACTGTTTATTAGCAGATCCAATCCAATAATGATTAGCATCATGAAACTTAAAATTCTTTCAAGGGTCTGGGGCACAGGGTGACTTCAAGAACATGGCACATCATATAATGGCATTTACCTATTTGCAGATTCCTAAATCAAGTAGAAAGAATCTGAAGTACTTTGCGGCATAGAACTGCCATACAAAACCAGAACATTTGAGTACAGCCAAAGAAACTGGCTCCCTGTTCATGCACATATTCCATTACCAATTGCATATCCCTTCACATAGGTTTATTAGTAGCTATTAATATGACGCAGAATAAAATGTAAACAATTTTTATCATGTAACATACCTTTCTTTATTTTATTTCCAAATTCAGTTAGATTGGACTGAGTCCCTCCCCACCAACCCCAAAATTTCTTCTTTCTATTTCCAGTTCCACATGCATGGTGCATCCATATATCTATAAGGTAACTATAGCATACTCTTCATCCTGTTCTTTTGCTTTATCTGGATTGCCAGAAGCATCATACCAGTCATATCTGACTCACAGCCAAAACATCTTATCAGGAGGGCGAGAGCTTGACCAGCTCTAGAAATACCTCTTGCCTTCCCAGGCTTCTTTATGCTTCGAAACCATTTTTATTGTGTCCAGTTTTTGCCTTCTTTTCCTCCATTTTTTCCCATTAACTTGTCTTCTTACCATTTTCAGTTCCACTTATGTTGTGCATCCACGTATCTAATAAGGTATTATATCATATTCCGGATCCCTTTTGTAACGACGAAGACCTCTCCCAAAAAGACGAGATAAAATTTATCTATTGGAATCCCTGACCCTGTTTAGATACCGAAGATCAAAATGTGGAACTAAATATATGCCTGCATGATCCTCATGCTATTGTTTTACTTTATCTGAGTTAGTATAAGCATCTTATCCCGTCAGAATCTGACTTCGCCAAAATATCTTGTTCGGAGCGCTTCAGCAGCTCCAAAAATTCCTCCTGCCTGCATGGGCTTTTTTATGCCTTCAGCCCATTTTTACAACAACAGTGTCTAGCTGCAACATTTTCTAGCAAGACCTTTGATCAAAATTAACTTATAAAAGTTAAGGTCATCCGCTCCAAATCTATCTATAATGTGTCTTTTACAATATAAAAAAGCGCATCCCAGTGTACGAGGCTCTGCCGCTACAAGTAATAGGAAGAATTAGATGTATGCAACCTATCTCCACGTGCGGAGAGGGTGTTTCCGTATGTTGAACCTATGATACCCAAGTTGCAATGAAACAACCTTACCATCAAGCCAAAGCCCACCATCATGTCTTTTACAATATGGTTACCAAAATGTAATGTCTATTTCAACTACCATACAAGTCAATCTTTATTATCTTACAACATTACAAGCCACATAGCAAATGTTTTCTAGTCACTCATGCTTCACAAATTGTTCTGAGAAAATCACTTCACCATTTCTTCATGCACTCTTGGTGAAGGCTATTTTGAGATCGACAATGATGATAGAATGAGATTGACCATGGATAATAAAATGAACAATATATTTATTTAGAAATCCACCTTTATTGGGAGCAATAAATTGTATATAGACACAAAGCATGAAACGCATGGGTCTACAATTGTAGCATGTCTGCAGCTGGAACATTGGAGGGGTGAAGCTAAGGGCCTCAGTGCACTTTTGTCTAACAATTGACCAAAAGGTTCTGAAGCCTAAAACAATAATGTCTAAATGCTAAAAGGCAAAAAGAGAACATAATTATACATGCAAGAGTGATGAAAATATAAAAAATGAAATTTTGTAAATTATAAGCTATATGTAATGTCAAAGAACAATCTAAGTCACATTTTTCGTTCTCAAAATTTAAAAATGTAGGAAAATTTTATAATACAAAAAAAAAGAGTATATCCAGACCTTTATTCGGTCATCGCTGCTAAAACCATCAAGTTGATTAAGTAATTCCAACATTGTCCGTTGCACTTCCCTGTCTCCACTCACTTCACTGCAGTATAGAACACATTTAGTATCATGAAGACTATGAATAGATGTAGTATCTAATTGCAAGAAGTTTTTAGCATCTGACTGTGCTGATTATTCAACTCAAAAAAAAGACTCTGCTAATTATTATTTAGAATAATAGCACACTTTGAAATACACTTATCTTATTTAATTTAAATCGTGTACTCCAAAGTGCTAATTTACCGTTTAAGGAAAGCAGCTGACTATGTATTTAGCATGGAAATGTAGATTATTTCAAGGGGAGAAAACTAGGTCCATGTGATGTCATGCATCAAATAAACTACTTAAATATCTAGCGTAGGACATATCTCATCCTCGCAGATAAGTATGATCTGTAACAAAAAACAGTGGGAAGTTCAATTAAAGTTTTTTCTTTTTTTCTAAAGATCGAGAAACGAGATATTGAGATCCAAGAAAACCTATCTGAAATTTGTGATGAAGGAAAAAGCTAAAGTTGCTTGAACTGGAAAATTGATATATTTGAAGGCATAAGTATTATTGAACCATCCAGCAGATTTGGTTGCATAGAAAAAAAAAGTTACTCAAATAATGCTTGCTCGGTTTTGTAAGATAAAATTTCAATCCACACATAAGAAAAAGGAAAGGGATAAACAGAAAATGTGCAAGAGATGTACAGAGTTAGGGAGAAGCAAATAACCAAAGGAGAAGACTGTTGCACAGAGCACTAAGTTGGTAATATTGCTGCAATAACCTAAAAAATCTGGCCTTGGTAACCCACAAAAGCATCTCAACAGATGCAATAAAAATTAGGCATATTAAAATTTATTAGTTCCTGATTACTGGAACTCATTCTTATAAGAGCGGGGTTGCATCAATTGCAAGATGAGCTCATCAATAATTCTACATGATCGAATCACTTGACATACTGTTTACTTCAAAGAAGAAAAAGTGTTAGGCTGGTAACATGCTATACTAAACAGGGTAATGCTCTCCAAAGGACTTATAAAATGTTAGGGCTACTAAAGAATGACTTAAAAATTCTACTTGTATCAATATTTGAGAAGAACCACATGCATCTACGATGGTACATCATAAAATGGGAACATGGCATACCTATCAAATCGCTTTGTTCCAATTGCATCAATCTCATCTATAAAAATTATACAGGGAGATTTTTCCTTTGCAAGCTGAAAGGCATCACGAACAAGTTTTGCACCATCACCAATAAACATCTGAATATGTCCCAAAAAAAACCAGTCAGTTGCATTTACACTGGACTATGGCGAGGCGAAAAAAATCTAACATTATTTTGTATTCATAACTTCAAACAGATAATAATTGAATTTTTTGCATCAATTTATAGTTCGTATAGAAAGAATATGATGCAACAGTTAGAACTACAGATGGACAACATTATGAAATATGAGTTGCAAAGGACCAATAAGAACTCAGTCTATTAGATGTACCTAAAGTTATCTTCATCGGTATCTAGTACCTAACTCTACTTCCTTGAAAGCCTCCATCCCTGTATTTTTTTTCCCTTTCTGTTACCCAGCACACAATACATGATCATTCAAATGCCAGCATCAAAGTATGCTTATTTTTTGAAAATAATTCTATCCTGTAGGGATGGGAAAAGAAACCTCAATTTTGTAGATGATCAATAATAAAATTTAGAGGCTCAAGCACTACAAAGATATATAAGAACAAAGAAAGATTGAAAGATCTGCCTAAAGGAGTGATGCATCAAAGTCTTGAAGCCATGTCATACTCTTCTGATTCCTTAAAAAAAAAAGTTCTCAGCTCATTCAACAAAAAAATTTAAAATAAAATTGATAAAATACAAAGTTGAATCAGAATTAGTGAACATGACTTCCCCCGATGAAAGATAAAAACTTATCACTTCAAATTTATATGCATGCTAATATCTCATTAAGTACTTGAAGCACATACATGTCTGCCATAGCTAGCCTCTTCATGCAAAGAATAAAAACTGAAAGCAAGTTTTCATCTTTGAATTAATTTTAGGGCTGCAATAACAATTTTTCTTTGCTGAAATCCAAGAGACTCAAAATGACACTTAGATTATTAGCATAGTCCCTGCACATTGATGGCACTAAAAATTCAACATATCATATGATATCCTTTGCACATGCACCAGGAAAAAAGTCATCATATGTTCTCTCCACAACACATCCTATTACAAAATTGAAGGGCTCCTCGAGTCCTTGTTGCACATGGCGTAACAATGAACCACAAAAAAGTTAGGCCAACTTTTGCACTAAGAGATTCAACATTATTTTAGCTTGAAATTTATGGTTTGCATGCTGGACCAACTCAAAAGATCCACTCCATTTATGATATTCAAATTTGAACAACTCCAGCTTCAGTTCACTTTTGTTGTAAATATTGTCTTTCTTGAATTTTTTAACTCTAACCTATTTTACAGCATAAGAAATTCGTTATATAATCAGGCATTCAAACATCCTGCAAAACAATTATAAGCATGCATCGTGTGGTTTATGAGGCAGTCTGCGGCTCTGCACACACTTTTTTTCAGTAACAAGCTCATGCAAATGGAAAAATTCCAATCATGTAAGTAAATATGTGTCAAATCTGTTCTTAAAAAATCATCATGCATAAAACAAATCATTCAAACTGAGATAAATAGACTTTTCCATTGAAAGTTCAATTGGCAACCAAACTTAGTATTAAATGCGATACAACTATATCATTTCATATTTCAAGAAAAGGGTGCATCTGGGATGTTATGCGGTGGTTTAATCTATCTCAAAGTGTAACAAACCACACAAAAAGGATTAGTCAGATGCAGATAGAGTGATGGCGGCACATAAAGAGAATAATGTAAATGATGCACAATGAGGAATTGAGGAAACAATTTATTTTCCAAATAAGAACTAACAAAGAAAATCACATTTCATCCATATTTGTCATTTAACAATCAACTGAGATCAATCAACTAGGATATGGCATTGCATTAGAAACAACTTCGATAAATGCATGGTTGCTATGACTTAAAGTGGTCAAGCTCTTGGACAATTTCTTCAGCACAAAATATGGAGAGGCAGTGGATTTATAAGCATAAATGAATGGTGAAGAAACAACTGAATGAGAACAGCTCTCCCAAACAGGGCCTTAGTATTAAATGTGATACAACTATATCATTTCATATTTTCAAGAAAAGGGTGTATCTGGGAGGTTAAGTGGCGGTTTAATCTATCTCAAAGGGTAACAAACCACAGAAAAAGGGTTAGTTAGATGCAGATAGAGTGATGGTGGCACATAAAGAGTGATGTAAATGATGCACAATGAGGAATTGAGGAAACAAGTCATTTCCAAATAAGAACGAGCAAAGAAAATCACATTTCATCCACATTTATCATTTAACAATCAACTGAGATCAATCAACTAGGATATGGCATTGCATTAGAAACAACTTCAAGAAATGCATGGTTGCTATGACTTAAAGTGGAAGGAACTGGTCAAGCTCTTGGACAATTTCTTCAGCACAAAATATGGAGAGGCAGTGGATTTATAAGCATAAACGAATGGTGAAGAAACAACTGAATGAGAACACAAGCATGCATTTTGGTCTTTGAATAATAACCTGAACGAGTTGGGGTCCTGCTAGCTTCAGAAAAGTAGCATTTGTCTGTGCTGCACATGCACGAGCCATCAGTGTCTTCCCTGTTCCAGGTGGTCCATACAAAAGCACTCCTTTAGGTGGACGAATCCCTAATTTCTGAAACCGGTCTTTGTGTGTCATTGGCAACACAATGGCTTCAACAAGTTCTTGGATCTATAGACACAAATAGAAACATTTAGTGGCAGATACAATAAGGAAATAAGAGTGAGCATTTCTTAGCTAACAACCTTAGGGAGGACTCAAGCAAGACTACAATATCTATAGAAATAAAAATAACCAAAATTGAATCTGAAAGTTAGAATAGCAATTGGCTCTTTAGCAATTGAATTTCATTACAAACACAAAAAAACTCATACCTACATTGAGAAAGTAGGGGTTACCTGCTTCTCAAGGCCACCAATATCATTGTAATCTTCCGTTGGCTTTTCGTCAACCTCCATTGCCTTTACTCGTGAGTCATATTCCGAAGGAAGGGTGTCCAAGATTAGGTAGCTGTCCTTGTTAACCCCAACCAAATCTCCAGGTTTAAGCTTATCAGGGTCGACTAATCCAACAACAGGAAGGAAGATAGTCTGAAATCACATAAAGAAGTTGTCACCAATACTTAATCACCTAATTCCATCATATGGACGAAGGGTTTTTCAGTTGATAGAAAGCATCAGAGTCCAAGGTCATGCCAAGTTCAAAAATCATGTCTTCAAAATATAAACAAGGTGGCAATCTGATGACTGACTTTCAATTAGTAAAAGAAATAGAAACTTTAAAAGTCTAAACACCAATAACTCCAGATAGGAGCAGGAGAATAAGACTGGATAGCATATCACATAAGTGTGCACGTTGTCATAATTACATAATGAAAAATCAAAAAAGATGAGGACAATAGTTCCCTCATCAAGGTTATACATATATATATATATTATATATATATAATAGGTTCCATCATCGCATTGCCAAAGTAAGCTAACTTTGACTAGGTTCTGCCAAGACCATTTGATATTTCAACATTCAAGTCTACATTTAGGAGGCAAGATGAAGCAGCACTTGTGCTCTATCAAAAGAAACTAAAATATGGATAAATGAGGGCTTCTAGCTTACTTGTCGTGTAGAAGTTTTTAGAACAACACATTTTCCCTTTCTTTGTGAGTCTAGATCAACATTTGCACCATCTTCCTCGGCCTCATCTTCTGGATTCATCTCCAAAATCTAAAGATACCACGAAGGTCAGTTAAAAAAAGAAACAAATGATATGATTAACAATAAGGCGCATGAAGTGCAAAAGTTAATGTCGTAAAATAACGAGATTAAACTGCTTCCATCCTTCAAACCACTAATAACATATAAATGGAAGCCCTGCTTATCTAGGTGAAATATATTTGAATCTAATTCTGAAATTTCTGACAGGATCATCCAAAAGTTCATCATATAATGCCAATGAAGAGGGCTACGAGTCAAGAAGACAGTGAAATCCATACTTCTTTTTATTTTCCTTTCTTGTGCTAGAGTTTCAGGGTTTAATACATTGTTATCCTTCAGATAAATTGTAAAACCCCCCCCCCCCCCCCC
>JAOXJJ010000001.1:9219512-9232618 GCA_025769935.1 Phoenix roebelenii
TCAAGCTTGGCATGGTAAGGAGCTGGCTATGAAGGAGATTTATGGTGATAGATCACTATCTTATGACCGAATTCGGTAGTATTGCGACGCCATTGTTTAAACCAACCCCGGCATCATTACAGAGTACGAAACAATTGAAGGTCGATTCAGACGTCTGCTCATTTGTTTTCATGCTTCACTATTGGGTTTCATAAAAGGATGCCGACCTCTAATTTTTATGGATGGGACATTTATAAAACATAAGGATGGAGGTGTATTGCTTGGCGCCATTGCCAAAGATGGCAATGATGATATGTTTTCTATAGCTTATGGTGTGGTAGATACAGAAACTGATGAAAATTGGGAATGGTTTTGCCGGATTTTCAAAGAAGCTATTCATAGTTGCAGTGAGTATCATGGTCAAAAGTTCACATTTATGACAGATAGACATCAGGGAATTATTAAATCAGTGCCAAAGTACTTTCCTGGTTGCTACCACTCATATTGTATTCGTCATGTGAAAGAAAACTTCAAGAATCAGATTTGCATCATAATATTCTAAATAATTTAAAGTAGAAAGTATCTAAGTAATATACCATCCGGTATATCTGATATTTAATTGTGATCGTAAGTGCTTGTCCATTATCGTGCAGCTAACAGAAAAAGGCTGCTTGATTTACTAAATGTTGTTGCGTATACTCTAAAGCTTAATGTTTTTCAAAAGCTAATTGGGAAGCTTACATCAGAAGCCCCAGGTGCTTCCACCTTTCTCCTGCATGCCAACCCCGAGCATTGGGCAAATGCAATTTTTCCAGGTCCACGCTAGGGCACTATGACATCTAACGTGGCTGAGTATTTTAATAGTTGGATCTTAGAGGCTCATCATCTGCCCGTCCCTCAGATGGTTGACCATATTAGACTTCAAATTATGTAGATGATGCATGAACGGCGTAATCAAGGATATAGCATTCAAACCCACCTATGTCCAGATGCTGAGAAAATATTACAAAGAAATGCAGAAGATGGTCGGAGATTATCCGTGTTTATGTCCAACATAATGATATATGACGTAAAGGATACAAACTACTCGTGCAAAGTTGATCTCTAGAATTGCAGCTGCTCTTGTGGCGAGTGGTGAATCTTCAGCATGCCATGTAAGCATGCTTGTGCTTGCATCGAGAAGGCCGTCAGATCATTGTACCAATTCACTGACATTTGGTTCCAAGCTGAATTATATAGAGCAACATATGTCGAAGCAATTAGTCCAATTCCTGATATTGAGGAGCCGCACAGTGCATATGAAGAGATTCACATTCTACCCCCTATGACAAAGACACGTCCTGGCAAGCCTAAAAGAAGAGGTATAGAATCCATACTTTGGTAAAATCCTCTACATCTTGTCGTCCTCTCTTTCCAACTAGTAATTGTAATCTATTTTCTATTGCATCCCTACCGGCTTTTTTGTGGTCACCATCAAAAAAATGGGTGATAAGGTCAGAAGTAACCCTCCCTTCTCTATATAATTCTACCTCATCGCCCGTGGCACTCAAACCAAGGATGAGTGCAAACTCACTCCCTAAAAAATGTACTAAAACTTTACCAAAGCAAAAACCTTCCCCGACATCATCCCAAAAAGTGAGCAAAGTGTCTAGGACAAGCCTACTCTGCTTGATATATGGCAAACTTAGCATATGTCCAAAAGGAGTTGCGGTCACCCTATCATTCTACTCCCGAGATATAGACTGCACAAGGGTAGCAATAAATTGGACATAGTGGCTGAAGTAGCACCTTCCATTGATCATATTATTCGGGCCAATAGAACATGCTTTGTCTCTACTCTGAATTGAAGCCATATCAAATGTCTGCATCAAAAATATTAATGAAACACGTTATCCATAAAACAAATCTTTCAAGAATGCATTGTGAGACAATTAATAAACATCAAATTAAGAATCGCTGCAGGGTAAAATTAAAGAAAACAACAACCTTATATGATGTATTCGCAGGAAACTATACCAATATATCACATAGCAATAATCTTCCCTGTGCGAAATCAATAATCGATTCCATAGCATTCAAAATTGAAATCAAAAAATTATTCGGAACAAAAAAACGGGAAGCAAGAGAGATTACAGTTTAGCTTCCACTATAGCAGCATTATGGTTCTCAAAAAGTAAGAACAAATCTTCCCTAAGCGAAATCAATATTTCATTCCGTAACATTCGAAACCGAAAACAAAAATTTCTTCGGAACAAAAATATGGGAAGCAATATTGATTAGGGTTTAGCTTCGATTATAGCAAGCATTATGGTATCCACTAGCATTGGGCAAGCGGAACCTTACCTGCGATTCGAAATGCTTATCGGGGCAGACTCGGTCGACAGGAAGATGACTCCGTCGACTGGAAGAGGACTTCGTCGATACGAATAGGAATCATTCGAGAGGAAGAAGAAGAAGGGGTTCTTTCCGAAGGCGAGAAGAAAAATACTAAAAGAAAAATACTCAATCGAGAGGAAGAGGAAGACGAATAAGGGTTAAGGAAGAAGACAATGAGAGGAAGAGGAAGAGGACTCGCCCAAGCGGAAGAAGAGCAAAGGAAGCCGGAAAGCCCAAGGGATGAATAAAGGGTAGTTTCGTCACCATATAGAAATTCAAAATCTATCGGGATCGGGAGTAATAGGATCGGTCAATAGGAACTATTTTTTATACTCCGGTCCAACACTGCACCGATGATTAGTTTCCCCTAAAATCTAACCACTGGAGCCGGCCCTGGCGACCGTTCAAACAAGGGCTGGTTTTGAGTGTGAGAAAAAGGGTAAAGGCTCGGATGATCTTTCACTGTCAAAACTCATCACGTACGGCCGTGGTTGTTTAAGGATCACAGTCCGATAAAAAGACAAAAAGGGGGGGTTAAAAGTATAAAAAAAAAAAAAAAACCTCTGACCTACCTCCTTGTGATGTACGCAGGCGTCCACTGGATGGACGGTGGGAAACTGGGATTGGATTCAGTAAAGAGTTATTGGTGGTCCGTACACTGTACCCCCTCCAGATTTCCTTAAAATCTGGAGGAGTACGGCCATTTATCTGGATGGATCAGATCAAGCGGAGAGACATCTCAGGACTCGGGAGTTCAAGGACACAAGGAACAAAGCCCAATAAAGCAGCCCACTAAGCTCTAACTTCAGAAGCTCTTTTGTTTTTTTCCCCTCCTTTCCTTTTTTTTTTAATTTTAATTTTCCTAGTCCCTAGCACTAGCTACTCCGGCACCTTGCAGTCTCATGCTCTGGAAAGTTTTTTAGGTGACAAAATGAGGACTTGCATGCTTTAATTGATTGTGGTTCAGGTTTGAATATTTATCCATTATATATCATAGTTTAGTATATCTCTTTAGTTATGTTATATATATATCTATATATATATATATAAGGAATAGTGTCATATACCAAACTATTGGTCATTATAGAATGATGAAGGTCCTAATTCAAGGGTACCTAAGTGCAAGTTTTTGTGATGTATGTGTAGCATGTTGGAGCTCCTAATCAATGCAATTAAATGTCAACTAAGAATTATTTCTGCTGTTTGGTTGCTGAGAGAGAGAACCGCAAACTGCATGCACTTATGAAAATATTGCATTTAATCTACATCCTCGGTTCTCCAGCGTTTCCTTGTGACATATACTTCGAACAGACATCTTGTACCTACCCCTAAATGCAATGCTTATATGGCATAACTGGAAACGCTAGTACCTTATGAAGTTACATTCCATATAGCATGAAATGGTTATCCAGAATTATATGCTAGGATTTGTCCTTTATCCCCGTCTCATAGATCATAAAGAAATATCAACACAATAATGTGGAAACCTTGGTAATCAAATCATCTATGATGTGCAAAAAGATTAGTTAGGCTGCCATTTTAATGCCAATCATAGATCATGCAAGTAGGCGAGCTCTCAATGCCAGGACGCAGAAGAAGATTAGCTGTAACACGAATCCTCTGTACAAAAACACTGGCGGACGACAGATAGTCCTCACAGTTTAAGATCATCACAACAAATATATTAGATCCCCCTCGCTCCTGTAAGAGTTAGAAGAGAGACAGAACTGTTCCATAAAAAAATTCAGAGAGACAATTCGTATAAAGTATCCAGTAGCAATCATATTAGAGTATCTTCTTAATCCAAAACGGAACTTGTACTTTACATGCCCCACATCTATATCAATGTAGCTAACGAACAAAAAATTTGATATTAACCTACTCTGGAACACTGACATCATTTAGAACCCTGTTCTGGGGACTAGTGTGCGCTGAATAACCACTATCATTTTGGGTAATCTTCTTTCTTAAATATTTTTGATATTAGTGACTGTACTTGTTGACCATTCTACTCCTGAACTATTAAGTAGACTAGAATACCTTTCGGATTCATCATGTTTGATAGCTTCAACTTGTTTCTCCTGTTCAAAGAAAGCTTTAAAATTTGTTGGAAATTTTAGAATTTTTTCGATGTTTTGCGTTCAAATGCAAGCATGGGTAGACACCCAATCTTAAGAGCCTCTATGCACAAGCACCCTTGGATATTTATTGGAGGGCCGACGTTATGTTTGACGGTTGGTTGCTGCGGATCCCTCCTAATCCTTCAACTGAACTTTCATTGATTTAAATTATGCTCCATAATAAAACTTTTTGTTGAACAGCCCGCAAGGCATGGTGATGGTGCTGCAAGAATGGCACAAAAATACTACCGGCAACACATCCAACTTTGCAAGAAGATGAATTATAAAATGACGAGCAATGATTTAGATTCGAATACTCAACTATGCAGGTAACGAGGCATATTATATGTTAGACTACATGCACCAACGTAGCCGTGCACCATGCCAATCAGCTCGTATTCTTCTTGTAGGCCAATCACCGAGACGAGCGCATGATGCATAAAGCTCACAAAAAGAAGACGAGGTAATTAGTGCAATGCACGACCACATGGCGCATGCGGTGTAGGAAATAATTTTTCGGTAACAAGGCAACAACCTAACTGGCATCCAAGTGGCCCCACAAGCCTCCATATGAATCGACTCATGATCTCTCCTGGGAGTATCACTGGTGAAATAATTTGAAAATCCTAGAGCAACTTGATGAGAATCTAAGCATATTAGTTTCAAATAATGGAGGGCGCTTATTTCTTGGGCCATGCCCCAGTGGCTTATCATTGTCAACATAATAAGTTAACAAGATTGCATTCCAAATATTCTTCAAGAAAAAAATACTACCTTCCAAATATGTTTCACACGGCCTTTTTGGTAGCAGCCAGCGAAAAAGGCTAACTGCATATTAGAGAGAGCGAGAGAGATCCTTGCAATAGTTTCAGTCCCCCGCACTTAAAAAAGAAGCACTTTCATCTTTGCCCGTAACTATACCATCAGTTAGGCAGGCTCCTTCAAGTTTTCAACCGTGCTCGTAACTAACTGTAGTAGCTTTCTTTCTCAACGTGGGTTTATTGGTTAAGTAATGGCTTTACGTCGCTTTGAAGAATCTAAAGTCTATGGTCTAGCTTGTTATAAATGTAACAAAGGGAGTCCTCTTCCCAATAAAGTTTGGCAAAATTTAGTGCTGCTTTCTACTTTAATTGATGAAAGACTTTTGCTCTCTCCCCTTTACTTTCAAGTGTGGCCATCTTTTTATCCCCACCACATCAAAGATCAGTTTCCTACAAAAGAGAAAGATCCAGGGACACGCTATAGAAGGTCTGGAGGTATTATTATATGAAAGAAAGAAACCCACGTACCTGTATGCCCTAAGCTCCCATACTACCTTCGGTCCAAGCATACATCAATGAATGGATTCTTTTCCTGAATGTGATAAGGAGAGGACCAGGAATACTTTTGGTATGATTTATCTCCAAGTGAAATCATATGTCATGTATGACATGTTTCCTAGCTGCATTCACTGTCATTGAATTGTGTGTGAATGAAGATCTCAAAATCAACAGTGAATCCAACGTAATCAAACATCAGTTCCTACAAGAAGTCATGGGGCTGCATAGAATTCTCTTAGATTTCATAAATGTAAGACTGGAGTAAGCTCCACTCATGGCATGTAGCATCTGTCATCAAGAGTACCTAACAAGTGCTTCACCAATGAAACCTCACCTAAAGCACTTGTTTCACAAACCGAGTCCTCCCATTCTCGGCTTTCAAGGATGCACCACCAACAACCATCAATAAAGAGTAAGGCACAAATTCATTTTTCAGTATATATTTTAGTTTTTAAAAGGAAAATTAAGGGTAATATTCCAATATTCATAAATGTTTCTTCTGAAAAGAAAAGGAACACATAAATTTGGATGAATCAGCCGGTCATAAAAGCCAGAACAGAACAAGGTAAACTTTTTCCACCGTTAGTTCAAGTGGTGTGCGAATCTAGTGGTAGCTGTTCATAGTTAATCCTGACTTCTGTTCAAATTTAAGAATTAATCAAAATATTGTTCGATTAACTCCCTGCACCTCATTCCTATGATGCTAAAGAGACGCTACACCCTGCTATGTGACTCCAACAAGGTGTCTTGTGGCATTCCTACTCTCCCATCTCATCATGCACTTCACATTTAAGATTTGATTAAAAGATCGTTAGATTCACCCCCTGAACTTGATTCTTGTGATGCACAAGAAGAAACAATATATCCTGCCTCTCCAATAAGGAAGGGTCTTGGCCGTATTCCTACTCTCCCTTCTTGTCATCCTATACTTTTACCACTACCTTTGAATTCTGTTCACCAGTCTCATTGAAACTTCCATTGCACAAGATTCCTTGTATCATCTTTTGCTGCTTCATCCACGTAACAGCTCCATTTACTACTCAAAATTTATACAAAAACCAAGAATGACATCAAATCATATGAAGACCATACTTTGTCATATTGGAAGATAAACCCACAGTCAAAAAGAACTAAATTTATAATTTTACATTAATCATCTATATCTACTGCTCGTGTCAAGGAAAAAGCCATTTGTGCATGCTATTTGCAAATGATATAATTTGAATGTTACGATGAATATTATATCAAACTGCCGAAGAATGTGCTAAAGTATAGACGGATGAAGCAATTTAACTAAAAGGCACAATCATAAACGTAAACAGAACAGATTTCATGTAGTATTTTTCAAACGGAAATATATGTGGAAATAGAGCATCAATAAAAATTGAATATTAAAAAACATTGTCATCTTGGACATACTATAAGAATGGGGGTTTCGAAGAGACAATACTTTGCAGACAGAAGCGAAGATGAAGCAAAGTGAGAACTGGATTCTCTTGTAATTGATGCATGCTGCCTAGTACTGATTAAAGAAATCTAAGTATAATACGGGAGCTCTTGTAAAGTCAGACCAAGGAAAATTAAATCGAAGTGCAGGCATAAAAGATGAGTTTAACGTATTAAAATAATAAGGTAACATACAATACTTTAATAATTTTAATAAATAATAACACAGTTATCAGAGACATTAGAAGTAGACATGGAAGAAACTCAGAGGATCGAAAGTAAAGATAGAACTTAGAAGTTGCGGATCTGGAAGTAGCTGGACAAGGCTTATTGATTAAAACTATAGTCAGAGATGATAAGGAGATTTTGAAAGATCTTTGGTTCTATAGGTGGCCTAGCAGGCTCTAACATTAACCAACAAATCTATCCCCTGATCCAACCGGATGGCAAAATCCAATCTCAGATGTACGAGGTTTATTATTAATGTGTATTGTCATTATTTTGTACTACATCATCAGCTCGCACTGAATGTTTAGATTCAAGTCAAACCATTTTTTTTACTACACCGGAGGACTCATACAAATCTAGTATGAATACAATCAAAAAAGTCAAAATGTAACAAGTCATGGAGTGCTCTAGGCGGCTCTGCCTCACTAGTCCACAAAAGCCCTCCGGTAAATTATCCACAAAAGAAGCCACCCAATCCTCAGCTCCATTAGCCTCTCTATATATGTGCTTTGCTCGAAAGGTAATGTCACAACTAGCCATGCCCCAGAAGTTTCGAAGTAGGGGATGAAGACTTTCAGCATCAGCAGTGCACCCTTCAAGAAGGATGGCATTGGCCCGCAGCCCAAGCTGCCCTCATCTCTGCCCTAGAGACCGAGATGTTGAAGATAGGACTCCCTCTAGCAGCCACCACTCTAGAGTCTGGGGCTCTGATTACGAAACCCACACCCCCTTCCTACCACGATCCAAACACATCCATCAAAGTTGACCTTGAGGAAGTTCGGAGGTGGGGGCTCCTAGTGATATACACCATTCAAGATGCTACAAGAATAGAGGTAGAGTCCTAGATGTTTTGAGCTATCAGTGACGAATGGGTGATCTTCATAGCCTGCACGCGGGAACTCTCCATGTGAGCCTCGGTGTGGGGCTACTCTCTCCAAAAATCCAGATATTTTTGGCCATCGTATGAGTTGCCCTGATGCCTACATATCGGGTCTGAGGAGAGCCGATCCACCTCCTAAGCACTTGGGTGAAGGAGTCGACCTGCCATAGGAAATCTGACAGGATATTGGCAGGCTTCCACACCCGCACGACACGATCACACTAGAATAAGATGTGATCCACAATCTTCTCTACTTCGCACCTAGGGCAGATCAGCAGGATGCTTAAACCGCGCCTACTTAGGACAGCCCTCATCGGTAGACAATCCCAAGTCACCTTCCAAAGGAACAAGACAACTCTCACGTGAAGGCCAAACTTCGAAATCTAGGCACAGTCCTGCCTCTGACTCAGCTCACTCAGAAGAAGGTCGTAGATGTCCCTTATTCTATCTTTTGTGCTATAGAAGGTACTCCAAACTCTCACATCTAGTTCAATGCACCTACGAACGGCCTACAAGTACACTCTCTCTGTAAGGTGCTCTCCAAAAAGATGATCAATCCAGCTAGAGTCCCACCCTACCTTATCAGGCTGAAGGAGATCACTGATCCGCAAACCACTCATAGCCTCAACTTTGGCCATGATCAGCCAAAGCTCCACCCTCTCTCTGTATCCATCTAAGGGTCCTGCATAACATCTACACTGCACCCATCTCCAATCAACCATCTAATGTTCACCCGAATAGTGGAAACATACCTATAGATCTCTTCCCACATAAAAAAGCATCTACGATGACTCTAAAACGCCCCATTGATGGTTCCTGTGCCATACCAAGCTATCATCATTTGACTCCACAGGCATTAAGGCTCGAGGACCAGTCTCACAGCATGTCTGGCGACCAATGCTTCTCTCCTCCTAAGCCAACTAGTAAATAGCATCCTAGGTTAGCAGGTGCACTCCATGTCCGCCACCAAATGAGCCCCACAAAAAGCTTCGAAACATCTGCTCAATCCTTACCAGCACTGCCTTCGGGACAATCGCGTTGGACATAAGGTGAACAAGCATAAAGCTGAGGACCGACCTCACAAGAGTCAGCCTACCCGTCTTAGATAATGACGCTGCTCTCCAACCTTCCAGCCGCTTTTGGATGTGCTGCACCATACCCAGGCACTCTTTGGGCTGCAATGTCCTGCCGGTAATGGAGATGCCCAAGTAAACCCAAGGCCCCTTCTACTTCCTCATGCCCAGGAGCTCCCTAATGGTCTGCTTCCCCTACAGCTTAGTCTTTAGACTAAAGCAAATGGTTGACTTGACGAGGTTCACCTTTTGACCTGAAGCCCCACAATAATCCTCTAGGACGTGTCTGAGAGCCATGGTGTCCCTCATCCTTGCCTTGGCCAAGAGGAGGTAGTCGTCTGCAAAGAGAAGGTGCGAGATCGATCTAGCCCTCGAGGCTGGCACGTAGGCGTCCATAGCCTGAGCTCCGCATGCAGCCCGCAGAGCTCGGGATAAGACATCTGTACAAATGATGAACAAATAAGGGGATAGGGAGAAACTTTGCCACAGCCTGATCATGAATTGGAAGGAAGGCGAAGGCATCCCATTAATCAAGATAGAGAAGGTCGGTGCATGCACACAACCAAGAACCTAGATGTTCTATATCTCGTGAAAGCCGAAGCTCTCAAGTGCCTATCGAAGAAAGTTCCATCGAATGCTGTCATAGGCTCTCTTCATATCAAGCTTCACTACTATAAAACTTTGCCGCCCCAGGACGTGCTGCAAGTACCAGATCATCTTCTAGGTAATTAGGACATTATCTGTGATACTTCGGCTCCCCACAAAGGCTCTCTGCTCCGGGCTGATAAGTCTAGGTAGCAACGACTTCATCCTATCAACCATAATCTTTATCACTACCTTATCAAGGGTAGTATAGAGACTGATCAGTCTAAAGTGGTTGGGCTTCGTCGCATCCTGGCACTTCAAGATGAGGGTAATGTAGGTCTCATTCTAGGCATCCAACATTGAGGTCACACTGAAGAACAACTAGACAACCTCCACTACCTCCCTCCAAATAATGCACCAATATCTCCTAAAGAAGAATGGGCAAAAATTGTCCAGCCCCATAGCCTTGTTCTCTATCAAGGCCCAAAGCGCTCCCTGCACCTCACTCTCCAAGATCGGCCCGACAAGCCCCGCATTTTCTATCATCCTAACTCCAAACTCTGATGGTGGAAAGGGGGGGGGGACCTCTCGGTCGCTGCCCTCCGTCTAGCTAGATCTGAAGAAGCCAAACAAAATCTATCTTACCCTATTCTACTTGTGATAACTCGATCAAGGCCCGATCTTCTTGACCAGCTTGGCCCAAGCTTGGGCCAGTCCAAGCTCCTATAAAAAGAAAGAAAAATAGAAAGGAAAAATCCCATCGAAAGTCTTCTTCGCCTCCGACTCCTTGTGGGAGTCGACTTCCGAGAGCCAAGGAAGGCTTGCCTCCTCTATATAAGCACCTCCCCACCTCTCTTTCTCCTCCACTGACGGTCATCGATCTTCCTTCTTGCTTTTTTTTGTTGAAGTTTGCGGCATTCCGTCACTGGGCTCATCAAAAATTAGGGCTATCGGACATTGCCAAAGCTAAAGTAATGCCCTAGCCTTCTTCCTCTTTCCCTCTTCTTCTTCTAATGACTAGGATTCATGGCCGTCAGCCAAGAAATCAGCCGAAAACCGCTTGGAGAAAAGGATCCCCTATTTTGCTCTATTTCACCTCCTTCCTTTTTTCGACCATCATCACTGCCGGCGTTTGTCGCCCAGGGCCTCAGCTTGTTTCTTACATCGGCCCCAAGCTGGAGCCAGAACCCCCAGCCGTGGGCAAGTGGGCTGGGATCCAAGATGACCAAACTAATAAATCTCTTTCTTAGACGTATTTTTAGTTTAATTTTTGGATGGCTGACCGCTGCCGCTGGCGGCCCTCTACTTCATGTCTTCACCACATGCTATCACCCACTAGACCTCGACCATGACAGCCACCTTGAACTACCACCCACTTGCTGCCAAGAAAGAAGAAGAAGAAAGGAGAAAAGAAGAAGAGGAGGAGATAGAGAACCATCCCTCTCTTTCTCTCTCTAAAAAGACCTATAGATTCATGAGTCGAGTCTCATCGACTTAATCTACGAACCCGAGTTGACCGTGCAAAGGGCCTTGATCCACCTTGGTGCCCGGCTACCTATTGGACCGGTCACCCCGACCTTGTTGAATATCCCTAAAATCTTCATTGATAAACCATGTCGATTGATCTTAATCTAATTGAGTCTAATTCATTAAGCAAAATATCTAGACCTGGCCCACATGAAACTATCGTACACTCAGTTAAGTCTTTTCGAATTATTTTATTAAAGTTATCGAATGAAAATTAATCTTACTTTTAATATTTTTAAATAGGTTTAACAGGTTTACCTTTTGAAGGTCTAAGATAGAAAAGATAAACAAGCCTTATACTCCTTACTAATTTTCAAACTTGTAAGTAACTCTGATACTCCTTATTAGTTTTTAAATTTTTACTTTTTTTGTGTTATAAATATATATAAATAGCATTAAATATTGATGATATCATGTTTTCTTAAAATCAAGGATCAAGCACACGATATTATGAAACTTATGATTTATTACGATATAATAGTTCTATGAATATTTTAATATTAATGACTGGTTTATGAACTATGAACTTCACATTTATGAAAATAGTATTTTTGTTATGAAAAGAATAATTTCATAATTATTCTACTATGAAACGCTTATTTATGGACCGTAAACTCTATAAAGTTATTTAGTATTTATTCATGTATGATTCAAGAAAAAATGATTTAAGAAATATGACTTAAAAAATAATTTTTAAAAACTATGGCAAAAATGCTCTCAGATAGCTATGTATAGCCCCAAAAAGTAGGGTTGATTGACATCCAGTTCCATACGACCCTGCCAGTGGGTAATTGGCATATGACCCTATCAACGAGTAATATTACTTCATATATGATCCTACAACGAATAATAGTAGTTGGTGTTTGTCGATTATGGCTCTGTCATGGGTATAATAGTGACCTGGAACTATGTTTACGACATATTGATGATTTATGTATGCATTTAGTATGAGAGCAGTAATTTGATCAATGATATGGTTAAATGGTAAATAATTTATAATTTTATTTATACTATACACCTGGAACTATGTTTACGACATATTGATGATTTATGTATGCATGATTGACTTTATGATTTATTTTATCATAATATTATGATATGTTCTATTTCATAATAATTATTATTGTCTTTGTATAATGCATCGATTCATGAAAAAAAAATTATGCTTGATCTGGTAACACTACAAGAAAATACATATTCACCGACTAAGATTCTAGTCGCCGAATAACCATATTTGGTCGCTGAAACCTTTTCGCGACTAGCATACCCTTCGTCGCCGAACCCTAGTTACTGAAAGGTTTTGGCGACCAATATTGTGTGGTCACCTAAGGTACACCAACAACGACCAACATTTGGTTACCGAAGAAAATTTTCAGCGACCAAATCTGTTGTCGCTAATTTCAACGCCGACCAAATAGCTGGTCATGGAATGTTTGTCTTCCGCTACCAAAAAAATGGTTACTAAATGTCTATCTTCCCCCACCAATAGTTTGGTCGCATAATGTATTGGAATGCATTGGCAACAAACATTTTTTGGTGGCAGAAAGTATTAACCTGTATTTAATTAACAATT
>JAOXJJ010000001.1:9232718-9269048 GCA_025769935.1 Phoenix roebelenii
CGTGGGATTGGAAATTGGGGTTAGAGTTTTCGAAAGGACGTCTCTTTTATTTATTTTTTTGATCGCGATTTCGATTTCGAATGGTAGGGAGGGTGGTTCGAAAGTTATTGAGTTTAGGAGTGGGGTGGGGTTGGGCTGTGTAACGAAAAAACCCCTAGGTTATGAGTAAATTTACTAAGGGGGACTTTTTCTTTATTTATTGTACAGGTCTACAATACAGCTTTCCCACTCCGGTCGCTCTTCTCACCGTCCGAAACCCTCCCACTCAATCAGCCATCTCATCGCACAACAATGCTCGACCCGGTCTCTCAACGAGAGCATGAATATTAAAGCAATCGCTCACAAGAACGCTTATCTTTAGTTTTTCAAATGCAACCATTTTATTTCCAACAAATCATTTTGAGTGTCAAAAAATTCTGGACAAATGCCAGTGCCCTGAAATGTGCAAGATTAATATGTTCACCTTTGGCACTATGACATATGTCCTCTCCATCCTAACACTGCAAGTGCAGCACGAAGATGAGATTAATGGTCAGTACCAGTGTTACATTTGACAGTTGGAATTTATATGCATATGAATCCAGAAACATATTGATATTAGATTCTTTCTGTGGTGAGGTTGAACAATTACCTTCTCCCAATTAACAAATTCGGGCATAAATTTCTTTTGGAACATGTGTCAAAATCTTGATTTCTGGCACTCAAAATTTGCTTCCACTTCCCCGAAAAAAAAAAAGTGGGGGACACAGAGACAGTGTTCCAACTTCCAAGCAGGGAGAAGTTGCATGGACATACAATATCACCCAAGTGACAACTAATTAGGCAACTGAATTTGGACAAAACATGTTCTCACAAGAAGTTCGCACCAGCTTTAGCATTACTGTTTCCAATCTCTTTCCAAGACATCAGAAAGTATCGCTCAGGGAAGGTTTAAATGATTATCAAACAATCAGCTAAACATGCATTTATCAAACAATTATACATGATTTTTATTATTGATAACCAACATTTAGAAAGCACCAAGCACAGCTGCAGTCTACAAGAACTACAACCCTAAAGAGAGGCTTGCTTTGTCATCATACGAGTCAATATTTTGCGAACAAACGTATAATATATCATGGTGCATGGAGAGAAGAAGAATTAAGAGTTAAAATCTCTCTCAACAGATGATAGTGCTGTCCACAATCTGGTTTTGACCGACGAGTCTATTAGAGAACTAGATGGCTTCGAAACTTGACACAACTCTACTTCAGCTGTGATGCGTCTGGGTAAATCAGCAACCTCCTACACAGTTCAACTTGTTACTGACTGCTTCTTTTACCATGGCAGTTCATCAGATGTAGGCTAAGAAGGAGCCCTATCAGCAAAAGTAAGAAAATGTAGACCATGTTATGCAAATAAGTATGACAATTTAATGAGTAAGAATGTACAAATTTTACTGCTGGAGAAGAGGTGCACTTCTCATTTTGCTGATGGCAACCACATTTTGTGATAAAAAAAGACAGTGGCACATGATATTAACTGTGGCAGCAACATAGGAAGAACCTGTCTGGATTTTGGTATTTGCATAACATGTTTGCTTATGATTAGAAGTCATGAACCATCCAGAGCTACAAGCTCATCTCCTTCGGCAAGCTGATCTCTAAGAAATATAAGCTGCCAATACAATAGGTAATTTCAGAGGTATGTGAAAATAAACAGTATTTACTTAAAATAGATGGAGCAGAAGAAGAGTTGACATATATATACTTGAAAATGTTAGTACTGAGCAAAAGAGGATCATATTCCTTGAAAAGCAGTTCTATGTCTAATATTCAATTAAAATATGAGGTATCTTTGTTTAAATCTATTGAATCATGGTTGTGACACAGTTGGCAACGTCTTTGAGACCTCAAGGTCACGGAATTAACATCCATTTTACCAAAAAGGAAACATAATGTATACGAGCCTGCCATCTGCAAGGATGGTGATTCCTAATTTCCCAGCAGGCCAAGCCACATAACCATATCATTTAGTCTCAAAGAGCCTTTTTAGTGGTGATCTAATAATTTGTTATGCCAAACTCACACTCAAATAGTTCTTTTTTCAGAATCACTATTAGCTAGAGTTGAAACACCCCTGGTATTCTAGTCCGGCTACCATATCATCCCCAGATATCATGTATCTGCCTGATACTGAAAACCAAAACAAGAGTACACCATCTCCACTTCCAAGGGTAGTTGAGAAAACTAGGAAGCTAATTTTCAGGAATAAAACAGCCTTCCAGTGTTCCTGATACTAAGAATTAAAGATCATTGAAAGCACATATCTGTAAAAGAGTAGCTCGTACACACTAAGCAACTATTCTCAGGAACCTTGAAAATCTTATCAAGTGATCAATTCCAGGTCATGCACAAATTTCAACGACTATGACACATAACAAAAACAATAATAATAATAATTTCAAGTATAGTAACTCTGAGTAAACCCAGCAAGGAAAGGTGCTTGAACTTAATGTTGAAGGGTATAGAAAGACAATCAGAAGACCATAGCTAGCATAAACTGAAGTTGGGATGGGGGATTTAAAGAAGCTTGTATTAGTGCTAGAGAGCCTTAATATGAATGAGTAGATAATGAGGTAGCATAAAACCAATCCTCACAAATGGGGCAAAGCCTGAAGGTTAATACTTTATGGTTAGGTATGATTTGACTTGGGAAAAAGTGGACAAAAGACCTAGGCACCAGTGTAAGATATCTATAAAGAAGGTACTCACATAATAATAACTCATAGGCCTGGCAGCATACTTGTCTAGACTAAAGAGGGGGATACTGAAAGACATATTTTCCTTTTCCTTTGGACATTCAAAGCATTTAAATTGCTTGCTACTTATACAACCAACCTTGCAGACATGAAAGCCATGCCAATGAAGACAGCTTTGACAGCTTGTTTCTGACCCGCATAGTCAAATGCTAGAGGTAACATTTCATGCAATGTCAGAAAAGCCATAACTCCACCAACTGCATAAAAAGAAGAAGAAGAAGAAGAATAGAATAGAACAAGCTGTAAGAATCAGATCAACTGGACTAATTCCTATTTATTGTTAACTAAATGTCAATAGGAGAACCTGCTCCAAGTAAGCCTTCAAGTATCTCGGGATCTAAACTGCTGGGAAACAGGTAAGCTGCACAGAAACAAATCTGTCAAATTGTTATCGTGGAGACAAAAAAGATCCCTAATAATGTGTAAAAATAAAATTTCACCAACTGAATATATTGAAATTATTGAAGTCAAGTCTATTTCTTTTCAAAATTCAATTTGCATTCACAAGGTATTGATTAAATAGCAAGCTACTCTGATCAACAAAAGGTCATGTCAAGGTAGGGAGAGGAAGAATATTGGCACAACATTTGGCATGAAAAATTATAAAAAGCTCAAAAAATGTGCATCAAGACCTGAAAATTCAAAAGATAAGTAATCAACAAAAGGATGGCACATTGGACAACAGATCAATATCATCTTTACCCAAATTGAACTTTGCAACAGCCTGTGTAGTTCTAATGAACGATATCTAGAAATTAGCATTTGCCAAGACATTGGAAAATGAGTATCATCAAGCGTTCATGATCATACAATCAAGATTTATTCAACTATTATAAATTAGCCTTTCATGAGTTTATTAGTACTTCATAAGCAGCATGCCGTATCAATGTCGATCATTCTAAATCGCTTTTCACATTTTTAATTAGGTTTTCTTGCTCCTGCCTCAGTTACATGGTGTTTTGAAATCTAGGTCCCTTGATCTTACCCAAATCCCTGGAGATCATCTTGAAAAATGGCATGAAATACTCCGTGAGTCCTTTGACTTATCCTCTAATAAAGCAAATCTTTAAAATTTTTTATGCCCTCAAATATAAACTACTATTGTTCCTACCTAGCAAACATTCATCTCAGCATTCTTAGCTCTACGACACTCAACATATGGAAATTGACACCGTACCTCCCAACATTAAAATCCATATAATAATTCAGATAATTGTTAACTTGTGTGACATAATTTATTACAAAAAAAGAACAGATAGCAAAAGAGTCGTGACATAATTTATTAAGAAAATGAACAGATAGCAAAAGAGTAATCACAAACCAGAAATATATTAAGTTCAATTACAAAGAGTAAGATGACATTATGGACAAAGAAGAAATGTTGGATAAAAAATGCATTCTAACACATCACTGATCAGGTCATACACCCATAAAAGTTCTGTAGCCATTTGTTAATTAAGATGTCATAACACCACACGAAGTGAAAAAAGAAGTACCCAGTGCACATGGGCAAACAACTTCTTAATTATAAAAAAGGGAGAGTAAGAATGACTCCAGACCTCGCTAAGCCATCCCCCACCCCCCTCTCTCAAATGAGAAAATGAAAAGAAAAAGGAGGATAGTCCATCCATATCTCACAATGGACACCATACAAGTTATAAAAGCATGTAATAGAAAAGTAATAAATATCTACATACCTACAATAAGCACACCAAGCGGCTCAGCAAAACCCGAAAGTGTTGCCAGTTTGAATGCTTGCCATTTGCTGGGTCATGCAGATGGAATAACAACTTAGAAATGTCTACTAGATCCCTCCTTCAGAATAAAGACTTGTACTAATGCACTTCTTTTGTTTATCATTAAACTCAGTTAACTCGCAGCATATGAAAACAACAAAAAGTAGCAATATGGCATATTCCAATGAGAAGAATTAGACAACATAAAAGTCGTAAACTGTGAATTATTCATTCTACTCTTACTCATTATACCCCATCTTTTTAACATTCTAATGTTGCTTGAAATCAAACAGCACTCAGAAGAATACCTGTCAGTAGCAAAATAGACAGGAAGGGCTACAGCAACACCCTGCAAACAAAACATGAAAGATTACAAACATGCTTTTTCCATTCCTCTGTATTACATCCTCAAGACTAATGGAAAACTTTAAGATGCCAGAATCAACTCCCTCCTAAAATTAAGACTACTGGAGCAGTTTAGAATAAAATGATACAGATCCAAAAGAAACTTAACCCAATTTCCTAGACAACATTCATTTCATCATGGCACTTAATTCATTCACAAACTTAAAATAAACTTTAAAACATGATTGATGATGGAAATTATCACAAAGAGTTTAAACCATTTTATTTTTCAGGTGGGCATGAAATCTTATCAGCAAACAGTTTTATGGTTGTCATATAAGGAAAAGTGAAATTCGTTTAGAAAAGAAGAAACTGGCAGCCATGAGTTTCCCGGGCACAGACAATATGTCAATTAACAGTTTTTTGGTAACATCCACCTTCCTGCTAAAATTAAATCATAAGACCAAGATCCTCCCCTGGCTCTAGGTTATATGTCTTTCTTAATAAATTATCTGGAAAATTTTACATCCAACCTAGCATTAAACTGCACATATGCATCCAGAATACTCCATAGGTCTTTCAAAACAGTAATAGTCCTATAAGAAGCCAAGCAATGTCAATTGGGAGAGCCAAGTATACATACATGTCAGCTTGGTTTAAGATACATTTCAAGACACTGCAATTCTGCTTTGTAATTAAAACAGATATTTTCCTTTCACCAGTTAAATATAACTGGGCAGTGGAACAGTTTGTTAATTTTATTTAGGCATGCAAGTATAGAACAAGACAAAACATCAGTTATTCTGGCTTGCTTGGTGCCTACTAGTGAAGCAGGTGAAATCATGCTTTACTCTAGAATGATTGTTAACATGGACAGAACTCAGGATAAAAGAATTTTGCCCTGGAACTAGCGCAGCTCTCAATAGACTACTTAGAGGTCTCTAAAGACAAAACTCAAAACTAATGGACGATTTGGTTGAACAGAATCTGATAGAGAGGTCCTCCTCTAGAAACTTTACACACAACTTTTGAGAGTTAACATTACCTTCCTAGGTTTGATTTGTGTTCCACATTATTCAAGCAGGCAATACAAAGGCAGATGAACTAACATGTATCAGAAGATCAAGTTATTGAAAAATTTGGGTTAGAGATAATAAAATAGCTAAAAAAAGTACATTATGATGCATAGACAGAACAAAACAAACTTACATAGATGAATAGAAAGTTTTATCATACAACATCAGAGTAACTTGTGTATTCAAAGTGAAAATTCATAACAGTATAAGTTGTCACAGTTACCTCTGGAATATTATGTAGAGCAATAGCCAGAGCTAGGTTGAGACCAACTCGCAGACCCTGAAGATTTTGCAGCCATGAATAATGAGCAGCACTAAGTAAATCTGACAAAAGTTCTTTCAATTGACAAAGTTATAGTAATTTATCATGCTTCTACATCAGCAAACCCCTAGAACGAGATGATGTAAAACCCATCGAACAGATAATACTAGACAGCTTTGATCACTATTTCTTGGAGAAAATTTAAACAAAAGACCTATCATTGCAAACCATTAACACAAGCACCATATTATAGCAATAATGGCAGTTAGAGACAGTAACAGTCTCGTGAGATGTTTCTTGAATTTGAATTCATCCATATTGTGGATCCTTGCAATCAAAAAGCAATAGACATGAAAAGGTTCAGGATCTTATATAGATATCAAACATACAGCAACAATAAAGCTCTAAAATAAATGGTGTAGTGCTAATCTTCTTCGTTTAGGTATGAGTTTAGCAAGCATTAACAATTCTAAAAGGTTAAAAAGTAGGTATAGAAACAAAGCAACCTAGGGTGGAGAAGGATTAAGGTAATCCAATGGGTACAGCTTTTTTTTTCTTGATAAAAGGGAACAAAAAGAAGGTTCATTTTGTGACAACCAAAGGTAGCCATGATCCTGTATGGATAAAAATATTTCACCTACCTAGGAATGAATTTGTAACCGATTGAAAGTTTACTTTAAAAGTGATGTTGTTGTTAAACAGAAAGGTTCACTGATCTTAGAGTGAACAGGAGGAAAATAGTAATTTTCCAAAAATAAAACATCAATTAGTTGATGAAGGACCCTTGATAGCAAAATGCAAGCAGCATTTTCCAGCTATGTGTGGACACCAAAAAGATCTGCAGAGTTGTCTTATGGAAACATAAACTGTCAGCATACAAACGTTAACAAACATATAGCTGGAGAAATGAAATTTGCTTAAAAAAGCATTATTTGGAAAGCCTCACAATATTCCCTTTAATTTGCCAGTGATGCCCAGATATGACATATTGTATTAAGCATAAACATGGTGAAAGAAGTTAATAAAGATTAGCAGAGAAATGTTGAAAATATCAAAAATATCTGCTATTTACAACTGTTAGACAGAGGAACACCACATACAGCGATAGTAAATGGACTTTTGCATGTATAAATAACGCAAATTAACCGCCAGCAAGAATTAAATTGTAAACAAAATTCAAAAGAGACAAATTAATGTTTCAACGGACACTTGATGAAAACTCATCACACATTCAAGATTCAACCGCAACAGGCATAAACTGCTGCCTCATGAACCTTTTACAAGCCAGAGATGATGTAAGATATTCTCGTTATAATGAAACTGCAAAAATAGAGACATGTACCTTTATTGACCCAAGAAAGACTGCCATTCCTTCAGGAAAATTGTGCAAACTAATGCCTGTAACTTGTCATAAGAACTGTTCAGCATTAGACTAAACCAAAGGCATTTTCTGTATGTAGAAGACAGCAAATAAGTTGAATATCTTTCAAACTTTGAGTGTTTACAAAACAGCCATTACTTAGCCGTTAAGCTGTTATAAAGCTCTTATCCAAACTTTTCACTGTTCAATTAAAACTTTTTCCAATTGCAATCTCCGTGTCAGTTTATATAGCTAAATGATTCAAATAACACCTTCATCCTACCATCTTTGTTCGTTGTTTTCTATTAAAATGGCTAATAATGGTCATTTTAACAGCAAAGTATTTTCCAAAAAACAGTCAAATCTTCACTCCACAAGCAAATGGTTCCAGATGGGCTTAGATCTAATATTCGGGAATAATTGCATTATTTTAAAACCTCAGTATCAAAATTATTCTTTGTTGATGAAGATTTCTGCATAGTTATATCAGCATACCACTAAGTTAGCATTGCAATGTCAGCATTACAAAAGCGATTATAATATTGACAGAAATGGTCCATATCTCAAATGTTTTCCTGAGGCACTTCTGTCCCAAAAAACAAAAAACCTATGGACCTCCTTATGAATATATGGAGAAGCCAAAGAAGATAATGACAGGTTTCTCTTTCTTTTCGAGTAAATGCAGTAATATTTGTACACGATAAGAAAATTTGATAGATCCGGACATTCTGGTCATTCATAAATATCAGGGACAATTTACATAAAAAATGAAGAGGAGAGGATGTTATGGATTGATTCAGTTATTAAAAACAACAGAAAAAAAAAAAACGTTGATATTGAATAGAAAGTAAAGTAAATCCAATCCGTTAAATTTGCAAAAAGAAAGCTCAAATAGAAACAGGTGCTCAAAGAACATGCTTACCAATTGCAGTGATTATCCCACTAAAAAAGACTTGACGACGATGTTTTCTCATAAGGTCTTTTCCAGATCCATCATCATCTTTCTGTTGCTCTTAAAACAAATAAGATGTGACTTTTCTTTTTAGAAGAAATAATATGATGACTTCTACAACATAGAAAGATAATGATCAATGTGCATACATGTGAAGTATATCGTGTGACTATAAAACATCAACATCCAGACCTGTTTGTTGTCTGCATCTGTTCTGGGAACAACAGTTGGTTCAGGGATAAAACTGACGATGAAAGCAAAGAATAGAACTCCAGCAAAAAACTGCAAAAGCAAACAGGAAGAGCAACAAAACACGAGCAGCAATCACTTCCCAGTATCATGCCACTGTATTATTAGTAGCAAAAAAGGTAAACTCACCCAAAGGTTGCCTTTTAAGAAGCCAATAGAGTTCAGAGCATTATGTGCCAAGTCTAAAAAAGATATGCTCAACATAAGGCCAGCGGCAAAACCCTGGTACGACGAGTTTATATATTTATTTGACAGCTTCTTGCAATGATAAGAAGTGAAGAAGCACAAGAAATAAGAAGTGCCCTGATAAAATCAAAGAGACATAGAAGATTACCTGTAAAAGTCCAAGCATCTTAAGATTGGGAGCATGATTTAGAATCACAAAAAGTGCACCTGTTTAGAGATCCAGAGGCTTCATTAGGCACTGGAGAAAAATTGATTCCATATTTTTCTCAAAACACAACCTGACTGTCCACAAATACTCAACCCAATCTGACCCCCTCATAACTGGCTCAAGACTTGGTTGATTCAAACTTGTGTCAAACAAACTGTGACCAGAATCCCTTTTATTTGAGTTGGTTCAGGAAGGTTGGCAGGTCTAGGTTGAGAAAGTTCAGGCTTAGTAAGAGGTTATAATCTTGGCATATATTTTGGAGTCCTTTTTGTTTTCCTAAGGGAAACTTTACAATTAATGGCATTCAGCATTCGACCACTTCAAATGCCAGATATTTATGATCCAAACTATCAACAAACTTCCTGTAAAATGTCATACCTTTCCTACCTTGCTTTTAGTAAAATATGTCATATAATAAAACAAGGCTGCCACTCGCTAGTTCATACAGTCTAATGGTCGATGAATTTATGCATGATTACATTCGTATATGTGTATTTGTATGGAACTATGTCCATGTTGGTATAATAATGATCTACCATAAGACAGTTCAGACATGTACTTGCAATATCATATGCCCACAATGCATGATGTTGATGTCACATGACTTAGTGAGACATCATGTTTATGCATTGCCTTTTACCACATAAGAAGGTGAATTAAAAGCTGATATGGGCACAGGTAACTTCATCAAGATTTTAGCCAAGCTCCCAGGACCATCAAGTAAGTGAATAAGAGTCAACCAAGTTACTGGATCATGCAATAAAATGACCATGAGCCAATACTGTCGTATGCGGACCTGTTATCCCTTTCATGAGTAATGCTGAATTCATAGAGTTGAAATATGCATCCTAATTTCAGATTCAAAAAGGTGCTAGAGCCTCTGAATCTGATAAACTATTTTGGGTTTCGCATGCACCACCCATCCTGCCCCCAGTCGCGACATCTTCTTAGTCACACACAAACTATGGCAAGACAAGAATGTGCCTCAGACATACAAGTCTTCAGTTTAATCACCGTGTGAATGGTACTCCAATCCAGCCAACTACCATATGAACATTCCCAAAGGCATTGTGTGGCATAAAAGAGACATGGAGTTATAAGCACATCATATGAACTAGGGTATCTTTTGCAATCTAAACATACACTATTTTATAGAGACACCATATATACAAAAATCAAAATAGTTCTATACTTTCTTGTTGATATTAATATCCAGAGAATTATTTGTAATATTCATGTCAGTGACTTGCCAGATATCTGAATTTCTACTGCAAGCTCTGACACTGCTAGGTTCTGAAAATTCTCTTTTTTTTAAAGATAAGTCTAAAATCATAACAAAAGAACGGACTACCACCACAACAACTTCGGAATTCCTCATCTTTCCGTACTACTTAACAACTTAACAAGAACCACGAACAAGTACCGAACAACAAACTTATCAACAGAAGCTAAACAAGAAAGCACTCACAAGACCACCGCTGCAGTTCATGGTCAGAAAGGCCAAATCAACAAAACAAAATTACACCGCCGGAATAAATCCCAAATCTACCACAAAAAACAAGGGAAACAACATGCGTCATATCAAAACATCAAGGGCGAAATTCCAACCCAATGTGAAAAAATCTTTCAGAGAAAAAAAATGAAGGAATCAGTTTACGATCCAGAGATCTTGCAATCAAGAACCACCGTATATTGTAATTCTTCTTAAAACCCAAGAAATTATACACAAACAGTCAATGGAGAGAAGAAGCCAATCAAGAAATTGTTCCTGTTGCGGTTCTGTTGTAAACCCTACGTACCCAAAGAGGTGCTCAACCCGCCGACGAGGGAGAGGGCGAGGGCGACGAGGACCTGGGGATCCATCAAGACCTCTTCCCTTCGGCGAAGAAACCTTAGGCCTCGAAGCAGATGATTAATTATAAACCGGCGGGGAAGAGAGCGAAACGAGGATTGGATGAAGGCAAGAAGACTGGAGTTGAATATACATATATATAATGAATGTCGGTTTTATAGAACAGAAAGGAGAGTGGTTAAGGGGGAGGGGAGGGCGGTGGAGCAGGTAAGAGAGCGCCACCGCGGAGTGGGTCACGTCTGGGATGGCGTGGTTCTCCCCGTTTTCTTGGAGATCGGAATACGCGGGTGCCTTCCTCCTTCCGTCGTGCGGACCAAACCCCAGGCGCCAGGCATGCCTCGTCTTGGAACGCGACCAATCGGAGCGGAGTCCATCATTTACCATGTGCGATGCACGTGCCCGAAATAAATATGGATAATGATTTTTTTCTTCTAATTTTTGTTTTCTTAGTAAAATTGCAGCGACGTCCTTTTAAATTAGGATCAGAACCCAAATTTTTTAAAAATTTTAATTAGCCACAAAAGCTTAATTTTTGTTGCAGTATGGCCCAGCGGTCTATCTTGTTAACAGAGTGAGCGAATGGACGAAAATACCTCCATTTCAGAAAGGCCGGATCATGGTTGTATCTTCCATTCTCTCACTAGCATGGATCTCAAAGCTTTCAATCATTCTTTCATCGGCATGGTTCTCAAAGCATACAGTACACCCACTTCGTTGCTTTTGGATATGTGCAGACTAGTTGGATCACCCATTAGTTGCTTTGAGATTCGTAGCGATGGGTTGGATCATACATCGGTTGCTTTGAGATCCGTGCAGCAGATGAATTATGGAGAATGGAGTGCTCCGCGATTTAGTGGGCAAGCATGGGAGATCTAGATAGCTTTCTGCTAGAGGGCGGTGACGAAGAGGCTATAAGCAAAAGTATCGAGGATGAAAACAAGGCTCGTTTAACTGAGGATGAGCCTTTCGCACTTAAAGTTTTCTTCGACAAGAAAATCCTCGCCGAAAAAGGAGTTCTCATCGATGGTGGTGGTCGGCTGAATTTAGAGACCTATTGAGCTTATTATCGTTGTTTGCTGATGGAGGAGCCGTGGGGTCCATCAGCCACGATCGATCTTGGCTTCGAGAAGGGCCAAGCTTCAGTGCCCGAAAGGAGGCACTCAATGTACATTGAAGAGCCTCTGCTAATCATCTCGCCATCATCGTCAGAGGAGAAGGAGAATAGGCAGAAAGGAGGCCTCTGCCCTTCCGCCCACTTCCACTTCCCCTTCTTCCACATCGGATCACCCACATCAAATTGCACACATGATCGCCCATCTCCTCAGAGTGCTCCATCCTCCATTATTCATCTACAAATTTCAAAAAAATCAGTGGGTAATCCAACTCGCTTGCATAGATCTAAAAAAACCACTGGGTGATCCGACTCGCTTGCACGTGCTCATATCTCAAAGCAACCCGTGGGTGAGCCAACCTGCTTGCACAGGTCTTAAAGTAACCTTCGGCGTCCAACCTACCTACATAGATCTCAATGCAACTTATGGGCGGTCCAATCCATCTGCACGGATCTCAAAGCACTAGTGGGGATGTAATAATGGATCATGTAGAATGCAAGTGGGAAGGATATTTATAAAATTATATATCTGTTTTGTTACTACATCATGATTATATGATAATGATTTTCGACGAAGTTAGACAGTTGGGCCTCTTTACAGCGAAAATTAAGTTTTGATAGCTAATTACAAAATTTTTAAAAATTTGGGTTCTAAATGTTTCTAACCCAAACTTAAAGGAGTATCACTGTATTTTTTTTATTTAATAATAAGAGAGTTCATGCTACCACATAGCTATGGAGTGATGTGGATGTTTACACGATTGTTAAATATGCTCCACCTTGCTTTTCTTTTCACGTCTTTATCAGAATTTCTTCATTGTCTGTACATCTAAACTTGGACAAGTACTTTAATCATGATTTTTTGTGATTAAAAATAGTGCATAACTTGTTTTTAACTTTTATATTTCTGTCTCTATGACTCCTCACGCTTGGGCATTGTTATACAACATCAGTATTTTGCTTAAACTGCCATCTTTTTTTTTTCTATTTCGCAATAAAATTTCATGGGATTCTAAACAATGGAGGGCAAATCACGTAACTTGATGGCATTAAATTAATGAAACTAGCTATGGTCACATAATAATCATGAGATTTGTGGGGTTTTTTTTCCAATCAAAGTTCGTGGAAGTTTGATTAACATTGTTTGTAGTGCTATCGCCTATGGTTCATTGCATGTATGATGTGCTGAGCTAGTTTGTTCATCATGTCTATTGCAGGGATTGTTTGGACCAATTGCTTGCATTTATTGCGTGCAATATACATGAGAGGTTAATGAGTGGTTATGATCCCATCTAAATTGTCTTTCTTTTTTATAGATTTTTTTTTTTTTTGCATGAATACGCTTCTAAAAATTTAAATTTGCGTGAATATTCTCTTAAAACTTATATTTATTTTTGTAACCTTCATAAAATACTATTTTTGCACAAATACCTCTAACATAACGGTTTTTCTAAAATTAAAATAAAATAAAATTTTGAAATTATTTTTTTGTCCTCCATTGTGATCGTCTTATAAATGTTTTTTTTTGCACATCTACCCCTTAAGGGTATTTTAGTTATTTTAATTTGAAATTGTTAATTTTTAACGACGTTAGATAGCGTGGGTATATATGCAAAAAAAGGGATAAAAAAGGATAAAATAGCAAAACAAGTTTTTATGAGGGTATGCATGCTAATATTACTTTTGGAAGGGTATTCATGCAAAATTCGATATTAGGAGGGTATTCATGCAAAAAAAACTCTTTCTTATATGTTGGTCAAACTTGATCATAATAGAAGTAATGCAACCAGTTGCACCTTACGATTTAATAGTTTAGTGCAATACCAAGCCAATTCATATTATTAGTTACCAAGATGTCTACAAGAAATATCGTACAACAAGAGACTTGAGAAATATGTAGGGCTCGTTTGGTTCGCGGAAGGTATTTTTCCTCCTAAGAATATGATTCCTGGAAAGTAGATTTCTGGAAAGAGGATGTCTGGAAAAGTATTTTTCGCATGTTTGGTTGATAATAGAAAAGTGATAGATTTTCAGAGTGCTTATATTTAGTTGATCATCTAATTTCTTGGAAAAGTTATGTGTAATTCCTATTATACTCTTAATAAAAATTAGGTCTTTAATAATGCTTCTTTAATGCTGAAGGACTTTTCTGGCAAAAAATAAAAATGAAGTGATTTTCGGCTCATGAAAAAGTAACTTTCTTACGTTTCTTATGAGAAAGACTTTTTCATGAAACGTGGGAATCATATTCTCATAGAAATACAATTTTTCTGTCTTTTTTTTTTGAAAACTCTAATCAAATAAGAGGCATCTTATTATTTTTTTATTGACCATTTTTTTTTTCTTTCTTTTTTCCGCGGACCAAGTGATCCCTTAATAGTGATCCATAGTTTGATCTATAGAAAAATGAAGTTTTTGGAAAAAGAAAAAAATGATGTTAGGTTGTGATGCCTTTCAAGAAATTGGGGCTTCTAACACGCTGCCAGCCGTCGCCGGACCCACTGGCACCCTTAGCTCGGGCCAAAGCCAACGGACGTTGGTATTTGGCAGAGAAAAAAGAGCAATTGCTTTCTACACGGGCCTTGGCTCCGGGTGTTGGCGTTGGAGCGATGGCGGGGTTCCGGCAATGGCGGAGGAGGAGATAGGAGCCCGGTGTGTATCGCTCTTTTAACCTTCTTTCCCTGGTTTGGCTTCACCGTTTTTATTTTGAGCTTCAGGATCCGGAATTTTCTTGACGTGTCCGCCGATGATGGGGTGGCCGAGTGCGGTGGCCCCGGCCATCGCTCGCTGCCGTGGGCGCGGCCCTTAATGCGGGACCTCGACGCCGTGGATGACCTCGGCCACATTGCCGCCCGCCCGTGTCGGCCCTGGATCGCACCTCCGGCGCATCTGCCCACTTCATGGAGCTCAATGTTCTTCTCTTCCACCGCCGTATCCGCCCTTTCTTCCATCCCTATTCCTCTCTTCTACTTATCTTCTTGTTTCTTGAACGATTTCTGGTCACTTCTTGAAACGCTCGCTGTTTTCTGTTTTCTTGATGCCAGCTTTTTTAATCTATTCTCTGCCAGCAAGAAAATAGAAATCTTTGCCGTGCCCTTAGCAGGACGGATCGTGTTTTACATACGATCAGGGCTTCACGTGCGCTTTTTTGAATTACTTTTTCCAGTTTGATATTCTTTAATTTTTCAAAATACTTAGATGTAGCCATCTAGGCTTACACGAGGTCTTTTTTATATGGGTTTGATCCAGTGATATCTGTCTTGCCTCTGGGATGCTGTAAATCTGGTTTAGTCTATTTTCTTATTTTTCTCCTTTTCTCAGTTTTCATATTCTTTTATATCGATGCAGGCTTAATTTGAGCATTGCTTCTTGCTTAAACATGCAATACCCAGTCAAAGGCAAAAACTGTTATCCCGTATGTATGGCTATTCCCCTTTGTATATTAGCATGCCCAATCTTTATGGGAAATAAATATTTGCAAAATCTTGACCGGTTCTAAAATTTGGCTGTCGGGTTCAAATCTTGAGCAACAAAATAAGGTGCTCTTTGCCTTCACAGCTTCACTTCCATTTTCTATTTTCAAATATAAAAAATATAAATTTATTTCTATTTTTTGATTTTTCAGAAATATCAACATATTTGGTGTAGTCCATTATTTTTTAAAAATATAAACATGATTACGGTGGCGGAGGTGGTGGTGTGGTGGGGGCAATAGAGGTGGTGCTGTTGGTGGTGGGGCCGGTGGTAGTGTGGTAGAGGCGATGACAAGGATGCTAGCATGTGGCGAGGCAATGATGATGGCGGCAGTGGTGGTGGTAAATAAAATGAGTTTTCTATTTTTGAAAATAGTAAAAGAAAACATTGTAAGTAATAATTTCTTACTTTCATTTTTTTTCAAAAATAATAAAATTATTTTTAGAAATAAACAAGAAAAATTGTAATTTTGTTTTTAAAATTAGAAAAATAAGAAGTAAAAGCGATGCCAAACAAGCCTTAAATTTTGTGTTTGATAACTTTGAAAAAATAATTAAAATTCTTGCCATATGATTCTACTAGGGTCATCACTCTTCTTGCTTGAGATAATAATGCATTTTATGCTGGCATCCTATGGAGAGCCAGTTGTTTAAGGAGTTTACATCAATACTAGAATCTACACCTGTTAGATGTACCCTAGAGACTAGAGTAGGAAAACTAAGCTGCTAGTATTGGATAATACTCAGATTCCTATGCACATAAAATGATTGCTAGACTCTTTCTGATTGCTGCTGTCCTTAGACATTTAATGTTGATGGTTGGCTTTACTTTATTTTTATGATGTATTCCATTCTTTTGTGGTACAAAAGCCACAATCTGTTCATACTGTTTAAATCTATAATTATCATTCCTTCATGTTGAACAGTCAGCTGTTCCACCAGCAAACAGTTTTTCTTCAAGTTTTGAATGGATGAAGTGAAGTGTTTGGACATTTTCAATGCAATAATATAGTAGTTCTGCAAGCAAGGTGTTTCTCCCATTAATTAGGCACCATAAATTCTGGTCATTGTTTTTTAGGCATGCTGCTTTTTGTTGGAATCGACATATAATATTTAGTTGAGATATATTGCGTCCAGTCTTCCTTTCGCTCTCTGCATGGATGCATTATTTAATTAATTTGACAAACCATTTTGTTTCTTGCTCCATTGAATATGGACCTCGACTTAGCATTTGATGAGTGGCTGTAATTAGAATCAGCAAGTCTCTTTTCAATACTTTTAGTTCGACATTTTAATTTAGTGCACATATTTTTCGTATCTTGCATTTCTTTATTTAAAAATATTTTATCTTTCATTTATTTATTGTTTGTAGACGCTAAAACATGCAAGATTCAGGATGAAGATGAAAGATGTGTCATCAGTGAATTCAAATGTGAAGCAAACTACTATGAGATCTGAAAAGAAGGGTTACTTTACTCATCCTAGTCATTTTAATGGCATTTTGGTTTTCAAGATGTACAAAATAGACATTAATTTTGTCTGATCTAGCCCAAACTCCTGCCAGTGCTCAAAACCATCCATTTGTTTCAGTGATGTTGAATTTGCTGGTGTGGAAGCAGCTCAAAAAGTAAGCTTCCCCTTGTTATGTTCTTTTGTTTGCAGCAGTGGACTGGTTCTTCCATACATGATATAGATTGTATGGATTGCCTTTTTTGATCCATAACTTGTAAAAGTGTCACCTTATTTTCTTACAACAATTGCTTTAAAAAAATTTGATTCAAAAAATTGCAGCTAGATGAATACCCCATCCTTTTATCCCTTTCTTTTCCAGAAACCTTCGGTATTCATCTGAATTTTTTTTGATTAAGATGTTTCGCAAATTTTCTCATTGAATGAGGGTCAATTTTCTTGTTTATTCACCTTTAGGGCCTATTTGGACAAATCCTGTGCAGTCCAGCAGGATTCATAGGACCACTAGATTCACAGAATTCACAGTACCTTTGGAGTGGACTGGTCATAATCCCATAGGGACAAAAGAAAAAAAGATTTCAGCAGGTCTTTGTTTATCCCTGTGGGAATGGGCTGGTAAAGGTCTGGTTGATATGGGCTGCACTAGGCCTCATATTTCGTAATACTGGAAATCCTATTTCCAATCCTTGGGATCCAGTAGGATTAACAAAACAGGCCCTTAGTTTTATTTATCTTCCCTTTTTTTGTAAACACTTAAAGTGAATTTTCTAGAACTGCTGGGATTTGCAGTGAGGCTTGATTTGGCTATGTGAAAGGGACATATATCCCTTGCATCTGGTATTGATCGTCTCTTTTTTCTTTAAAAATGATTTGTGCTCTTGTATTTCTCACATTGCATGGGTCATGAAAAGAAAATGCTGTTCATTGCTAAATTAAGGTAAGCTTGGAAATACACTGGTAAACACTATGTTTAGCACCTGCATGTTTTAAATCATGAATGCAGATTAGGAGGCATACTTACTTTAATTAACCTATTCAAACATGTTTTTGATGTTAACCCCTTGCATGCAAGATGATGATGAGTATGCTTCTTATTGGTTTTTGGAGTTGGGTCAATCCGCCCATGATGGGTTGACCCGATCTATTTTATTTGAAGCAAAACAACCCTTCAATGACACCTATTGGATATCTCGTAACTACGAAAGGTTGTTATTTTCTGCATCTATATATATGGGTAGTTGCAAAACAGAAAATATAAGAGAAAAGGGAGAACGACTGATGACGAACCGAGACGAGAAAGGGGTGCTGTGGCGCCTAGTTGATGCAGAACTGAGGCGTGTACGGTTGCTGTGGTGACAAGTTGAGGCAAAACTGAGGCGTGAACGGTTGCTGTGGCGACAGGTTAGAGAAAATAGGAGAAAGGGGAAGGAAGAAAGGAGGAGAAGAAGAGAGGAAGGGGGAAAGAAGAAGGAGAAGGGGGGAAGAAGGGAGGAAGAGAAGGAGAGGGAAAAGAGAAAGGAGAAGAGACATGGGAGAAAAATTTTTAATTCACTTCATTGAAACCCTAATCATGATAAAAGTCCCCTATATATAGGGCCCAAACAAGAATAATTAACACAAACCCCTTACACAAAAAATAATTCCTAATAAAGCCCTAAAATAACACAAATAAAGCCCTACATAAAAATAAAATGCAAACAAGCCCAGAAATAACCTAAAATGCTAATGAACATGAGGGACTAGACAGGCGGATGATCAGCTCTGATGTCCCTATCAACTCCTCCTGGGTGGAAAAAGATCGACCCCGTCGAGTGCAGGTCTGGCCGGCTTTCGTACTGCTCCAGAAGGTCAAAGTTAAGGCGTTGCAACTTGGCTCGCGAAATCTACGCCACATCTAATTCGGATCGGCCTTTCCACCGAACAAGGTAACACCGGTAACTTTCTCTCCTGGTAGATATCACCTGCTTATCTAATATATGTTCTATGTGTTCTCTGCGTGCATGAAATTTTGGAGGTGGAGGCTCAATAGCAGGTGATGGGTCAAGGTGATCAACAAAGGCGGATGTATCAACAAAAGAATTAGAAGGAATGAATGTTGTCTTTTTGTATGGGACTAAATCTTCAATATTAAATGTCACACTAATTCCATAGTCTTTAGGAAGATTTACAGCATAAGCATTCGAACTGATTTTCTTTAGGACTTTGAACGGTCCCGCACTACGAGCTTGCAACTTTTTGAATGTTTCCGAAGAAAATCGTTCAGGTCTAATTCTCACCATGATGTAATCTCCTACATTCAACTCTTTGTAACGTATGTACAAATCAGCAAGAAATTTATACTTTAAGTTATTAGAGTGAATACGTTTGCTGATTTTTTGATACAATGAATGCAGGTGTGATGCAAATGATTCTGCAGACTTAGAGACTATGTTGATGAGATATGGAAATCAAATCTATGGGCTGCCTAGGTTTATAACCGTTCACTACTTCAAAGGGACTCGTGCCTAAGAACCTATTGACTGACAATTTTGGCTACGTCTCTCTTGAGACTCGGCCAGAAGAAACGTCTCTCCACCATTTCAATGGTCTTGTCTCTCCCGAAATGCCCAGACAGTCCTCTAGCATGTATTTTCCATACTAGGAAATTTCTCAATGAGGTTCGAGGGATACACAATCGATTGGAGCGAAAGAGGTAATTATTTTGTAGGAAGAAATCATTTTGTTCTCTCTCTACTCCATCTCGTGGGGTAAGATATACTTCACTAAAGTTAGGACAAGTGGTATATTGTTCCCTGATCCTTTCAAAACCAATTACTTCAGTGCTCATCACGGATAGGAAGATCTGTCGACTGAGCACATCAGCAACCTTATTCTCAACTCTGGCTTTATGTTTCAGGACAAAAGTATAGGCTTGAAGAAACTCGATCCATCGGCCATGTCGATGGTTCAGTTTTTTTTAGAAGTTGAGATACTTTAAAGCCTCATGGTTTGAATACAATACAAATTCTTGCGGTAGCAAATAGTGTCACCAATGTCGCAAAGCTTGCATTATTGCATAAAATTCTTTATCATAGGTAGAATAACGCAACCTGCCATCGCTTAATTTTTCGCTAAAGAATGCGACAGGATAACCTTCTTGGTTTAACACGCCACCTATGCCAACGCCAGAGGCATCACATGCGACCTCGAATACCTTCGTGAAATCAGGAAAGCGTAAAATAGGAGTTTCGATCATCCTTTTCTTTATTTCATTAAATGCTTGGGATGCCGATTTAGTCCAGATAAAGTTTTCTTTCTTCATGCAATCCGTAATGGGAGACATTATTGAACTAAAATTCCTAATGAAGCGGCGATAGAAAGTAGCGAAACCATGAAAACTACGTACTTCCGCTAGGATCTTAGCCTCAGGAAAATCGACTATCGCGCTTACTTTCTCCAGATCAGCGGAAACACCCTTCGAAGACACTATGAACCCTAAGAAAGCGACGTGATCGGTCAGAAAGGCACACTTTTTGGGGTTTGCAAAGAACTTCTCTCCTAAGGACATCACAGACTTGCCTTAAGTGTGAGAGATGGAGCTTCTGAGTTTGACTATAAATGAGGATGTCATCAAAATACACAACGACAAATTTATTTAAGAAATGTTGAAAGATCTGCGTTATCACCCTCATAAAAGTATTGGGAGCATTTGTTAACCCGAACGGCATAACTAACCATTCGTAAAGTCTATCTTTGGTCTTAAAGGCAGTTTTCCATTCATCCCCAGGACGAATCCGAATCAGGTAGTATCCACTCTTCAGGTCAATATTGGAAAAGACTGTAGCACTAGACATAAAGTCTAAGAGGCCGTCCAGCCTAGGAATGAAAAAACCATACTTAACCGTGATTTTATTGATGGCACGGCTATCGACGCACATCCTCCAAGAACCATCTTTCTTAGGAGTGAGGAGTGCACGTACAGCACAGGGGCTCAGGCTCTCACGAACATACCCTCGGGTAAGGAGTTCGTCAACTTGACGTTTCAGTTCAGTGTGCTCGTTTGGGTTGAATTTATGATGGAAAAGATTGGGTAAGGATGCTCCGGAAACGAGATCAATTGCATGCTGGATGTCACGCATCGGAGGAAGTGTATCTGAAAGATCCTTAGGAAAAACATAATGAAACTCCTCCAATAGGAGAACAACTGCCGGTGGGTGCTCAAGGTTCGACAACACATTGATGACTCTAGCCACAAGGGCAAACACAGGTGATTGGCTTTCGATATCTTTCATTATCTCTTTCGAAGTGATGATGTGAAGTGATTCATCTTTTCGTAGAGTGGCACTCTTCTTTTCAGAGGCGGGCTCTCTAGGAGGCAATGAGTTCAGTATAATTTTCCGATCCTGGAACATAAAGCTACACGAATTCGAACGTTCATGAAGTGTGACGTCCATTTCGTATAGCCAAGATCTTCCTAGGATGACTTGACCTACGTCCATCGGAATGCAGCCACATTAGATTTATAAGATAGGAATTGAATCAGAACAAGGCATCTTTCCAACACCGAAATAGATGTCTTATCTACCCAAGCTACCTTATATGGGTTGGGATGAGGGGTAGATTTCAGGTCGAGGCGGGAGACAACTCCGGAAGCAATGGCGTTGATGCAATTTTCGCTATCAAATGGGATTTTGCACGTTTTACCATTGATCTTAATAAGCGTGTAAAACAGGATGGTCCTACGCCAATCTTGTTCGGTCTTAGTCTGAGCTAGAGTACACCTAACCACATGAAGCCTAGGATTTTGGTTATTTGGATCAGTGGGCTCTTTTTGGGGTTCAGCCTGGATAAACTCTAATCCGGTCTGTTCGTCTTCAAAGTCTTCTACAAAATTCTCAATGTTTGGCACGTGACTTCTTTGATATATTCATTCTATTGGGTCCCAACTTCTAGTTCAGTCATTAGGTAGGTCTTGGCATTACATTGGGATGCTATATGACCAAATTTTTGGCACCTGAAATATTGGATTTGGCTTCTAGAAGGAGGGTTGGGATCTAGTATACCTTTTCCTTTATCACTTGAAGGGTTCTGGACAGGCATCGGGGATGTCCTAGTCAGTGCTTGGCTAGGACCAGGCTGGTTAGGAGGATTGGAAAGCAGTTTGGGTTGAGGAAGATAATTTTGATTAGGTCGAGCTCCTAGGGCCATAGGTTGAGGGTCGGTACGCCTCACTACAGGGATCCGTAAGAAACTATTCACATCTTGAGCCAACTGGTATGCTTGGCCAAGGGTGGTAATCTCTCGGAGGATTAGTTCTTTTTGGATCTCCTCACGGAGTCCTGCCCGAAACCTAAAGATAGTAACAGTCTCCTCAATTACACCGCACCTCATATGAAACTCCTCAAATCGTGCAATGTAATCAGCAATGGTTGATGTCCCTTGATTTAGTTTCTGCCACCTATCCATAAGGCGTTGTCGGTAAGAGAATGACATATACTTCTCATTCAGCTTTTTCTTCAAATCCTCCAATGTGGTGATACGAGAAAGCCTTTGGGTCTCATGCATATGTTCAATATTATGCCAGTACCAATGAGCTTGTCCAATAAGCTTCATTTTGGCAAATCGTACTTTTTTTATCGTCAGTCATTTCGTACCATTCAAAATAATTATCCATGGCTGCTCTCCAATCAAGATACACGCTTGGCTCTAGTTGACGAGCAAAGGTGGGGGCATATACTCTTACGGTACGCAGTAGCCGTTCGTCAAGATCACGCTGGTAATCAGGAGGATGTTGGTTTCTAGGGGGATGGGAAAGACCTACAGGTGGTGCAGCCAAACCGAACTCAGGATAGGCTGCGATTGGGGTTGGCAGTTCAGGAGTCCTAATGTGTTGCACTAGTGCACGGACCTCTCGCTTGAATTCTTCATAGTCAGCTTGCAGCAAATCGTTCCATGAGATCTTGTAGAGCCTTGGAATCCATGGTAGCTAAAGGGGTTTTAGGTTGAGCGAGATGGTACTCCCTACCGCTATGGGTTGGCATGCAATGCTAACACTAGTTGATGATGTGAAATGCAATGTTACTAATGAACTCTAACTGACCAAATGTGATGCAAAACAACCTACTAATGCAACCTATTATGAATTCAAAAATCAGCAAATTTTCACAAAAGTAACTTAAAATTAAATGTTACCGATTTGTACTTCAGTTACTTCGGAATTAAAGTTTAAAATTAATCACTATAAGAAGTTAGGTTGCAAGCACGTACTACAGTCGTTCTAATCCTAAAGTAACCCGATCGACGGATGTTGAGAAATATTTTGTCGCTAGGGTGTGCTAATTTAATATCTAGATTTAAACGGTGAAGAGGATGTAGTAGATGTTCTAGGTTTTGAAGTTTGACAGTAAAGTAAATTTTCAAAATGGAGCTATCATGCAAGAGAACTAGAACACAATTAGATAAACAAGCCCAAAAGAAGGAAGAACCTATTACCTATTGTGGATGCAGTCAATCAGAAGCGTCCGTTGTGGAGTTTCGAGTGCAAAGAGGATGACGGGCGCTGTGCAGGGAGATAACTGGAGCTATGGTCTATATCTGTGGCAGAACGGGGCTCTCGGGCTCCTGGATTAGGCTGAACAAGATGCTGGCTCGGGCCTGAGAAAGGGCTTGCGGCCACTTGGGCCTAGGCCACGCTCAAAGAAGCATGCGCGCGGGCCTGGACCAAGCCTGATCCTGCGGCCGCTTGGGCCTGGGCCGCACTTAAGGAGGCTGGCGCATGGGCTGGGCTACCGTGGATGCGGAGGCGGGCTGTGGGTTTGGGTTTGAGACCCGGACCTGGAAAGAGAAAGGGGTGAGGGGAGTGGAGTGGCCACTCAATGGGGGGGGGGTTGGAATGGGTTTGGAATCCCTGAGATAAGAGGGAAGTGGTTTCTGTGGTGTGGTCTGTGGAGTCGGGGAGGGACGGATGGGGCGAGGGAGGCGACGGCCGGAGGAAGGGCGGCGTGCGGAAGGGCGGCGAGCGGAAGGGGAGGCGGAGAGGGACCGGTGCGGAAGCGACGCAATGTGGGTGGGCGCGAAGGAGAGTGGCGAGCGGCGACGCATGGGCGGTGGTGCATCGATGGCGGCAGCAGCGGCGGACACCCTCTAGGGTTTCCTCTTCATCGGGAGCAGAGGTAAGCAGTTTTTTTTTTAACGTGGAAGCACGTGCGGCTTCGCACGTGCGGGAATCACGTGCAGATCACGTGACCCTACGGAGTTTTTTTTCCTCTGGAATGAATTCGGGTTGCTAAAAAAAATTCACGGGTCTATGCCTGACCTGTTAGTGGACTGAAACCTCCCGACGATTTCGGGAGGCTGCGTCGAGATCCGCGCTGGCGGTTGCGGTGGAGCTCCGTGACCTGTGGTGGCAGTCGGCGACCGGTCACCAGCTCTGGGAGTAGTGGCCGTCGAACACTGGTGGCTGCTACGGTGGATCTGGGGGCTCCTTCCCTGTTGATGCCGACGGCTGCTATGGTGGACCTGAGACCACCGATGGCTGTTCTCGTTGGGGCTCAGTGACAGTGATGCGAGAAAAGAGGTGATGCTTCTCTCCTTTTGGCAACGCAAGTTGTGCGTGGCCCTTCAACACGCTCCGGCGTTCGTGGAGTGAGGGGTACGATGAAGAACTCGTGCGGCAGCCTGATACGCGGGATCGGGGGCTTTTCTGCCATGCACCAGGGTATGTTGCTTTGGCACAAAGGCAAAGCACGACTCTGATACCAAGTTGATGACGAACCGAGACGGGAAAGGGGTGCTGTGGCACCTAGTTGATGCAGAACTGAGGCGTGTACGGTTGTTGTGGTGACAAGTTGAGGCAGAATTGAGGTGTGAACGGTTGCTGTGGCGACAGGTTAGAGAAAATAGGAGAAAGGGGAAGGAAGAAAGGAGGAGAAGAAGAGAGCAAGGAGGAAAGGAGGGAAGAAGGGAGGAAGAGAAGAGACGTGGGGGAAGAATTTTTAATTCACTTCATTGAAACCCTAATCATGATAAAAGTCCCCTATATATAGGGCCCAAACAAGAATAATTAACATAAACCCCTTACACAAAAAATAATTTCCAATAAAGCCCTAAAATAACACAAATAAAGCCCTACATAAAAATAAAATGCAAACAAGCCCAAAAATAACCTAAAATGCTAATGAAAATGGTGGACTAGACAGGCGGATGATCAACTCTGATGTCCCCATCAACAACGTATAAAAAAAAAAAAAGGAGAAGAGTGACCTTTTTTCATATTTTTCTGGCAAGAGGGGTTCTTGAGTTGTGATCAACAAGCGTTTTTCAGTTATGTAATTACGCTTACGGCTAGTGATACAACCCTATCTACAACAAGTAAGTATATTTTTTTGATCTGTTTTGATTATGATAAATTATCCTACATTGGTATCAGGGCCTTTAGGGTTGTATTCTAGTATATTTGTGAATTAAAATAATGGTTTGGTCACTATTTTGAGAATAATTCACATAAACTAGATTTTTAGATCAAAAATGGTAACTTTCCATATACATGTTATCTTAATCTGAAAATTTTCGTGGATGTAGCCAACATATAGGAGAAGCTACAGTAAAAGCTTCATGACCCGACTCTTACTGTGGTGAGAGAAAACTCAAATCCTAGTTACGGAATCTGAAACTTTGAAGATTTATAACTTTCTGTATGATGCATAGTTTTGCATGATTTTGGTGTCATTGGATAGATCCTTTCACAAGCTTTCTGTGGATATAAAATTTGTAATTTTTGGACAAAAATTGAGAAAGTTATGAGGTCTGAAAGTTTTTAGAGTTTCTGAAATTTTGTCGGATTAAGTAGGAAAATGATGAACAGTAACTTTAACTATTCTACTATTCAATCTCCATCATAGAGACATCAAAATTAAATTTTGACCACACCAATGGACTCATCTAAATTTACTGAATTTTTCTGTGTCATTTATTTTATTTTTCTGAACATAAAATAAATTATTATTATTTTTGTTTCAGAATGAGAAGAAAATGACAGAAAAATTATTTTTTTTGGAAATTTAAAATTCTGAAAATTTTTGGTGGCTTCTGGGCTTTATGTTCTAGGGGGTTGAAGTCCAATGGGAGAAACAACTTACGTTTAGGACTTTATACCCTTCGAAAACATATGAAAAATCATTATTTTTCAATTTTTTGAAAAATCATAATATATTATATATTAATCAAAAAATTATGATTCTAGTTCTGAAAATTTTTAAATTTAATGCTTTTTCATATCAAGTACTTAAATTATATTTTCTTAGTAGTTGAATTTTTCACAATTGCCTCTGCATAATCCTTAGTATTTTCTTATGTGGGGACCGTGGGGTAGGTGGCATCTTCACCGCATAATAAAAAAGAAAAAAGGGGAAAGAGAGCTGAAGCCCAGAAAGCTGAATTGGAAATGGCTATAGCTAAGAAAGAAAAAGTTGAGAATGCTTTAAGGGCTGCCGCCAAGTATAATAGAAGGATGTTGCCCTATAAGTTTGAAGAATTATACTGCACCTTGATGTGCTATAAAATGGACCCAAATCACACCATTTGACAGCACTTTAAAGAAGTGGATAAATTAATAATGAATATTGAGATAGCTGGTTTTATTCCATTAGAAGAAGAAAAGGTTGAAGGGTTATGTAGGTTCTTATCGGCCCGTTGGGCTACAATGGTTAACAATAGTTGGACGCAATTGGAGTTCCTTAAAAAGGAGTACAAAGCTATGAAACAAATTTTGTGCTATAAGTGGGAACTTGATTTGGAGTTAAATGTGCACAATGCTGCAAAGCGTGCTGCAACATTCTCCATTTGTTCAAATCCTCGAAGTACAAAAGGTTGCATTGGCCTATACCCCTGGATAGAAAAAATGGGACCTAAACTTGCAAACAATTTAATCAATAGAAAAATCCCAGTGTCTCAAAGTTTTAAAGCTGGAGATTAATGTACACATTGTTTGTACATTTCATAGAACTTATGTATGAAGTAGGACGAAATTTGTATTACTTGTGAACACATGTAGTTTGATGTGTATGCTAGATGTGATTTGTCCTATTGGGTATTTTTGCAATTAAATATTCTGTGCAATTAATTAATGTTGATTATATGGAAATATCATCTTAAGTGGGAGCTAAAATAACATTGTGATTGAAACTCTCATTTGAGAATTGTTTTTTGTGCAATGCAATTAAATACATGATGATGAAACATTTGTTTTACAAATGATGATTTGAAACATAGTGAACTTTCGAATTTGTACTTTTGTAAAATTATCATTGATTTAATTTACATGTGCACAAAGTTAGATATGTGTGTTTATTTTGAGTATTGATTAATGTCTTCTATTACTTGGTAGACCATGGCATCAAAAAATATAATAGCTGATCTGAATAAAGGTGAAAAATTGGATGGTGACAATTACAATATTTGGCACCACAATATCCAGTGTTCTTGAGGAACAAGTACTTGAATCCATTTATTAGAAAATGGATGATCCTGGTAAAGGGAATAGCGCTCAGCATATAAGAGATATGGAGGCTTATCAAGCATGGAAACAAAAGGATACTTTAGCTAGTGGAAATTTAATAAGCTCCATGATTGATGATCTCATCTGTGAATGTGAGCAATTTCTAATTGCTCATGAAATGTGGGTATATTTGAAAGATAAGTTTGGGGGAACCACCGTGACCAAACTCCGACAGCTGACTATAAAGTTTGACACATACAAAAAACGTCCCAATCATACAATTAAACAACATCTAAAAGAGATAGGTAATATGATTAGGGAGTTAAAATTAGCTGGTCATATACTCACGGATGAGCAACAAGTACAAGCTTTAATCCGGTCTCTTCCCGATAATTAGGAACATATGAAGATAAATCTAACCCATAATGATAGCATAAAGACTTTTGCTGATATTACCCGCCACATTGAGCTAGAAGATGAGCGACTTGGAGCAACAAGAGCTCCTAGTCTTGCATATGTGGGTGAAAATGGTGCGCTGGGAGCTTCATGCTCCAAACGTAAGCGCAGCTGGAATAAGGGAAAGAAGGGGAAGGAGACTGGAAGAGGACCCAAAAAGAACAAAACTGATCACCATAAAGGTGGCAAGTGTTATGGCAAAAAGAAAGACAAGACCAAAATGTGGTATTTCCATTGCCAAAAGTTATGCCACTTTGCTCGTGAGTGCAATGAGTTGAAGAAGGTAACACCATTAAACTTTGCTTCTCATTGTGTTGCTTATGTTTCTAGCTTTGTTATGCTAGCTGAATCTAATCCTATGTGGACTGTAGACTCAGCAGCCACCGACCATATAGCTAGAGATCGAGAAGCATATGTGGAGTACCGTTGAGTGGGAGCTGGTACAAGGTGGATACATGTGGGAAACAACTCCAGAGTTGCGGTTAAAGGTATTGGCATATGCAAATTCAAATTGCATGGTGGTCGAACCTTATACCTACATGATGTTCTTTATGCACCGGACATGTGACGGAACTTGGTCTCTAATTCTGTTTTATTGGGTTTAGAATATAAGCTTGTTTATGATACAAAATCCTAAGAGAGTCCATGCTTAAAGCAGGTGCAACTTTCATGCTGTGTAAACTACCTTACAGAAGATAAATTTAGAAAACAAAACCCATAATTGGTAAAGATTCATAATTACGTGTCATCTTAAGTGTTCTTCCTGCCCCCTCCCCACCCCAATTCTTTCTTAATTTCTTTTATTCGACAAATCTGAACTTTTTCGTATTTCTTTTGAACTTTGATTATGTTACATGACTTGGATAGTTGACATGATATACAAGTGTGTGACTAAAGAACAAGGTAAAGGAGGAATGGGAATGTAGGGGTTAGAGTTATATAAGTGGAGAAAGTCAAAAACATCAAAACTCTTTTTAAGTTTACTATTTGGAAGCATATAATTTAAATAATTAGGATTAATCTTTTGTCACATAAACAAAAGGATAGCATTTTGAGAAATCTAATAAGTAGAATATGAAGATCATATGTAGACTTAAATGTGAAAAGAATACCTGCAAGCCCGACAAGCAACAACAATCTCATCATGGTCAAGACAAGAGCTGACTTCAAGTTTAAAACTATGATTACAATACTCTTAGGTTATGTTCCATAACACCCTTACCTAATGAAAGAATCAGCCAGGTTACTTGCTAGGAGGTCTAAAGCTTAAATTTGGGCCATCCGTATTGAGGTCATTGATGCAGCATAGCATTCATCAGATATTAGATAGGGTGGAACAAGATGTATCCCAAGAGTTGCATCGAACATTTCTTGGTTTTGCTTCAAGTTGAGAATTTTTGCTGTAGGCTTCTTCCTTTCGCATAAACTTCTGTAGGCTATCAGGTATAAGTACCAGGAGAGCTCATAGAGGATTTAGATGCCGTCCAGTATATGAAGTTTGAAAATATGAAAATTTTGACAGTATTATGCATACATATATCCATGGTAACTTCTAGATTTGCACAGTTATATTCTTTTATGTTAATTAGGGCTGGCCTTTGTCGAACATTTTAGGAATCTGTAAAGGATTTGTGGATACGTCTATTGCAGGCAATTCTTAGGATTTGGATGTTTTGAGACAGTAACATTCATACATATAGAAATAGTATTCATATATGTTAATAAATTGTCTCTGCATAAAAAGAAAAGAAAAGTTTTAGATTCACATGTACCAATGCATCATTAGTAGGTCCTATTTTTGTGCTTTACAAATGTATTGATAGTAGAGATCATAGTCTCATGGGTTTTGGGTGGTTCGAGATGTACTTTTTTCCTAAAATATTCAAGGTTGAGCTCAATGTCGTTGGCTCCAAATTTTACCCTAATCCATCGTCTGCAGTGAAGCTAAGATATGGAGGTGCTCTTTATTGGCATAATTATAAACTGCTGCTAAAAATTCTTATAAGTGGGGCTTTTACTTATGCTGGTAGGTTTTACTTTGGATGCCTCTGAAGTTAATCACCAATTGAGCATAATAATTAGTTGGCAAGATTTAAAAATTGCCATTAATAAAATTTATGTAGTATAAAAACTTATCAGCAGGCTTTATTTGGAGGCCATTGCAAGGGTTAGTTACCAAGCAGACTATAAGGCCCAATATTGATTTTTTCAAATGTTATTCTGCAGTCTTCCCTGCCTTCCTACTGTCCTCTTGTTTTTTTTTTTTTTTTGCTTCTCTGCCTTCCTACTGTCCTCTCTTTCCTTTCTTTGTGCACATTCGATGTTGCTTAAGAAAAGTCTTTTGGGGACTTTGAAAGTGAAATATGTGTTTTCTGAGAATCTGGTATGAGCTTCTGTCTAGGCCTTCAATTGGTGGATATCCTAGGTGTTTCAGTGGACTCTGAGCTTTGACAATTGCCCTCTTTCCCTCTATCCCTCATTGTGATAAAGCAAAAATACCACCTCTTCCCACCTCACCTTTTGTAATGTGAAAATCCTAACTCCAAAATCAAACCCTAAACCAACTCTTATTTCTCTTTCTTTTTTTTTGGCAATATTAGGATTTTTATTTTCTTTTTGCTTATTTTTCTCTTGGAATTGCAGAGAAGTCCTAACCGATTACTTGAAGATGCTGATGCCACCCGGGCATTTTTAGATCCTGTTTTCTGTTCTTTGTAGGTAGGGCTGGTGGATCCAAGAGAAGCTTGGATCTTAGTCTAATTTAGGTTTTTTTCCCCTTTTTTTTGTATTATTTTTGGTTATTCTGAAGGGTCTTTGAGGAAGGTGTGGATATAGGCATTCCTTGAACCTCTGCTATTATGGGATTTGATTACAAATTTGTCACCTCAAGATCACCTTTTCTTTTTCATTTATTATTTTCTGATATTCTTGATTTTCCTAGATATTCTAGTTAATTTATAGATTTTCAATATTTTCTGCCCTGTCTGATCATGCTATAGAAGCCCATGGCAGCATATTGAATGATAAAATTCTGAGATCATCATCATTGCCTCTTTTTGTTATACCGACCATCAACATGATGCAATAACTCTAAGGACCAAGGTCCGCCGTACCGGTACCGGTGGCGGCCCGGACCGGTACGAAACCGGTCTCGTACCGGTGGCGTACCGGTCCGAACCGGTCCCGTACCGGTCCCGTACCGATTTTTCAATAATAAACTACCGGTACCGGATTTCATGCTAATCCGGTACCGGTCTCAGGCCGGACCGGTACGGCAGACCATGCTAAGGACATTATATAAGCTAATCTATAGATTTTAGCCAGTAGATATCTGGACAACAAACCAAATGATCATCCATCTGAGCAGGCCAATTCGCTAATGCTGAAGTTTATAGTTGAGTTGACATCTATGTTTATTTTCAGTTTAGTAAATTAATACAGCATGCGCCTTCATGTATCATGTGTTTATAAATTTAACTACATAGCAAGTGTCGAGACATCATATGTACTGATTAGATATGCACAACCATTTTTCATTTAGGGTCTTCCATTAATTTATCATTTTTATGTGTCACAAGAAATTGTGCCATGGTATAAGCATGTCTCTCCATTTAGTTGACTTCTGATATGAATATTCTTTTCTTTATGGTGCTAGAGTTTTTTTATATACTTCTATGCATCAACACGTACTTCTGCTCATGGATTTACATACATGAAGTCTGAATGTCTTGATAATTCAGCCAGTGTTGCTTATATGACAGTGGAAAGTTGGCTTGGTGCGATATCGTGGAAAGTCTGCATCTATTTATTAGCTTGATGATAATAAATATTTGATCATCTGATTTTCTTTTGTTATTACAGTTTTTCCTTTCATGTTGCTTCTTTACCTTCACAATCACAGGTACATTATCTAAATTTTTAGCATTATTTTGTCACTAACTTACCGTGGTACTGGTCAAGTTCTTTTTCTATCTTGGGGTAATTTGTACATCACTTGTTGTGGTTATGAAATTTTATGATCAGATGACACTATCTTTTTTATAGATTCATATTACCTTGATCTACAATCCTGGTTTATCAATTGTCATCTATCTACATCTTTTACTTGATTTTTGTCTACATACCTTGAATGCTGTCTAGAATAGCCGTTCATTTTCTCATAAGAATCACTCATGCTGATTTAGAAAATGATAACTTTATATTGCACTCTGAGCTTTTTGAGTGGGTCTTTAATTGGGTACCTATTGCCAAGTGAAGGGAGTTCAAATTCAGCATCGCAAACCAAGCTCCTTAAATACGCTTGAGTTTAGCTTGGCAAAACTATTATCTTTTTCCTGAATGAAAATGTATGACCAACCGCTAATCGCTGTGAGAATAGTATTATTTGGCCATAGTATGCACCTATGGATTTCATAGTAATGTTACTTGGAAATTTTTCTATTACATTTACTAACAGGTATTATCATTGTAACGGAAATTCAATACACGACCAAATTCAGAATGTTGGTTGCTAGTTAGTTGTGCTTGTAGTTTTGTAAGATTGTTCAATGAGCCATTGTGTCCTACAGCAAGCAGTTCTCGGAATGCGATCCTTGTTCTGCAACTTACCCGTACAACTACAGCAGGACTTTTTTTTGTGAGAAAATCCCACAGGGCAAGTAAAGTATAAAGCTTACATACTGTAGTAGGAAATCTGCAGCTTTGCAAATAAATAGCTTTTTTCTATGCTTTTTTCTTATTTAAAGATCTCTGGTCTTGTATTTGCATTATGACATTGCTGGTCTTGTACTTTAATTGGTATCACAGTAACTGAACTTTATTCTTTACACTCCTGATGAATTGTGGAATGCCATTCTATAGTATTGTGATATTTCAATTTCAAAAAGAAAAAAAAAATTCCCAACCAATTTTGAGATAGCATGTTTCATTTTAGGCTAAAAGCTAACTAAATTTTGCTAGCCTTCTTGGAGTAGAAGCTAATTAGATTTTTCTAGTCTCTTTAAGAGAACATTTCATTCTCGGATTCCGAAGATCAAAATTTGGAAATCATCTTATGTGGTAAAAAAGGAAATTTAGGGTTTTGAGATTTGAAAAAAGATATATGATGCTTTCATTGAGATTTGAACTCAAGACCTCATGCTTACTAAACGGGTGCTCTAACCAACTGAGCTATGAAAGCAAGTATGAATTGCTTGTGAAAAAACGACCTGAGTTTGGTAACTTACAATCTTAATTTTTCTATGTTCAATTTGTCAAGACTTAAAATGTAATAGAAACTCTTTTTAATAATTTTAACATTTGCTTTTAGAGAATTCTGAGTAAATTTTTCTATGTTGAATTTGTCAAGACTTAAAAGGTAATGGAAACTCTTTTTAATAATTTTATTATATCTTTTAGAGAATTCTGAGTTCTGACTTTCGAGACCTGGCTAAATGTCTGTGTTGTACCCCAGTTTTAGCTCAAGCTCCCCAGCATATGAAGATAATAGATGTTTGGTTGCAACTTTGGTTCCAGGGTTTGAGTCAGGGCCCAAGGCTTCGAGAAAGAGCTGGGAAGGTAATGTGGAGCTGAAGGAGGAGTAAGGGCAGAAAAAAGCATGACTAAAATCTACCAAAGAAAGAAAAAGGAGCAAAAATGAAGCTGAAGAACTTCTGCAATTTCTTTTTGATAGTTCAGATCCAATCACCAATGGCTTTTCTATGTAAAGCTGCCTGGCCTTATACTATTGTACTAGCATTTCTCTTATTTAGTTTTTATCCTAATTTAAAGTTATTTTATGTTACAGATTTACAGTTGAGCAATATTTCTGTAAAATAATGTCACCATGTCTCTCTTGTTTTTCAGGTTGAACACACTGAGAAGTGAAATTGCATAGAGAATTGTTTCATTTCTTTCATTTATTCTTTTGTTTGATTTCTGGGTCTTTCTGATATTAAGATATATATATACACACACACACACACACACACTTATTTATGTTTTGGATCAACTTAAATTTGATGGATTAATAATATGCATGTGTTTGATATATTCATGATTGGACAGGCGATTTATATGTTCATGTTTTTCTGTTCAGTAAAAGTGCATATTATTGACGTTCCATTATCATTATTCACCAGATGGGTTGATCAGGAAAACGAAAGCATAATCTACAAAAAGAGCAAAGACTCACAGAGGCAACCAAAATATACAGGTCAAGTTCACAGGAATCTAAACCAAGTATTCATACAATGTTGAACAGAGTCACGGAGATCATCTATCTCCACCATCAGGCAGTAGCCTTCTTGACTGCAGGGGACTTAATGGACTTGGGTTGCTTCGGTTTCGCGAGGATGGGCTTCTTGTCCTTCTTAACCTCCGGTTTTTTCTTAGCTTTTGAACTTTGAGACTAAAACAGAGCAGCAGCACCAGTCTTCCTCTTGACCGGAGCAGAGACAGCCTCCTTTACTGGCTTCTTCTCCTTTTCCTACTTCCTGGTCTCCCTTCACCTTCACAAGCTTGCCCCTTGGCGGTGAAAGTCCTCAACTGGATGGCCAAGACCTTCTTGTAGTTCGCCTGCGTCCCCTCCATTTGCTTGGCAATGGCGCAGGGGCTGGAGCCAGTCTTCTCATTGAGCGCCAAGATCGCATCTTTGATCATCTGGAAATAGGGAGGCTAGGAAGGGGCGGAGTCTTTCGGGTCTATGAGCTTCTTCACCTTCGCCGGCTTCTCCTGCCAGAGCTGGGGCTCCGTCGGGGCCTCCGCCGGTGGCTCAGCAAGAACCTTTGTAACTATGCATAGAATACATAGCATTTTTACTGGATTCATGATTGGACGGGTGATGTATATATTCATGTTGACAGGAACTTTTGTGCTTTTACATGAGGCTTTTAACGTCAGTGAAAGCCGCCGCTATAAGATCCAGGTTTCAGCACAACCAGATCTGCATTTTCAGCATCAGACATGACTAGTGCTGAGAAGTTTGTTGGAAGCTCAGAAATTTCAATGGCAGTTCTTCGTGACTAGAAGTTTGTTTAGTGCTCATCATGGTGGTAAATATATGTTTTATTTGAAAAGTATCCTCTGCTATGATTGCTTTTTAACAGGCAAAAAGACACCTGATAAAAATTTTAGTGTATATTAGCTCATCATTCTTTGATGCTGTAACTTTTACCTGTGATTTTTGTAGCTGTGGTGGTAACTCAAGACCCAATTTGTTGTCGATCTTTGGATCGGGGCTCAACAGATTAAAATGTTTACTGAGGAAATGGAGAGGTACATTCTGACTTCTGAGTATGAGTTTCTATTGAATAAGAAACTCGGCAACTAGAAGCCACATCCTCTAGAGGTTCTAAATTCGATTCTTAGAAGGTGCATTTCACAAACTGTAATATCCCGAAAAAAAAAAAGAATGGATGGGCCGGCCCGAAAAGACCGGGCCCATCCATCTAATACGATCGTGCCCTAGGCTCGATCGTGGAAGAAGGAAGATTTCAGGTGGGGCGGCGGCGTGAGTCGATCGCCGGAGGAGACGAGTGTTGGAGAGAAGATCCGGCCGGCCGCGGAGGAAGCCCTAAAGCCCTCCGTCCTTCAAGAAGATCCCCACAAATCGGGTGAAAAGTTTGGGATCCGAGGGGGGTTGCTCACGGATTCTTCCACCCATCTCTCGTTGGAGCACCCCGTCGGACTGAGGTAAGCATGGCTCCCTTCCTTATGCTTCATGTTCTAGATTTTGGGTGGTGTTGGAGGGGTTTTTAGCCGGTGAAATCGTCGAAGAGGGGTCCGAAACAGGGTACCCCTGTTTCGGCCTCTCTCCTCCGGATTTTTGCCGCCACCGCCGTCCGTCGGTTGGTCGAGATCCATGGCATATGGGGGTTGATCGGGACTGTGGGAGGTCGGAGAGGGATTTTCCATAGTTTATTGTGAAGGGAAGTGATGGATCCGAGGTGACTCCATCTTCTCCTTACCTTTCCCCTTCCCTTCCTCTCGTCGGTAGGCCGCCGGCCGGCGACGACGGTGAGGTCGGAGCCGTTGTGGTTGCCATTGGGCGAATGCTGAGCCACTGCTATGATGGTTTTCGGTTGATGATTGGAGGAGAGAGAGAGGTGGTCTGCCGTTGATGATAGGGGGAGGGGAGGAGTGGACTTTGGTTGATGATGGAGGAGGGGGGAAGGGAGGAAAGATGTATGCCGGTTCTTGGAGAAGAAGAGGAAAAGCCTCTTCTCTTCTTCCCTTGGTCGGCCACCATCGCCGGCGACCGCAATAGTGGCGGTCGGCGATGGTTCGGCCAGTGGTGTTGTCGGGTTGGGGGAGGAAAGGGCACAGCCACCATGGCTGTTGC
>JAOXJJ010000001.1:9269148-9282372 GCA_025769935.1 Phoenix roebelenii
TCATGCAAGAGAACTAGAACATAATTAAATGAACAAGCCCAAGAAAAGTGGAAACCTTATTACCTGTCGTGAAGTAGACAATCAGAATGTGTGCTCATGGAATGGGGCGATGATCGGTGCGCGGTTGCAGTTGATGGACCTTTTCAATTGGCTTCAATTGGCTTCTATTTGGATCTTATCATAGCACGTTGGCTAGTCTACTGGGCTTGTAAAATGGAAGAGAGTGGACCTGCTGAGTTTGTGAGATGGGATTAGGCCTTTGTAGTGATGGCATGTTGGCTTGGGCCTGTGAGGAGGCAGTGGGTGGTTTGGCCCAAAAGGGGCCTGTCTGGGGGTCGATGGAGAGGTGCTCAGGTGAGTTGCAATGGCCAAAGAAAATAAGAAAAAAAGGATAAGGGCAAAGGGAGGGCGGCGAGCTGTGGGTGAGGAGGCGGTGGTGAGCGGTGGAGGGGTGCGACAGTGGTGCAAAAGGTGAGGAAAGGTACACGGTGGGGCAGTCGAGCCGTGAGGAGGAGAGGTCGGCGGAAGGAGGGCGGCGTGCGGCTTGTGGAGTCGGCCGGTGGTGAGGGAAATGGGAGGGGTGTACGAGGAGGCTGGCGACATCGGCTCGGGCCCCGACGGGATGGTGGCGTCGACTGGAACGTCGACGAAGGCGGTCGTGGAGGCGCAGACGGTGCAGCTCGGTGGGGAGTTCGGGGTGGGGCGGCACCGGCGGACACGGCGGAGGCCTCAGCGGCGACGGGAGGCGGACGGCGACTTGGGCTCTGGTGGCACGGCGGCCGGACTCGGGCGGCGCGGCCACGGAAAGTGGGAAGAAGATGACAGGGGTAAGTTTTTTTTAACCCTTTACGGGTTCGGATTATCGGGTTCGGGTTTCGGTTGAACCCGCTCCGATAACTGTGAAGCCCAGCATGTGTAGATCACGTGCAATTTTTTTTCCTCCGGAACGGATCCGAGCTAGTGGGGTGGGCCAACGGGTCTGAAACTTACCCGTTGCCTCAACCTTCTTCAACCTCCCGATGGATTCGGGAGGGCGTCCCGTACTTTGCGGTGGCAGCGGCGGGGCGGGCTCTGATGGTCGTGGCGGAGAGCGGTGATCTCGACTGCGGCTTCGTGGTCCGCGGCGACGGGTGTCGGCTGGTGGCGCGAGGGGTCTTCTCCGGCCGACTGTGGACCGCGTGGTTGGAACCCTTGGCGGCGTTGCTAACGGGGGGATGGGCACATCCCGGTGGTGCTCAGTGGAAGGGGAAGCGGGATGCTCGGTGGAAGGAGAAACAGCGGCCGGTGGTGAGACAGAGGAGGTGGAGCACAGTGAGGGGTACTGCGTGGCGGAGGCGAGCAGGGTGGTGTGGCGGCGTTCCTCTCCCGTGTTCGGCCACAGACGGTGGCGGTAGGTCGCGGCCGAAAGGCTTTCCGTCGGACTAGGGGCGGCGGGTTTCCGTGGGTCGCGGTGGTCTCCGGTGGTGAATCGGCGGCGAGCGTGCCCTCTTCCGGGTGGTGCGGCCACGAGCGGGCAAGGGAACGACAGGAGAAGGCGGGTCTGCGAGGGGTGCCGGGCCTTTCTCCTCAGGAAAACAGATGAAGGTTTTCCCCTCTCTTCTTTTGCGTGAAGGCCGAGAGAGAGGAAAGACAAAGGACTGGATCGTAGCTTTGGCGGCAGGGGCAAAGCCGAGGCTCTGATACCAAGCTGATGTAGAACCACGATGGGGGAAGGATGCTGTAATGACAGATCAGAAGATAGGGGCAAGGAAGAAGAGGAGGAGAGGAAGAGAGGAAGAGAAGAGGGGAAAGAGAGAAAGAGAGGAGAAAGAACGTAGGGAAGAAAATTTTAATCACTTCATTCCACCTTAATCATGAAAATAGTTTCCTATACATAGGGCCCAAATACACAATTTGCATAAACCTCCTTACACGGAAATAAATCCTAATAAGCCCACAAATAACACAAATAAGCCCTGAAATGCAAATAAGCCTAAAAATAATAAATATGTAAATAAAATGGTGGCCTAGCTGATGTCCCCATCAACTCCTTTCGGGTGGAAAAATAATGGACCCAATCCGGGTCTGGCTCAATCCAGGGGCTCAGGATCATCTGGATGAAGGGCTCTGATGTCCCCATCATAATCACCAAAGAAATCTAGCCTATATGATGAACAACTATTTCTGTAAACAGAAACTTCAGAAATAATTTAGACTCAGCTGACCTACAAATATGTACAATAACTCGCAATATAAAGAAATAATGCAATAAACGTAGCTTTATAAATAAAAATAATAGAAAATTAGCAATGCATCCAAAATCAAACTCATGATAACCTGCAGAAGTCAAAAATAATTTGAGCTGGGTGTTTCGATCTCAGGTAAGAGACTGCGAGTATTCGAGTGTACCGGATTTGTGCAACGGGTCCAGAGCAAGCTAGAGGGTTGGCAGACAGCGTCTCTATTTATGATGGGTAGAGTTATGCTGATCATATCTGTATTGGGCTTCATGCCCATCTATCTCATGCAACACAGTGGTGCCAAGGTCAGTACTACCGAAGATCGAGCGACTTCTTCGGAGCTTTTTATGGGGCTCGTATAAAGGGGATTGAGGGTTGCACCCGGTGGCATGGGAGAGTATCTGTCTCCCTCTTAGTGAAAGTGGTCTAGGGGTTCTGTCTCTCCTAAAGAGATGGGAGCTGCTCCTTGCCCGGCATGCCACCCGTTTCATTCTGAAGCCGCAGAGGTTTTGGAGCCGGATCATGATTGCCCGGTATGGGGGGTGGGCCTAGAGGGCTGGGCTTGAGGAGGGCGGAGATGTACCTTTTTATGGCGCGAGATAGCGAGGTACCATCTTCCCACGAGAACTGTTCTTGGAGGACGAGGACCTAGGATCCCACTGGGGTGTTTGGTTTGCGGTGTGTTCGAAATGATGGACCATGCCTTGTTTCAGTGCACATGAGCTAGGGTGACTTGGCATCTAGCAGGGGTCTCGCAGGAGGTGTGGAGACGTAGGGACCAGTTCTTACAGGCCCTACGTCAGGGCTTGGAGTCTCCGATGCTTCGTCAAGAGGCGGTTCGAGCGAGTTGTACGGCATACCAGATCTGGTTGGCCAGAAATGCTCGTACATTTGATGAACGACGTATGTTACCGAGACTTTGATAGCTCGGGATATCTGGGGTTCCCAGTCTACTTCGGCAACATCCTGTACGATGTTTTTTATCTGGAAGCCCCACTTCCGAGTTTCCTCAAGGTCAATTTTGATTGGTTGGTTCTGGACGGTGGCACGAGGGGAGGTGCAGATTTTGTTATTCGGGACTCGTCTACCAGGGTTGTGGCTGTTGGGGGCAATCAGTTATTTGACACTTCAGTTTCGAGTATAGAGCTGAGAGCTGTTTGGGCAGGTCTTCGCCATGCCCGGTGCATATTACAGGCCAGGTCCATCATCCTGAAGGGTGACTCAGCCACCATTATCAGTTAGATCCGGGGGGTCTAAGGGGTAACGATTGTGACCACCTATTGCTTCGGGACATTTGGGCTATGGTGAGGGATGGAATGGCTTTTCAGGCCAAGCATGTATACCGCGAAGCCAGTGGGGCTGCAGATTGGGTGACTGCTTATGTAGCCTGTCACTCCGGCGGTACCCTATGGGTTGGAGATGGGGAGTTGCCCTTGGCACTCCGAGGTATCCTATTTTTTGACTTTATTGGGTATATCCGCACTCGTCCGGTATGATCCACCTGTCCGAGCAAAAAAAAAAACATACTAGAAAATAAACTAGTAAAGCAAGTTATGATAATCCGACGCGGGATAGAAACTGAGAAACTAAAATGATATAAATTGAGATGATAATTAAAATAGAGTCATTGGGTACATACTCGCCGCGGAAGAGGTTAATGGTTAGGATATTAGACATTTTTTCCCATTAGCTAGCACGCGGAGAAGCACCCTCAGGATGTAAATGCGAGGTAGCAAAGGAGATTGAAATAAATGAAAGAATCCAGCACTCCACTCATTCTTAATCACAAATTGCTCCAAAATAATGCCCCCCCAATAATCTCAGAAGAATCACAGCACACCATGTGATAAATCTCGTGATAACAATCCAAAGACCAACAGTTACTGTCATCATTAAGAGAGGATGAGAGCGAAGACAAGAGAGCATCCCATGACTGCGGCAGATGCCGGCATCGTCGCCGCCGCCCCTAGGAGTGGAGATGGGGAGGGGGATTGCACCATCTCGTCCTCCCGCTCCGCCGCCGCAACCGTGCAGAGAGCGAGCAGGAACACCACCGCACCACCAAGAAGATGCTGGTCCATGCCATAGGATTGAGGTAGAGCCGGCCCAATTCTTGAACGACTGAGGCAGTCGCCTGCTCTGGCTAAGGCCCACCATGGAGAAGGCATCAAAGTTAAAATAGAAGGAAAAAATAGTATTTTCTAGTGAATCCGCTTTAAGCCGGCCCACTGCCTGAGGAAAAAAAAAAAAAAAAAGAGAAAAGGGGGCTCTATTAATGAGTTCGGGCTGAGGTAGGAACGAGAGCCGCGGAGCGCGAGAGGACGCGGAAGCGACAAAAGCTGAGAGGAGTGATGGGCCATCGTATAGGAGTAGTTTCTAAATAAAATAATAATAATAAAAAAGACCAGCTGGTGTGGGGCCCAGCGCAGGCAGCCTGGTATCCAGAGGCGGCGGCTCTTCCTTCACAGGTCACAAATACAATATTTTTATCATTGCGAACCTACAATTAATTCAAATCAAGTTATTTATTTGAGGGTTTTTTTTTCATCTTGGATCCAAGATTTTGCCAAAACTGTATATTTTTTTATTCCTTTTTGCAAAACAATTCAGATAAAATTATTGATAGATGGGGGGAGATGAACCATGGCAATCCATTTTTGGGACTGGTAACAGGGCAGCTGCTGAAGGATGCACAGCTCCTTACGATGCAATACACGTATTGTAGATGATCCTAGTTTATAAATCAGTTCTTATGGATCCCATTTGTAGGCATAAAGGATGCATCAATGCATTTCCCCTGTTAGCAATGTTAATTTTCCTAGCATTTTCTGTTTCCTTGAGAAGAAAATTAAGCCTCAACCTGCAATCAAACCAAACCAAATCAACCTTGCAATTGGAATCATTTGTGGTGTGTTGCTACTTTTCTGCGTCTAAATAGCCGAGATTGGTGAATTGCCTCTGTCAACAGCCTGGGCTTTGTGGGCTCCTCTCTACATATCAGCAATGTTGTGGTCCATGACAGTCTACACTCGGCCGTGCCACCAATCATCTTCCTGATGGCCTACGTCCTAACGATAAAATAATGCCTTCGATTACTGATCCATTTAACAATTAGCCACCCACTGTAGTGGGCCCAACTTACGGTGCTCCCACATGAGTGACACCCACTATCCACAAGGCAGCAAATTCATCCGATAGTCTTCCACAAATGTTGTCCATTCATCGGCGAACCACGCTAAATAGCTACCATATCATCTATCTCAGATATGATTATGAACGGTTATTACTTATCCAAGTCCCTCACATTTCAGTAATGAATGGCAACCATTCATTTCCAATATAGATAACGTGGTGGCTATCCAACATGATATTATATTGTGCAGTGCAAAAAATCTCACTAGAGGATCCAAACATCATTCATTTATGGAAGCTTGGCCATGCAAACATATGCATCTCGCCCCTGATCAGCCATTAGTAACTAAACTGACCCGGTCATCTCGTTCGCCCAGCGCCTGAAAATTCCCATGCACATGGCCCCACGTAAACGGCGAAACACCCGCCCACCACCGCATGGAGGGCCACCAACCCCACAAATAAAAGCCCTAATAAAACAAAGGCCGCAGGACTCTAACCTCTCTCTCTCTCTCTCTCCCCCCCCGTTAATTAAACTACTATCTATGGCAAAACCAATCACCAACCCTTCCTATAAAATCCCTCCCACCGAATTCCTTGCCCTGCTCTCAAGCTTTCTGAGCACAAAAGCATTCAATAGAGGGGTCTCCATCCAAGCTTTTCAAAGATCCAAGGCAGGCTTCCTGCAGCTCGACCACGATGGAGATGAAGACGATCGTTTGCGCCGTCCTCGTCGCCGCTGCCTCGGCCACCACCGCGCTGGCTGCTGAGGCCCCGGCACCGGGCCCCTCCAGTGGCTCATTCGCGGTCGCCCCTGCCTTCGAGACCCTCGTCGCTGCCTCCGTCCTCTCCCTCTTCGCCTATTACTTGCACTAGATTCTTTGCAGGAGAGAAGTTTCCGTTGTGGCGTGTTCTCAAAATGAATGAATAATTAATTCCTCATTTGGTTTAATTCCTTGGCAAATCTATGCATTAATTATTCGGTTCGGTTCCTTCTTTTTGTCTCATATCGCACTTGTTCTGGCGATGAAGGGAAGGTTGGATTGTGAGATTGGTTTGTGTTGCATTTGCTCGGGTGATGATGAATTGAATGCAATCCCACACGTTGTTGCGTGATCTCAATTATTAGTTGCGACTTGGGTTGGTTGAATTATGCTGGATTCCACCAGCCTTACATGTCTTGTTTTGTTCTCTGCCATTGATCAATTCATGGACAGAATGAAATAGTATATATACTTCAGGCTATAAGAGGATTATACCCTGAAGACCTGTGCTTGCTTGCTTGTAGCTTCTCTTAGACCAATTGACTCCAAAATTGAAGGAAGGTTAAATATTAGGTTTAAAACCACAGCTGGGATAATTAAAATCGTCGGTTATATTTAAGGCATAGATGTCGGCCACATTGAAAGAAAAGTGGTTTTTTGTTCTTATTTGCATCTGATGCCATAAGTGAATAGATTAGGATGTGTTTGAGAGGTACTAGAGATGGCAAATTGGGGCTTGAACAAAAGCTTCAAAAATAAGGCTCAAGAGGGAACCATGTATGTTCCTAGAATAGTTTCTACTGATTGGATTGCCTCTTTTGTTGTCCAATATTTTGATGGTATTCTTTGGGATGGCTATGAGATTATTCCACTCATGATTTTCTTGAATGTACTTATATTAGAACAGTATGACCTATCCGTTCTATCAAGAAAAAAAAGAAAAAGGGTATTAAACCCTCAAATGAGCTACCTAAACCTTGCGTATCCACCCAAAATCTGAATCTATCCGTTCTATCAAGAAAGAAAAAATAGATATTAAACCCTCAAATGAGCTACCTAAACCTCATGTATCCAACAAAAATATGAATACCGTCTAGTATGTAGTATCCAACCACCCTCCGTGCGGTGCACTAAACTCGGGAGTGACAACTCCAATCCTCTAATCTAGGGTTGTAGCAGGATCTTTGAATGTGCATGTGAGCAACCGAGGCCCCTAACGATGAGAGGGATTGAAAAACTAATGACCTGTAGAAGTAGAGGTCTCAAATCAAGAATGGAAGACTGTACAAAAATATGCAAGATTCTGATAAGATATACGATGCCACCGAGTGATAGAGCACCAATATCTGGACTCATATTGGTCTTATTTTGGAACGATTTGATCCATGATTTGCGAATATTTGGTATCCTATATATTATACTTGCTTGAGATAAGTTATGATGAAGGTAAATGGTATTTGTACAATTAATAATTTTAGGGCTGGAAGCAAGCGGGCCAGTTGTCTTTCTGTGCAGCCTGGGCTCGGCCCAAAAGATTCAAAGTTCGAGCTGGGCTAAGGTATGAACCTGATCTCAAGCTCCCGGCCCGAGACCGAAAGCAATCTCGGCCCAAAGCCCGATTGCGTTGGCTCGGTTTCGGCCCGAGGTTCTCCTTCGGGCTCCCACACAAAAGAAGAGAGGAGGGGGAAGAGAGAGAACCGGGGGAGGGCGGGGAGGAAGAAGAATGAGATTAGAGATTGATTGGGAAAGGAAGAGCGATTGGGAGGACGATAGAGAGAGAAAAAGAGAGTCTACGAGGGAGAGGAGAGAGATTAGGGGAGGGAGGGAGGGAGAGAGAGATAGAGAGAGAGCAGACAAGAGAAAGAGATCAGGAGGGATAGATTGGAGAGGGGAGAGAGAGAGATGGGAGGAAGAGGGGAGGGAGAGCAGAGGGGGAGAAAGAGAGAGAGAGAGAGAGAGATCAAGTAGGAGAGAGGAGCGGGGAGAGATAGATCAGGAGAGAGAGAAGAGGGGAGAGAGATCGGGTGGGAGAGAAAGGGGAGAGATTGAGAGGGAAAGACTAGAGAAGCGATGAGGACGGAGAGAGAGAGAGGGAAGAGAGAATGGACCGGAGATATTTTCAGCTGGCCCATTGTCAGGCTCGGCCTTGAAGTTGTGCCCAGGCTGGGCCAAGTCTATTCGGGCTCTATTTTTAGGCCCAGTTAGACCTGTACATTATTTAGCCTCGCCCTCAAGCTGGACCAATAGCTGGCCCGGCCTCAGCCCATTTCCAACCCTAATAATTCTTTTCTAATTTAGGATGGTACCAAGAAATACTAACAGAAGCAAGTAATTTTATATTGGCAGAAATATCGGTTTACGTCATTATAGCTACATATTGTTGCAAAGTTTTAGAATATCAACCAAAATTAGGGATGAAATTTGATAGGATAATATTTATGCAAATCTATTTTTGTATCCGAATCTATCTGAATATGAATAAAAATTTAAGCATTCGACTAGTATTCGATTCGCATCCATATTTGTGATACCTTGAATCTGTGAGAAATACATTGTGTAAATGAAAAGTGATTTGATAAGAATAACATGCAAATCAGACGGACAAAATATGATTTGGACTAATCTCGTTATGGAATAGCCTCCACGGGCATACATGTGAGATAGCTTTCATTAGCTTATGTATAGGATAGCATCCACAGGTTTATACGTGGGATTTTGTTTAGCAGTTTTGGACTGAGTTATAATCTTGGTCCGTCCCAAGTTAGAGAATATTGCTATTAAACTTGGAATTGAATTAATGAGAGATGGATGATAAAACACATAAAACGAATACTGAATAAAAGGTTTTACTTGTTGGTATGTTGTGGTATATCTCTTTTGATAAACTGGATATTTGATGTATGTATATACGGATATTTGTTGGTTTAATTGAGTTATATTAGATATTTGAAAAGAAGCTTTACAATTTATATATTTATTTTGGTATTGCTTATTACTATTGTCAAATTGTATTATTATATTAGTGTGAATATACAGAGATCTTTATGGGGTTGTAAAGCTCCTAACTTTTTTTCTCTTTTTTTTTTCAGAGTTGCAGGTTGCATAGTACTTGGCTATGGTTGAGATCACAGATGTAAGAAATGAATAAATTGAGCATTCTTGTTACTAGTTAGATGAATGAATTTTATAATTTTGTACGAATTTATTACTTAGTATAAAATGAGATTATTTTTGTTCCCAGATATTGAAGTTGTAATTAATTTTTCAGGCCTAGCATATTTCTATATCTGTTAAAAAATGGATACGGATATAGGTAGACAACTACCCAATCCATATTCAAATATTCGATTCTTTTTGTAATTTTATTCTTTTTTTTTAGCACTAATGACTATATTAATATGATATTAACTTGATTTAATTTCTACTTAGTAATTCTTTGATTTTATATACAATTTATATCCATATTCATTTAAAACAAATATAGATACAAATTTTTGCATCTAACCAATATCCACATCCATATTTATATTCATTAAATAAAATAAATATGGATATAGATACTCTAATCCAGTTTCAGCCCTAGCCAAAATTTTCTAATCCATCTTTTAGAATTTCAAGTAACTTTTTGAATAATAAACATTAAGACCAATTTTTTAAAATGGATATTAATCAAGGAGTTACAACATTAGCCAAGATTTCAGCAAGACATAAATCAAAGTTTCTCTTTGACGCTTCCTTGAAGGGAGATTGATACCTTTTATGCCTGGACGCCTTTTATACAAAAGAAAAGATGGAGTTAAAATCCTCTAGTCGTATTATATTTATTAAAATCCTCTAGTTGCTCTAAAAATTTTTAAAACACTCTTTTGGATTGTTTAACATCTGTAGATTGATGTACGACATCAAAACTTAAAACTGTGATGACTACTACTACATCCTGTCAGAAGCAACTTAAATTAAATATGCTCTCGCATATTTAACATTCCTTGCATGGCACAAAATGATGTGAAGTTCGTCTGACCTTCACTTGAACAATATCCGTAGGAGCTATTGCAAGTTGTGGGTGATCATTACGAAAGACATTGAACACAACGAGCATAGATATAATTACTTAAACAGTTTATACACAAAGGATAAATAACACAATTGCTTAAGCAGGAATTAATACAAAATGGTGGTAGACTAATGCCTCTTCTTTTTGGCTTGCTTGCTGCTTTCAATTCTTTTCCGGGCCATCTCAAACTCTTGCTCTGAAGGTTCTGGGGCAGCATCTGCATCGCACTCGGCCATGATGGAGGAGAGCACAGAGTTGAACTGCTGTTTCCTCTGGCTCATGCGTTGAGAGATTATTGCAACAAGATCTGCTTCTCGTTGTTTCTTTGACCTACAAAGTTTTGCAGAGAAGATAATTAGGCTTAAAGGGAACTATGTGCATGAATGGTAGATAAAATTCGGGCAAGAAAGCAACTCACTTCCCCCTTCTCTCTAGAGGATTGGTTGGTGGTTCTGTTTGAGAAACCTGCTTCGCCCATTTCTGATATGCTTTGCTTGTCTTCAGTTCTCCTATCAGAGGAATTACACGTCATTTGAGAAAACGACAAGCTCCACAAAAAGGAGCCATCCAGGATGTTTGTCACAGTCCTCCCAAACAACAGAATCAGAGCTATATTGATTATTTGGATTTGAACAGAATTTATGATGAAAAATTGGAGTGTTGACTATTATACTTCTCTGAAAAGTAGATTAATACTGACAATAACAGTAAACAAATCACACCTTCAGCTATTGCCTCATCGATTATATCTTTGAACCGGTGTGAATCCAACTTTGGCTCAGAACAAAGCATTGAACAGAAAAGCCTGGATGGAAGGATGTCAGAAACACTATATTAATAAAGAATTTCTATAGTTTTAACAACCAGAAATCATATTGTTGAGAGATGGCAATGGATGGCCAGGGGCCAGGGGCCCTGGGCCTGCTTCTATCATCAAACATTAAAGCCCAACAGAGCTTGAAGGCAGGTCAATAACGAGATAGTGAAAAAAAATCACAGTTCTCTAAAAAGGTAAAGCTAAATGTGTCTAATTCTATAGTACCTGTTCATATCGCCCTTGAATTTTATATACAAATCCTTTAAATCCTTTTTCTCTGAATCTGACCCTCTGTAATTAGCTTCAAATTCTTCAATATCAGCCTCTGTTACCTGCAGCCAAGTGGAGCAATGCAATTATCGCAAGAAAAATGGTTCACTATTCAACACAACTATTTGGTTACTATGAAATAGCTAGAGAAAAGATCATAGTCCCTGTCTCTGAGAAATAACTCATACCTTTTTATACATTGATCTGAAAAACTCTTGCAGATTTTCGGCAGCTTCACCAACCAGGGCCTGATCAAATAGGGAAAATGTCATAACATAACTAAGATGGGCTAATCAACCGAGCAGTTAGCGAAAAAAATGATAAAAGTAAATAAAATTTCCAATGTCCTTACATCATCACCAGCATAACCAGTCTGATCATATATTGCCCTTTTCTCTTCATCCCCAAGAATAGAAATCACCTTCTGCAAGAGTTGAAATTTTTCCTTGGCTTCCTGATGTAGAAGGAAAAAAGGTCAGGGACCTAGCTACGATGTCAAACAAGAAGCCACTACTCTAAATATAATCATGGTTCTCTACCTCATCTCCAGGATTCTTATCCGGATGAAGACGCAAGGCCAACTTATAGTATGCCTTCTTTATTTCCTGCTGAGATGCTGCCCTCTCCACACCCAGAATCTGGAAAAACAAAAAGGATTGTTAATAAATTCTAAATTCTTAGAATGAGTCATTTTTTTTACCTGATATTTTTGAAAATTAATGGCAAAAGTGGACTATGAAGTGAAGATGCTTGTACTAAAATAGGATAACTGAAATAGATATAAACAAGGATAACTGAAACTTAAACCTTGAGAATTATAAGGTGGGCAAGGATTGAAAGCAAGAAGAGGGAACCATCAGAGCAATGCATTTATTGAACTATTCACTTGGCAAAAGACCACCGGATGCTGTTGGAATAATTTAACTAAAACTTAAACTACCTAAAAGAATGAGAGAATGGATAAGGATTTTATGAATTTCTATATCCATATATTCTCATCCATTTACAGCCAGTCGTCCAATTCTTTACAACCAATTTCTACTGGGGCAGACTCATCCATGAACGATCGTCTTTTCAAATGCTTCTTAGCAGTTGCCATCCGAATACCTGCAGTCTTGGGACGTGTTTACACCGAAATCTAAGCCCCTTTCTTTACTATATCCTTCTCTAGACCTAATTTCACATAAGGATATCACCTCGGTCATTCTCAATACCCAAAAGCTACGGGACGCAGCCTACTAAATATGATATCTTAGATGATTACTTAGGAAATTCCACTCTGAAAGCCTAAATCAGATAAGAACTAAATCCTATCAGATAAATCACGCTCCTTTCGAAAATTTCTCTATTTTCCTAGAACTCGTAACTAGCAAACAAGTGATCCTTTCGAATCTCGCACAATTGTCCATTTAGCCCAATCATGCAACGAAAGACTTTCCACCCACCACCTGTTTGATAAAAATCAGCAGCCTTTCATCAAAATTTCTGGGCTCTAAACAAACTATGACTGCGAAACCCTAATTCGAAAAAATCAACATATAGATAACACATATCACATCAAAACGATGGATCTAAAAGAAAACAGGTTGGGGGGTGGCGGCGGGGGTGTGAACTGTCGTTTGGAATCGTTCTTTCTAGTAACCAAAGAGAGATTCCGGTTCCCCTAATTATTCAAAAACAAGAGAGGGGAACGGGACATGGAATACCTCGTATAAGCTCTTCTCTTTGGGAGTCTTCATCGATGATTCGCCGGCCCCTGGGATCTCTCCGGTCTTCTCGTTCTCGTCCTCGGAAACCCGTGTTCGCTTCTTTTTCCCCATGGCGAGCGGAAAGATCGAAGGCTTGGGTAACGGGTGGTGTTCGGTATTTATTAGGCTGGGGCCGGGGGCCGGTGGCCGCAAATTTCCCGCCTTTTCACGCTCCGCTCCCGCCGGAAAAATAATAATAATAATAAAATCAAAAAGATCG
>JAOXJJ010000001.1:9308394-9319012 GCA_025769935.1 Phoenix roebelenii
CTTCAACCATAAAAGTATAGAAATCAGATCCAAAATCTTTCTTTTTCCTAATTCTTTTCCCTTTACCAAGTTCATTAATATCATTAAGTTCATATTTATTTTCATTATTAGGAATAATTAGAGAATTAGATGGCGGACTATAAGATGCATCATTAGATCTATCTATTACATGCTTTTCTATTTTATCCTTAAATGGAAAAATGTCTTCAAAGAAAGAAGCATCTTTAGATTCAATTATAGTATTCTTATCAATGCCATTAATATCAGAACTAATGACTAAGAACCTATAAGTAACACTATTAAGAGAATAACTAAGAAACACAGCATCAAAAGTATTAAGTCCTAATTTTTTTTCTTAATTAAAGGAATATTAACCTTAGCCAAACAACCCCAAACTTTTAGAAAGTTTAGGTTAGGTTTTCTTCCTTTCCAAAGTTCATAAAGAGATTCATTAGAACCTTTAAATAGAACCCTATTAAGCAGAAAACATGCAGTAAGCATTGCTTCCCCCCATCAAACCTCAGGTAAACCTGAGTTGGCAAGCAAAGATCTTACCATATCTTGCAGAGTCCTATTTTTTCTTTCAGCCACTCCATTAGACTGAGGTGAATAGGAAGGTGTAACTTCATGTAGAATTCCATTAACTCTACAGAATTCATTCAAGTCATTAGAGGTGTATTCTCCTCCTCTATCTGACCTAAGAATCTTTATTCTCTTGTCAAGTTAATTTTCTACTAAATATTTATAAATCTTAAACATCTCAAATGCTTCATCTTTAGATTTCATTAAATAAACTTGACAATACTTAGAATAATCATCTATGAAGGTAATGAAATACCTTCTACCACCTTTAGTCAAAGTTCCATTTAGATCACATACATCTGAATGTATTAATTCTAATAAAGTTGAATTTCTATTTACCATTTTAAATGGTTTTCTAGGTTGTTTAGATTGAACACAAATTTGGCACATTTCTTTTTCATTTAATGAAACATTAGGCAATAAACCAGAACTAATCATTCTTTTAATAGTACTATTATTCACATATCCTAATCTAGCATGCCAAAGAGATGAAGAACATATTAAAAGCACAATTTTATTATTGTTATCAAAAGAAAAATCCAAAGATACATTAATTATTACGTACAAGCCATCACACTCATAGCCTTTGCCTACAAATGTTCCATTCTTTGTTATAATCACTTTCTTAGATTGAAATAACAAAGAATAACCACTCCTATTTAGAAGAGATCCATTGATCAGATTCCTCCTTCCATCGGGCATATGGTACACATTAAATAGTATAAGCACATTTTCAAACGTAAGCCTTAGAAGTACTTTTCCAGTTTCAAGCACTCGTGCCGAGGTGGAGTTCCCCATAGTTCCTGTTAGGCCGCTCCAGACCTGATAAGTAGTAAAAAGGGTACGATCAGTACACATATGAACATTTGCACCTGTATCCACTAACCAATCGGTAGAGCAAATTGCCAAATTTAATTCTGAACTTAAAAGTTACATACCGATCATCAGTACTAGTAGGACCAGTACTGATAGCACCATGTTGGTTTGTGGATTTGCAGGTTGAGAAGGCGCATGTTGATAGTTCTAATACTTCTTCCTCTTCATCCGGTATACTCGAGCCATATGACCGAGTTTTCCACAATTGTAGCAAATCGGCTTCCGATCATTCTTATTGATATGGTGTTTTGGCTTCATAGGCTTTCCTTTATTTCTAGGTCCACTCTTTTCAAATTTGGAGTTCTTGAACTTATGGGTCTTATTCTGGCCTTCTACAAAGTTCACCTTGGTTAGAAGCTCAGGGTTCATGAGTTGCTCATTATCTTTCTCAAGGTGTTGTTCTTGGATCCTAATGGCAGACAATAGGATTTTCATTGTCATATCCTCGGTTTTATGTTTTAGGGATAATCCAAAGTCTTTCCAAGAAGGTGGGAGCTTATCAATAGTACAAGCAACTTGAAGGCTCTTAGTTATACCCATTCCCCTTAAATCTAATTCATGATAAATCACTGTTAACTCATGGGCTTGGTCAACTACAGGCTTGGTGTCAACCATCTTATAAGATAGGAATTGACTAGCAGTATACTTGTCCATTCAAGCATCATGGATACCATATTTCTTATTAAGATCATCCCAAATCTCCTTGGAGGTTTTAAAAGTGTAGTAGACATCAAAAAGGGGATCAGTAAGATAGGACAGAATCTTACCCCTACACAGGTAGTCTTTCTTCTTAAATTCCTCCAAATTATAAGTTCTAGCCGATTCATTCTCTTCCTCATTTGGAGAAGAGTCAAAGATTATGGAAAATAACCCAAGTGTGGTTAAGAAGATTTCCATCTTCTGTCTCCAACGCTTAAAGTTATTTCCATTAAATTTTTCAGAAGGAACCGGGTCACTTGCATTGGCCATTGGGGTAACTCTAAGTACTAGCCTATTATACGTAGAAAAATCTACTTCAAGAATGTTGGGAATAAACTATCCCAGAAAATTTTAAATCTAAAATTCTCTACCTCAACAAATAATAGGCAAAATAGACTTAGAGAAAATAAATAAAGAAAGTGGAAAAATGGAACCCGAGATGCTGAGGCGTGGTATGTTGGTCACTTTTCTTGAAGTAGATTTCGCCGCCTTACATTGCACTAGGCTTGGATGGCGTTCTACTCCTGAGATACAACAGCCTCTCGCACTGTTCCTTCTGCCTCAATGATTTGCACAGATCAAAGAAGCCTTCGAACTCATAATCAGTATGCAGCAAGCCCATTGATTGAAAGAAAAATAGCAGAAAGGGAGAATAGAAGTTCTCTGCTTTCGATTGTGTCCTCTGTCTAATCCGAAGAGGTCTATTTATAGACTTTTCCGGAATAGACGCGACCCAAAAACCGATCCAACGGTCAAAACTGGTAATAAAGTTTGAAAAAATACTGGGAGTAGGGCTAGCGGATGCGAGGTCGGTCGTGAAGAGGTGCAAGCGGGGAAGCGATGTGGCTCTTCGCACCTTGGGTGCGAGGCACGGCCTATGCACCTCTTGGCTCATCGTACCTATGGTCTAACCTCGGCTCCTTGGGGCTCATCGCACCCGTGGTCCGACCTCGGCCTCGGCACCTTTTGGACGAGCACGGGCGAGATACGACCTCAGCTCTTCGCGCTTCAGACGAGCATGCGCACGAGGTGGGTCGGACGAGCACAGGCACAAAGAACCTCGGACGAGCAGGGCCGAACGAGCACAAGCTCGGGCGGGACGAGCACAGGCGCCCGAGCTTGGCACAGAGAACCGAGCAATATAACCAAGTTACCTCTCCTTCACGTAATAAATATAAAAAGGAGGGAATGGGGAATCAAACCTGTTACCTCATCCCCATCAAACCAACGCTCCAACCATCCAAACCATACTCCCTTTTTAACATATATATAACATATATATTTTAAGTATGAAAACTTTTAATCATTAATTTAACCAAAAAATCTAACAGCCCTCACCTCCGAGTTTTCTCGAGGTTAATTTCGACGGATGTATACTGGATGGCTCTAGTAGGGAAGGAGCGGGCTTTGTCATTAGGGGCCAGACTCCAAGGTGATTGCGGCTGGTGGTTGCCAGATTTTCGATGCTTCTGTCCTGGGGGTAGAGTTGAGGGCTGCTTGAACTGGCCTAAGGTATATTTGGCGCGTGTTGCAGGCCAATACCTTAGTACTTGAGAGCGACTCGGCTACTATCATTAGTTGGATCTAGATTATGGGAGGGGTGGGTGATTACCATCCGCTCTTTAAGGATATTCAGGAGATGGTGAGGGGTGGGATGACCCTGCGGGCTAAGCATGTGTATCGAGAGGCCAACGGGACGGCAGATTGTGTAACCTCCTATGTAGTTAATCATTCTGGGGAGACGTTGTGGCTGGGGGAGAGGAAGCTACCCGGTGCATTTTGGAATTTATTATCTTTTAATTTTTTTTGGGTGTATTCATATCCGCTATGTATGATGCATCCATTTCAAACAAAAAAAAAGAAAAAAGTATGGAGGGCAACTAAAGAAAAAGGTTGACTTCAGAAGTAACCCTTAGGGAGGTTTGCAGGCAAGTTTGAAACTGATTGACTTCTCAATGCATGGCCAGCTAGCCAGGAAAACCTCTCTTGTAGTTTTTTCTTAGGATCTAGAGTAAGATTGTACCTCTCGTCATGAGATTGAAACATAATACGTACATGATATGATATTAGTAGAGTCCAATACCAACCAAAATTTGACAATATGGTTGATTATTGCTGTCTATGTTTTAGCATATTTTTTATCTTTATAAGTGGGAACAATATCGTCATTCTGATGTGTTGACTTTGAACTAGAAAGCCTCATGATAGATTGGATAAATGCTGTATGTTTAGCCAACGGTAAGCAAAATCCATTTTATCAGGTTAGCATCATAAATAGCACTATTATCAGTTGAGGTTTAGGATTATAGAGCTAATCTTTACATCAATAGGGTGCGCACAAAATATTTGCCTTCTCTCTCTATTCTAATAAAGTTAAAAGTAAAATCGTGCTTTTCTCATTTGATATATAGTGTACAATGCATTAAACATATGAAGTAAAAGTAGTTTGAGACTTCAACAAAATATGTTCATCTTGCTTTTGGTTACAAGGGGATGAGAACAAAGAGAGATTTGAATTTTTGTTTTACAGTTGATTTTTTTTCCTACATCCTTGCTTCACCATAAATGAAATTTTAACGTAAGAGATGCCTTTTTAAATAATAATAGCAATGGCATTATGCAAAAGGTATGACTCTAGGATATTCCTTCACAACATTAGACCCCAAGTTGTCCACATTAGGAATAAAATATCTGATGATTAAGTGATAGGTTTCTAACCAAGCAAGATTACTGATAAGAGATAATCTAGCAATAGGAATTCCTCGGTCGTATATCGTCATATTATTAGTTGATTTTTTTTAAAAGAAAATGGCATTTAAGCTCTTTGCTGATTCTCTTGAGAAAGGATTTTTGAGCTATTCAATCTGTTAAGTTTGACACATGATGCATTATAAATGCTTAATTAGGAGTCGTAAGTAAATGGTGGTTCTATAATTAAGTTTTCACAGCCATTTAGAGTTTCCACATCCTATTTGCTTTTTGTGCAGGGTATTTGACACAAAACATTCAAGTATTTAATATGCTAAATGTATTAAGGCTTATATGAGCCAGCAACATGAACCTACAAATTTCTACACTTATATTTGGATGGTCATATGATCTATTTGCAAAATATTTTTGGTATATAACAAGGAGAATTGATCGATGGTGGAAAGAAACAATCAGTTGGGTCAGTATTAAATCGTGTAATCAAATATAACCACTATAATATCTACACTATAATATCTAGGATGGCAAAGACTAGCTGCGACGACATCTTATTTTGTGCTGTTTAAGAGTCTAGGTTATAAAGCGCATTCAAGGATATCCAAAGAATCTCTTCTCCTAATCTATCTTGTTTAAGGTCTATTGTATGTAAGGTTTATGTAAGAACTTCTATCGTAGGCATCCAAATAGATCCTTCATAAAGAGAAATTATATCCCGCGGTGCATGTACTATCATGGCCATGCACCAGACTAATCACCTCAGCTTATTTTTATGTGCCAATCATCGAGACAAGCACACGATGGATGAAGCCTATAAATAAAAACAAATATTCTAAAGGCTTATGAAGTAAAATGTTTGGATACATATAGTAGTTTCCAAAGTTATTAATCGGATTTATATGATGCCAAGCTTCTATTGGTTCTTAAGCATAGAGCCATATACTTATCAACTTTTTTTTTTTTTTGGGAGAAAATGATCATGATCAAGAATATCCAATGGTTTTACAGGTGGAATCCCTGCACAACAAAAACTCCAAAAATGAAGGCACGGACCGCAGTAAATTTTGGCGCACGAGCAGCAGTAAAAGCTTCGTGCTCAGGAGCAACCATAAAAAAAAAAACAGAGAGCTAAAAACACGATCGCTCCGCTGGAACGCGTGCTTTCATAAAAAAAGCCGTCCGTTGCATCTCAGAGACAACATCGTTCGATCGTAACCTCCCCACGTCATTGGTATACTTTAATTTCGTTGGACCTCAGGGTTATTATCATGCCGACTCGGTACTCTAAGCTGTGTGGACACGGCGGTCGGGCGGCACCACCGCAGTGATCCGACTTTGTCCAAACGAACGCATAAAAGAATCTCACGAATTTTCTGGGATCAAACGGTTCAGTTCTGCATCTGGGAAATTGAACGGCAGATTTTAAGTTACGTCATATAAATTAATATGCGGAACTTTAGATGGGATTGCGAGACTCATCTTAAATAGGGGCGGAGTCGTAACCCAACCCACCTCTCTCCTTCTCTCTACCATTCGCCTTTTTTATCGCCGTCCCCCTTTCGAGCCCTCAATTCCACGATTCCGACTCGATTTCTGGCCGCTAGGGTTGGGGCTTCGACCTATTTTCTTGATTTTTTTTTTCTTTTGTGGATATTTTGATACGATGGCAGGCGGTTTGATCCATTTCTGTTATTGCTTGTATTTTTTTTAATTTTTTTTCGATGGTAGGGGACCTTCGAAGCGCATAGATTGGGGAAGATCGCCGTAAAGGAATCGTGAAGAAGGCCATTTCGAACAGGTATGCAATGTTTTTGACCCGGATATGGGTTTTTGTCCTCGGTTTGGATTTTTTGGCGAGGATCGAGGGTTAGGGTTTGGTTGATGGGTTCAATTGATTCTATTACACAAAACGTACGTTCCATTTTTTTTTTGTTCCCCTATTTTTCGATTTGACTGATCATCTGTTTTTTTTCCTCCTCCTGCTCCTCCTTCTTATTCTTCTTCTTTTCATTTTTACTACAAAATTGTATTAGGGTATGTGATTAGACTTAATGAACTTTTGCATCAAATGTCGTTGCGAAGTTCTATTTCTGTTTTCTTTTCTTCTTGTTGTTGTTGGTTGGTGAAATTTTTATTTTTTATGAGATAACAGCATTATTTTTTATTAGATCTGGGTTTTAATTCGAGTTGTCCTCTTTTTATGCTTTCTTTGGTTATGCTATACGATAAGGGTTAGAACTTTGTTACAATTTTTTTTAGTTATTTGTTTGCTTGAATTACGTCTTTTGTTTTCAGCTTGCTTTTATGGTTTCTGAAGATTGTCTGATGATAAATCTGTGAAGCGGATCAATTTCTGATGAAATCATTATTCAATATTCTGGGGTTTTGGGCAGTTACATGCAAAATTTATATGCATTTAGTGTGTTAGGCTCTAAAATTTGATCAATCACCGGAATTTACATTGGCAGGTCGGTCTATACTGTGGTTGCTATTTCTCAGATTATTTATGATCTTTTTGTCTTGAGGGTTTAGTTTTCCTTTGCTATACCTTGAACATGGTTAGATGGGTGCTTGGGCTCAGAGTATGCAGGTATAGAGCCGTTGTTATTTATTTCCAGAAAATTGCTTGGTTGTTTTTGATTTTGAGGTTGTTGCGTTTCAGGTTAGTAAAAAACCATGGAGCATGATGAGACCGGATGCCAGGCCCCTGAAGGTCCGATTCTCTGCATCAACAACTGTGGTTTCTTCGGAAGTGCAGCTACCATGAATATGTGTTCCAAGTGCCACAAGGAGATGATCCTGAAGCAGGAACAGGCCAAGTTGGCGGCTTCCTCCATTGGCAATATTGTGAATGGCAATGGCAGTAGTAGTGGTAAAGAGCCAGTCGTTTCGGGGAATGTGGACATAGCTGCTGATTCTGTAGAGCCAAAAATCATTTTGGCACAACCATCTGATGCTCCAGTCTCAGGTGAGTGTGGAGAAGCAAAGGCGAAGGAGGGTCCAAATAGATGCAACACTTGTAGGAAGCGGGTGGGTCTGACGGGCTTCAATTGTCGGTGTGGGAACCTTTTCTGTGCTGTGCACCGCTATTCCGACAAGCACAACTGCCCATTTGACTACCGAACAGCTGCCAGGGATGCCATTGCCAAAGCAAACCCTGTAGTTAAGGCTGAAAAGCTTGACAAGATCTAGAGAGCCTTGAGAGAAGGTCAATGAAATCTGAAGTGATGCTTCTCTTTCTTATCCATGCCTTATCTTTTGATGATGGTTGCTTGTCAGTGCCTATAAATGGCTGGATGCATGATTCTTGGGGCATCCTTGAGGCGTCAGCCTCAAGTACTGTCTCTTGTTGATCAGAAAAGATGTAAGCTTTTAATTGTGCTGGTATAATGGACTTGTGGCTTATGATCTGGCTAGCTTTGTAACCTCCTATCATGGTTCTCATGTTACATTATATGAATAGTAGTAATCAGCAGTTGTGCGTGAAATAGACCGGAAGTTCATATCTTTACTCCATGTTTCTGTTAATTAGTTGGGTGTTGTGGGTGCATACAGTGGTGGCAGTAATTTGTTGATGCCCTTGCATTTCTGATATAGCTTCTATCTTATGCCTGGGCATTTGAAGCTTGATAGATATATCAATGGCTTCATAATGTATGAAATGGTTATACTGTATGTATGTGTGTGTATATAATTGCATTTATGGCATGACTTCTATCTTCTGTCTGGGCCTTTGGTACTTGATAGATATGTGACTGTCTCCGTAAAGTATGAAAAAATTATGATCTTTGGTATCTATGTTGTATGGTTATATTGTATATATGCCTTTATGTATATATGTTTGTTTGTGACAAAGTCGGAGGAACTAGTATCGGGTTTTGTACCAGTTTTCCAACGGCACGAATTGATACGGGCGTGCCGGGCCTGTATCGGTAGAGAAGAGGGCACGGTATTGTGGGAGAAAGAAAAAGAGAGAGAGAGTGGGAGGGTGGTGGACTTTGAAGGAGGGCGGACGGAGGCCGCGACAGGCGAGGCTGCGGCTAGTTCCCATATTTCGAACGAAACAGGGGTTCGACCGTAGCTTAAAAAATATCGCGATTTTTAAGTGAAGTCGGCAAATTGTGAAAAATTTGCCATATTTCGAACGAAACAGGGGTCCGACTGTAGCTTAAAAAATATCGCGATTTTTAAGTGAAGTCGGCAAGCGATTTGCGGACTTAACTTAAAAATCGTAAAAATTTTTAAACCACGATCGGACTCCTATTTTGTTCGAAATAAAGGAGCTGCAGCCTTCGCTGGCCCCTCGTCGGCATCCCAACCTCTCTCTTCTTGCCTCCCTCGCTTGCTCTCTATTTCCTTCTCCTTTTTCAGCTCCGGCAACGAGTCTCGTTTTCGTTGCTAGAACCGTATCGGTGAGCCACAAGCACGGCTCGGAACGGTCGGAACTACCCGGTTCGGAACGGTTTTGCCGACCCTAGTTTGTGATGTCTATGGATTGGTTACCTGTTTCTCTCGTTGCTCTTCTTGTAAGCTAAAAAGAGAAGGGGGTGTGAATGGGAGCTTGGTGGCTCATTTTCACCTATTTACATTTTGTTTGCCTACTAATGAAATGCATGCGTGTGTGAATATAATTGCATTTCTGATCTAGCTTTGATGATATGTCTTGGCATTTGATACTTGATCGATATGTCACTGGCTCCATAAAGTACGAAATATTATGATCTTTGTTATCTATGTTGCATGGCTATATTATATGTTCATTTATGTTATATGTTTATTTGTGCTGTCTATGGATCCTAGACTAGTTCTCTTGTTGCTCCACCTTAAGCTGAAAAGAGAATGGAATTTGAATCAGGGTTTGGTGGCCTGTTTTTACCTCTAATCCAATATGTTTGATCAGTAATGAAAGCATGTGTATTTGCGTGTATGTACGTGCATGCATGTGTGAATATAATGGCATTTCTTATATAGCTTCTATCTTACGTCTGGGTATTTGATATGTAGATATGTCGCTGGCTCCATGAAGTATGCAGTAATATAATCTTTGTTATGTATGTTGCATGGTTATATTGTATGTATGCATATATGTGTGTGTGTGTTTGTGAATATAATTGCATTTCTGATATAGCTTATGTCTGGTTATTTGATATGTGACAGATATATCACTGGCTTCCATCGAGTATGAAATGATATGATCTTCGTTATCTATGTCATATGGTTATGTTATATATTTGCATTTATGTATATATTGTTTATTTGTGATGACTATGGATGGTTTACACATTTCTCTTGTTGCTCTACCTGCAAGCTAAAAGGAGAAGGGAGTGCAAATGGAGGCTTGGTGGGTTATTTTCACCTTTCTACAATATGTTTGCCTAGTAATGGGACCCCATGATTTCTTAGTTTACACAAAGGATTATTTTTGCTTAATTGTCATCTCTGGTCATAGCTTTTAGATTGTTGTTGCAGATTCTGAATTTGGATCCATTTAAAGATATTTTTGTTGATTTTGGTAGGCAATGACAAGAGTAGCTCAGCGAGTATGAATGACTAATCTGATTGGGATTGATAATTAATGCAGACTTGTTATGGTGTTGGTGTGATATTAGGTAGTTACTTGATTAGTTGTTGGTACTTTTGATTCAAGAGTCATTCATTTATATTGACACCATCTTATGTGTCTTTACAAATAAATATACTTCCAAATGAATGATATGCACTAGTTGATTTAGGAAAGAGTACTCTTAATTGCAGT
>JAOXJJ010000001.1:9347131-9362761 GCA_025769935.1 Phoenix roebelenii
TGATAACTTTGTGGGTTGTACACTTATTTGAACGTTGCTGTATTGCTTTGATTGTTGATCTAGTGTTATCACTAATTTGTACGATCTGTTACTGAAGATTTTTTTTAACTAGGGATTACATTTACGGAAATACAAATGGCCTCTCTATTTTATACATACTCATGTTGACATCAGTTTGTGCGGGTGGTCCAAGAACATCTGATCATTTTGCAATAGTAACATGAAAACAGTTGTAGTCCTCATATAGTTGCCCAAGTTGGACTAACCTCAGCTAATTTTTTTTTTGTAAGTTCAAAGTTTTTCGCTGAAGAGCATCTATCGTGTACAAAGAAAGTTTTAACTCCATCTGCTAGTGTAATCACATTCTTGCCTGCTGGGGGAATATAAGTCGCCCCAAAGCATGTGAGCATATCACCGGCACGTGATCAGAGGTGCCCAACCTCGGGGCACCCGACCTGGCGCCCGACCTCAGAGTTCTCGACCTCGGAAGCCCGACCTCACCATCCACCCACCGCGGTCACATCCTTCTGCAGCTCGACCAGGGATCATACCCTACCACCGCCGTCAACAATTAATGTGCATGGCCTCTGCAGACCTCCGGCTTACTCAACTATTAATGCGCGTGGCCTCTGCAGACCTCCGGCTTACTCAACTATTAATGCGCGTGGCATCTGCAGACCTCCGACTTACTCAACTATTAATGCGCATGGCTCCTCTTACCTACGGATCTCAAGTCCTCCACGGCAAATCCGCTCAGCTGCGTCCGATCAGCTATGACGACTCGTTGGCTCCGGCCTGATCTCCTACAGCAAGGCATTAATCCACACAATCGTACATTAATTCATACGACATGCTGAATCATACGGTAACTCGTTCGTCATGTCACGTCACAGGTAATCCAGTACCCCTCTATAAAAAAAAAATTCTCCATCTTAGAGGGGGCTGGATGCTGAAACTCTGGACATATATTCTCTCTCCCTTTATACATCTCCCCCCTCTGACTTAGGCATCGGAGGATCGGCGCCGGAAATCCCGGTCAACAGCTTTTTGCAGGCCCCGTGGAGGACGCCGCCTGCCGACGGACCGCCACCCGCCATCTCACACCGGAGCTCCCCTTTTTCAACCACTGGTCGCCCTCGGGTCTAATTTTCAGCAACAGTTGGCGCTAGAGGAAGGGCCCGAGTCATGACCATGAAGTTGAGAAGCAAAGGAGCCTCTAATGCCTTCCGACGTCTTCCACCAAGTTCTGGACACTCTATCCAGAATTCGCCATCTCCGACTGATCCAGTTTTCCAAGTCCAGCCAGAACAGTTCAACATTCTGGTGCAGCAGGTTCAGGCTCTGGCCGCGGTCGTCCAACGTCTACAACGTCAAGAAGCCCCACCTGCGCCGCCTTCACAGGCCCAGTTCCAACCAGTGCTTCCTCAAATGGACCGGTGCCCCAGGGCCAAAACCTTCACGGCTCCTCGAGGGCCAACAACGAAGAACGATGCTGTCGCCAAGTCTCAACCCAGGTGTCTCCCCGGAGAGAATTGCCAGGGAGGAGCATGGACAGGAGGCCACAGCTGTCGGAAGCCAAGTCAGCCTCGGACTGTTACGAGCCGGAGCAGACTACGGTGGTAATCCCCCAGGCAGGGGAACTCGACAGGAAGGTCGAAAACTTTGAGCATCAGATTGAAGCACTTCACAGCAGGAAGGCAAGGCGCAAGGGCGACTTTGAGTTCACCACTAAGTTCTCCTTTTTCCGCCAGATCGAGGATGAGCCGGTCCCACTAAGGTTCAAAATGTCCCAAGTGGAGCCCTACAATGGAACTACCGACCCCCTTGATCATTTGGAGAGTTACCGAGCCCTGATGGCATTGCAGGGGTCCTTGGAAGCTGTGCTCTGCAAGGCCTTCCCAGCAACTCTTCGAGGAATGGCTTGGCTTTGGTTCTCTGGACTGAAGCCGAGCACAATATCTTCCTTTGAGCAGCTTGGCAAGCAATTCGCCACCAATTTTGCTGCCAGCCGGCGCCAGCGGCGAACATCGGATTTCCTCCTGGACGTCAAGCAAAAGGAGGGGGAATCTCTCAGAGAATACATCGACCGCTTTACTGCCGCAACCTGGGAGGTCCGCGAGCTCGACCAGTCGATAGCAATGTCGGCACTAAAGACTGGGGCTCGCTCCTACAGATTTCTCTTCTCCATTGAGAAGAGCTTTTCCGCCGACTTCACCGAAATGCTGGCCCGAGCTCGGAAGTACGTGAAGGTCGAGGAGGCTATCTCCTCCAGATGGGGCGCGATCGAGCAGGCCTCCAAGAAGCAGAAGAGGCGCTGTGAAGAGCGCGGCCGCCCAGGAAGCCGACCCCCCCGCCGAGGTAAGAACCTGCCTCGATTGAGGAGCATGCCTCGACAGCGAGGGCAGCTTCGACCAAGGTCCCCGCCTCGACCAAGATCTCCGTCGCGGCCACGGATACCCTCGGGAAGGTATGAGAATTATACTCCCCTCAACACTTCCCAGGCGGAAATTCTAATGGAGATTTAAGGTTGGGATTATTTCCGACCTCCACCCCCGATGCGGGATCCCGGAGCTCGGCGCAATCCTAAGAAGTACTGGCGCTTCCACCGAGACTGCGGCCACGATACGGAGGATTGCTTCCAGCTTCAGGACGAGATCGAGGCGCTCATTCGCCGCGGAGTACTCAACCGATTTGTGCGGAACCGGCGCAAGGAAAGGAGGCCAGTAGAAAACGCCGCGCAGCCCGAAGATCCAAACGCCAACAGGCCCATCGTCGGCACCATCAACACCATTGGTGGAGGAAGCTCGGTTGGAGAGCTAGCCGAGGAAAGGGTTCCTCCGAAGCGCCCGCACACCTCCGAAGCCATCTCATTCTCAGACGAGGACTTAAAAGGAGTTGAGACTCCTCATGATGGCGCTGTGGTCATCTCCATGATTGTAAACAAATTTGATGTAAAGCGCATCCTAGTTGATAATGGAAGCTCGGCTAATATTTTGTAATACGATGTCTATCAAAAAATGGGGATGATGGAAAGCCAGCTTCGGAGAATGAATGCTCCACTGGTCGGGTTTACCGGGGATTCGGTCTCGGTCGAGGACGAGGTCGGCCTCCTTGTTACGGTCGGGCTCGCTCCCCGAGAAAGTACCGTAAGGACGGACTTCCTAGTGGTCCGCCTATCTTCGGCCTACAACGCCATTCTTGGACAACCAGGGCTAAATGCCCTCCGGGCTGTGGTCTCGACCTATCACCTGCTTATGCGGTTCCCCACCGACCGAGGAGTAGATGAAGTTCGTGGGGACTAGGCAATAGCTAAGCGGTGCTACATGGCAACCCACCAAGCAAAACAACCAGCTAAGGCACCAAGCCAGGAGGAGCTACCGGCTAAGGCACCGACTCAAGCGTCAGATCAGACGATACACATTGAAACATTGGAAGTGCGGGACGATCCCCGAAAAGGACGGGTAGAACCCGATGAGCTCCTTACCCAGATTTCTTTACAAGAAAATTGTCTAGAGCTAACTGTGCAGGTCGGCTCCGGCCTGAGCGCCCGCGAAAGAGACCACCTGATCGAATTTCTACGGGCCAACATGGACGTCTTCGCCTGGTCGCCCGCCGACATGCCGGGAATAGATCCCGAGGTCACGGTTCACCGACTTCAGGTGAAACCAACCTGCAAGCTTGTGCGGCAGAAGAAACGGGGCTCCGCCCCGGAACAACAGCGAGCAGCGGCCGAGGAAGTCGACAAACTTCTCGAGGCCGGCTTCATCCGGAAGGTCTCCTATCCAGACTGGCTCGCCAACGTGGTCCTCGTGAAGAAAGCTAACGGCAAGTGGCGCATATGCGTAGACTACACCGACTTGAATAGAGCCTGCCCAAAGGATAGCTTTCCACTTTCCAACATTGACTAGCTCGTGGACTCCACCTCGGGACACCAGTTGCTGACATTCATGGACGCCTTCTCGGGATACAATCAAATCCGAATGGCGCCAGAAGACGAGGAGAAGACGGCCTTCATCACCGACAGGGGCACTTACTGCTATAAAGTGATGCCTTTCGGATTGAAAAATGCTGGAGCAATATATCAAAGGATGGTCAGCCAAATCTTTAAAAACCAAATAGGCTGAAATATGGAGGTCTATGTGGACGATATGCTGGTAAAGAGCCGAACAGTGAAGGACCATGTGGCTGACCTCAACGAAACATTTTCCACACTTAGAAAGTACCGGATGAAGCATAACCCAGCTAAGTGCGCATTCGGAGTCACCTCGGGCAAATTTCTTGGCTTCGTAGTCACCCAGCGTGAAATCGAGCAAATCCTGAGAAGATCCGAGCACTGCAAGAGATGGTGCCACCAAGGACGGTCAAGGAAGTACAGCGGCTCACAGGACTGGTCGCGGCTCTGGGAAGATTTGTTTTCAGGTCGGCCGAGCGGTGCCTCCCATTCTTTACGATCCTCAAGCGATCGAAAAACTTCTTATGGTCGGAAGAATGTCAGCAAGCTTTTGAAGAGCTTAGACACCTCCTTGCCTCCCCTCCATTACTCACAAAATCCCTGCAGGGTGAGCTTCTCTACTTGTACCTGGCTGTATCCCTGGTTGCGGTAAGCTCGGTCCTGGTCCGAGAAGAGAACAAGCTTCAAAGACCAGTGTATCATACCAGCCGGGTCCTGAGGGATGTCGAGATCCGATATTCCAAATTAAAGAAAACAATCTTCGCCCTGGTCATCTCGGCTCGGAGGCTCCGGCCCTACTTCCAAGCCCACACTGTGGCCATACTGACCGACCAGCCTATGAAGTAAATTCTGCAACACTCGGATCGCGCCGGGAGGATTGCCAAGTGGGCAGTCGAGCTAGGGGAGTTCGACCTCGAATACTATCCGAGGCCAGCGATCAAAGCCCAAGCACTCGCCGATTTCATCGTGGAGTGCACTTTGCCGGATGATCCCAAGCTCCCACTCATGCCGATGGAGGAGACCTCGAGGCAGCCGTGGATCCTATATGTGGATGGCTCCTCGACCTCGGGGGGTAGCAGAGCGGATCTTATCCTTACAAGCCCGGATGGGGTAGTTGCAGAGCAGGCCCTGCGCTTCGAGTTCCCAGCCTCGAACAATGAGGCAAAGTACGAGGCGCTTATCGCCGGGCTCAAATTGGCAAAGAAGCTGAAAGCCGAGGACCTAAAAGTCTTCAGTGACTCCCAACTGGTCGTGAGCCAGATCCTGGGGGATTTTGAAGCAAGGGAGCCATCGATGCAGAGATATCTCTAAAAGGTGGGAGACCTTACATCCACCTTGGGCTCTTTTAATATCCAGCACATCCCTAGAACAGAGAACCTAAGGGCAGACCAACTGTCGAAGCTGGCGACCTTCCGCATGAGCGAGCTTCCTAAGGCAACAATGCTCGAATATCTCCAAATGCCCAGCACGGAGGAGCCTGAGCCAACCCTCTGCATCGAAACCGAGCCGAGCTGGATGGACGAGCTCATCAGTTATATGCAAAGTGAAGCCCTTCCCAATGATGAGCTCGAGGCTCGCCGAATCAGACGTTTAGCCTCCCGATACATATTATATGAAGGCAAGCTCTACCGAAAATCCTTCACCTCTCATCTCCTCAGATGCCTCCGCCCGTCAGAGGCGGACTATGCCATGCAAGAGGTTCATGAAGGGATATGCGGGAACCATCTGGGAGGCCGAGCACTGGCTCATAAAATCTTGCGCCAAGGATACTATTGGCCCACACTTCAAAAGGACGCAACGGACTTCGTCCGAAGATTCGATTGTGCCAGCGGAACGCCAACATCCAGCGCCAACCCTCGGCCCCGCTGACCTCGATTAGTGCCCCCTGGCCATTCGCCCAGTGGGGAATCGACATCCTGGGGCCATTCTTCCTGGCAACCGGACAGAGAAAATTTCTGGTCGTCTCCATCGACTACTTTACCAAATGGGTCGTAGCTGAACCAGTGGTCCGGATCACCGAGCAGAAGATGTGGAACTTTGTTTGGAAGTCAATAATCTGCAGATTTGGACTCCCCCGCATCCTTATATCTGACAACGGCCGTCAATTTGACAACATCCATTTTAGAGAATTCTGCTCCGAACTCGGCATCGATCACCGCTTCACCTCGATCGTCCATCCACAGACAAATGGAGAAATCGAGGTGACGAATCGTACCATCCTTCAGGGGCTCAAGGCTAGGCTCGACCGATCCAAGGGGCAATGGGTCGAAGACCTCTACAATGTCCTCTAGGCCTACAGAACCACATTCCGACTTCCTACCGGCGAGACCCCCTTTAACCTGGCATACGGAATGGAGGTTGTCATTCTTCTGGAAGTTGGACTTCCTTCACCAAGAGTGGAACATTACGACGCAACCTCCAACTCCTCCCAACTCAGGGGCAACCTAGACCTTATAGAGGAGACAAAGGAGGCAGCCCGCGTTCGTATGGTAAGATACCAACGAAAGACAGCGCAGTACTACAACTCCAGAGTAAAGGCCAAGCTTTTCAAAGCAGGAGATCTTGTCCTTAGGAGAGCAGAAGTTTCTCAGCCTACCGAGCAGGGGAAGCTTGCCCCGAACTGGGAAGGGCCCTACCGGATCGCGCGAGTCCAGTGGCCCGGAGCATACAAATTGGAGTCTCTTGAGGGGACCTCATTCCACGAAGCTGGAACTCCAAAAATCTTCGGATGTACTACCAGTGAACCCTCCAAAGGTCATCAATGATTGGGAACACAACTCTCGCCCCTGCTTATGATAATTCATTCACAGTTCTCCTTTAACTATCTCATGCTCTTCCTGATATTGGGACATTCATGAATCTCAGAAAATTCGACTAAGCTCGGATGCCCGGCTAAGCTCGGATGCCCGACCAAGCTCGGATGCCCTAGCCAAGTCTGGAACGCCCCGCCGCGTCGATGTCGAGCTCGGTCTCGATCTTCCTCAAATACCCCAACCAAGTTCGGGATGCCCCGCTGAGTCGACAGCGAGCCCAAGCTCGCTCGACCTCGGAAAGCGTCACCAGGTCAACAGCGAGCCCAAGCTCCCTCGACCTCGTGTTCGATCCCTTGACTAAGTTCGGGATGCCCCGCTGAGTCAACAACGAACCCAAGGTCCTTCGACCTCGGGAAGCGTCACCAGGTCGACAGCGAGCCCAAGCTCCCTCGACCTCGTGCTCGATCCCTCGACTAAGGTTGAGATGCCCCGCTGAGTCGACAGCGAGCCCAAGCTCCCTCGACCTCGGGAAGCGTCACCAGGTCGACAGCGAGCCAAAGTTCCCTCGTCCTCGTGCTCGATCCCTCGACTAAGGTCGAGATGTCCCGCTGAGTCGACAACGAGCCCAAGCTCCCTCGACCTCGGGAAGCGTCACCAGGTCGACAGCTAGCCCAAGCTTCCTCGACCTCGTGCTCGATCCCTCGACTAAGGTCGAGATGCCCCGTTGAGTCGACAGCAAGCCCAAGCTCCCTCGACCTCGGAAAGCGTCACCAGGTCGACAACGAGCCCAAGCTCCCTCGACCTTGGGAAGACAACGGGGTAATATCTGCGCGACCCCCCGTGGCACCCGACGACCGTGGCGCCCAACGACAACGACACCTCCCAATGTGCAGGCGCGCCCGAAGCAGACTGCAGGCCGAGGAACGCCTCTAAAAAGCCGATCACAGGGCGGAGTTGCCTACCTCAACCTGAGATGGCCAACTCCGATGGTGCAAGAGGTATGATCCTACCCAGCACCTATGTCATTACATCTACTTTTTGTATTACAAAATGATCGGCAAAACCTCGACCAAGTTCGAGACCAAAAAGCACGAAAGCTCCAACGATGGCCTGACCTCAGTCTATGATCTCCTCGGAGTTAGACCTTAAAGCTTTGACAAGCTTATTCTGGAAGCCGAGCCCAAAGACTTGACGAAATTTTCCAGAGGATAAACTTGAATGCCTAACGGAATCTCCTTGGAGCCCAACCTTAAAACTTTGACAAGCTTGTCCTAGGAGCCGAGCCCAAGGACTTGGCCAAATTTTCCAGAAGGAAAACCTAAACGCCTAATAGAACTCCTTCGGAGTCCAAGCTCAATGCTTCGGCGATCTGGAAGCTGAGCCCAAAGGCTTAGCAAAACTCTTCCAGAAGACAAACTTAGGGGCCTAGCGAGACCTCTTCAAAGTTCGAGCTTAAAGACTTAGCGAATTTTTCTAAAGTCTGAGCCCGGAGCCTAAACACAATCCCTATTAGAGCTAAGCTTAACAACTTAGCAAACGTGATCGGAACCTAAGTCCATGAACTTAGCCGAACTCGAAGACTTAGAGGGATTCGCTGGAGAGAATTCAGCTCGAACAACTAAAGTGAAAGCCTACTTACTGCGCAAAAGAGAGAGAGAAAGGCAGACATAAATTTGCAAAAAGAAGATCTTTCATTAATGAAAGCCTGAAGGCTAAGTACAAAATTGAGGTTCGGCCGTACAATAAGTTCGGAGGCCAACCTCGCTTACAAAAGAACAAAAAGAAAAGACAAAAAGGAGAAGTCTTAGGAGGTTGCGGCTTCATCGGCACCGAGGTCGTCCACGATGATCACCTGGGGGTCCTCGGCAGGAATCAGCTCGGGACCTTCTACGGCGGGCTCGGATGAAACTCCGCCAGCGGTCTCAGGAACCCCACAGGCAACTTCCCCAGTGGGAGCCACTTGAGCCGTTTGCTCGGCCTCGGCGACCTCGACCTCAGCGACCTCTCCCTCGACCTCGGTCTCGGCGGCCTCGTCTTCGGCCTCAAGTGTCGAGGGCAGATCAAACTCGCCCTTCTTGCCGACCCCCGATCTTGGCCAAATCCCCAAGAGGTCGAGCTGGAGGCAGAACCGCGCCATCTGCCTCCGAAAATTCTTGAAGCCTCGGAGGAACCCATCTACGGTCTCCTCCTCCAACATGTCGCGGAACTCTTCTGACTCTTTGAAGAGCTCCACCGCGTTCTGGGCTTGCTCGAGTGCCCTCTTCTCTCGGGCCTCGAGCTGCTCAACCTTTAGGCGGAGAACTCCGCCCTCATATTTGTGGCCGGCGGCTTCAGCGCGAGCCTCAGCAAGACGCGCCTTGAAGGCACGCAGCTCTAACCTCGCCAAAGTATGCGCGGCCCTCTCCTCCTCAAGCTCGCTGATGACCGATCGCCGCCCGGCCTCAGTAGCCTCCATCCGCGCAATGGCTTCCGCCCGCGCGGCCTCCGACTCGGCGAGCCTCTTCTCGACCAACTCCAGCTGCTTTTGGAATCGTCGAGCCTCATTCTGGCATCTCGAGGCTATGAATACCAGTGTGTCGATCTCGTGGAAATGCTGCAGGAAAAACAACGATACGTAAAAGTGGAGGAAATACCGATAACTAAAGACAAAATGAAAAGGCAGCTTACCCGAACAGCGTTGCAGTACGTCTGATCGACGATCTTCCCGAGCTCAAGGGCTTCGAACTCGGCCCGATCGGCCGGGAGCATCGCGCGGCGGAATATTACACGCGCGACATCGCTGTTCCGGAGGGCCGAGCTGCCCTCACGGATCGAGGACTCCGAGTCGGCAGACCCCCTCCCGGAGCGTCCTCCGGCCCGCGATGAACTTGGCCCAGCCAAACTCGCGACGACGGGGCGGGACGCACTCGGGACCCCAGGGCCTCTGCTCGGCTCGGGCCCCAAGCGCCGCAGGCGAACGATAGGCCGACCTGCCCGTTGAGAGATGGGGGCGGGGCAGGTTGGAGGCACCGAGTCTGACGCCCCTCCGAAACTCGAGCTCGCGTGCTCGGTGGTTGGGGCCCTTTCCTGGACAGAGCCGGACATTCCGACCCCAGAGCCCCTTGCCTCGGCAAGGGCATAAGTATAAGCCAACCTGGCCCTCTTTCTAGGCTCAAGAAGAGCGCCGCCGGTCTCGGCTGCCCTCCTCCTCAGTCGGGAGAATTGGGATGTGTTGCTTGTCGACATGTGGGAAATGTCTGAAAAGAAGAAAAGAAGAAAAATTCTAAGTAAGAAAAGAAGGAAAGAAGCAAATAAGGCAAAATACAGCGAAATGAAGGAGCAGTACGACCGCTCTTACCCTCGGGGCGCGCCGAGCTCAAGCCGACGTTCACCAAGGCCTCCTCGCTTAGGAGGTCGGTCAGAATAATGTCCCTTCCGAGACCGCGCAGAGCGTCAAGAATCCTCTGCTCGTCCCCCGAAAGCGGGGTGAGCCTATTGAGGGCCTTCAGCCGGGGATGCCCCCACTTCGGGTCAAATCTCCACGAGACCTCGGACGAAAGAAAGAAAAATTTTTTCTTCCACTCATGGATAGAGGAAGGGGCACCTCGGAAGAGTGACATACCGCCCCGAAGGCGAAATATTGTCACTCTCCGTCCGTCGGGTTCGACTTCAGCAGAAAACACCGGCGGAAGACACTTACCAAGGTCGGAATCCCGTACGCAAGGCAAAGGGATAAGAACCCGATGATGGTCCTCCATGAGTTCGGAGCGAGTTGTGCTGGGACGAGCTGGTACTCCACCAGCAAATCGTTCACGAACTCATAGAGGGGGAACCACAGGCCGGCCCAGAGTGTCTCAACGTGTACCCCGATCCGATCTGGAGGTGGTCGCGTCATCCGGTCCTCCGGCCCCGCGGGCTTGAGATGAAACCCGGACCGGAAAAAAAATTGGGAACGGACCAGCTCTAGTTTCTCCTCGGTCAGGCTAGATCCGACCTCATTCGAACCGGAACCCATTTTGGAAAGAAAGGCAAAAGGAAAAACAAAGGACAAAGAAAGGAAAAAGAAAAGAAGAAGAAGAAGAAGGGGAATCCCCGAACCAACGCAGAGAGGTGACCTATGGGGGGATTGCCGGAAATCGCCTTAGGGCACCGCCGGGGAGACTCAGTCACAGCTGAGAAAGGAAAATAGAGATGGAGGAAGAAAGGGAAGCAGCAACAACAAGCGGCCAAGCGAGACCTTTCTAGGGCTAGGCTAAGGGGTCTATATAGACCCTCCCGACGACCTAGATCGGCTGGACTGGATCCCGCCTTCTGTCCAGATTATGCCACGTGTCGGCCCCGAAAATCGAAACAACGCATTTATTTTGGATCGGTACCTCGAATACAAAATCGAGGTAGTGTCTCGTCGGATCTCGGAGCCTCATCATGAGCCCGCCCCGCGAAGCAGTCTCGAAAGACGAGAAAACGTCGCCTCGCCTCCTCTCATCAAGAGTGCCCCCAGCGTCCCGTCGGATTTCGGAGCCTCATCATGAGCCCGCTCCGCGAAGCAGCCCCGAAATATGAGAAAACTTCGCCCCCTCTCCTCTCATTAAGAGCGCCCCGAAGCGTGCGAAGCACCGGAATAATTTAAGTTTCCCTAGCCCCCACCACTACAATAAAGACAACTACTTCCCGCGTCCGAGCTCACAAACGGCTCAAACTCGAAAGTCGGGGGTAGTGTTGGGGGAATATAAGTCGCCCCAAAGCATGTAAGCATATCACCGGTACGTGATCAGAGGCGCCCGACCTCGGGGCGCCCGACCTCAAAGCTCCCGACTTGGCACCCGGCCAGGCATCCGACCTCAGAGTTCTCGACCTCGGAAGCCCGACCTCACCATCCACCCGCCGCGATCACATCCTTCTGCAGCTCGACCAGGGACCATGCTCTGCCACCGCCGTCAACAATTAATGCGCATGGCCTCTGCAGACCTCTGGCTTACTCAACTATTAATGCGCGTGGCCTCTGCAGACCTCCGGCTTACTCAACTATTAATGCGCGTGGCCTCTGCAGACCTTTGGCTTACTCAACTTTTAATGCGCATGGCTCCTGCTACCTACGGATCTCAAATCGTCTACAGCAAATCCGCTCGGCTTTGTCCGATCAGCCACGACGACTCGTTAGCTCCGGCCTGATCTCCTACGGCAAGGCATTAATTCACACGATCGTGCATTAATTCATATGACATGCTCAATCATACGGTAACTCGTTCGTCCCGTCACGACACAAGTAATCCAGTACCCCTCTATAAAAAGAAAATTCCTCCATCTTAGAGGGGGCTGGATGCTGAAACTCTGGACATATATTCTCTCTCCTTTTATACATCTCCCCCCTCTGACTTAGGCATTGGAGGGCCGGCGCCGGAAATCCTGGCCACCGGCTTTTTGCAGGCCCCGCGGAGGACGCCGCCCGCCGACGAACCGCCGCCCGCCATCTCACGTCGGAGCTCCCCCTTTTCAGCCACTGGTCGCCCCCGGGTCCAATTTCCAGCAACATTGCCTATTAATTAGATAAGCTTATCTCCAATTTTACCCATTAATCTGATGATTTTACTGACGTAGGCTAAGGAATGTCCCAGTACGACAGTGAGTGGCTACATTGGCGGTATGATGCTTCTGATACATATTTGTTTGTTTGTTTACTTGTATTCAATGTTAATGACAGAAGAGTAAAGCATTTTTTGGCTGGATATTCTTACATCTCCTTTCCATGAATGGTTAGAATCTCATCTCATTTTAGCTTGTTCTATAATCATCTATATGCTTGATAGTTAATGCACAATCACACTAGCAACATCTGCATAAAGAATCTGTGATCTCCCTTATAAAGTGAGTTATCCTCTCTTCATTTGGTTCAGCAATCTGCTGTTGATTATGTTTTAAACTGTGTTTATAGCAGGTGATCCATGCATCCTGCTTTCTAAAGAAGCAACTTTGGAGAATATGGTATGAACCTTCGAGGTGCTCTTATTTGGCTTCTAAACTACCATTTGCTTACTGGTTGCTTTAAAAGCAGGGAGATTGGATGAATGGGAGATACAAGCACCAGATGTCTCGATCAGACTCTGCAAAAACTAAGCTTGAAGAACTAGTAGCAAAAAAATCCAAAATTACTGCAGCCAGCAACAAGGTATAGCTTTTTATCACGGGTGACAGAACCAATTTATAAAGATGAGGTCTAATGTTCTAGAAGTTGAACATCCCACAAGAAGAAAATGGAAATGATTTTCATTTTCTTAACAGTTAAAGCAGCTTATCAAACAACTAAAGCACAAAATTGAGGACGTCCCAGTTAGTCTACAAAACCCAATTCATAGATGACCAATTATCATTTCTTCCAGGTTCCGTTGTCCAGAAATCTTTTTCTGCTTCATGTTTATTGTCATGAGATGCGCCGGTGCACACAGCCTCCTCTAAAGGAAATGGATGAGAATGCCATGGAAGAGGAATACAAGGCTCTGTTGGGTGATAAATCTGGAGAAATGGAATACTTGCACTCTCTACAGGATCAGATCAATTAACTATAAATGTAGTGGATTTCCGTTTCTAAATAAGCTCTAGTAAATATCACATTTATATGTGCTTAAAATTTGAGAATATGACTCCAATCCCTGAGTGTGGCCTGTCAAACACTCAAGAAAGGTTCAAAACAGCTGAAATGAATAATTAAATGCTAAACCAGTATCATAGATTGCTGATACACAGGTGACTATTTTTATAAGCACTAAATTGAATTTACTTGATGTGCTATTGCAGCACAGCAAGCCAGATTCCCCAGTGAGAGGTTTGTGGTCTCTCGCAGCCTGCTCCTGGTGGACCAGGAACTCCTGCAGCTGTGCAGATTTAGCAGAGTTTTTGAGCATTTGCCTGATGGCAAATACTTCCGTTTGTTTTCCTGGATTTAATGGATTGAGCACCTTCTAGCTGGAGGAGCGCAAACACTCTTTGAAAAATAGGAGCTACTTGGGGGTTCCGATCACGGGCAGACCGCAGATGCCTACATAGGGCAGAGTGCATTTAGATGGAGCAGAGCATCATGCGCAGACTGGAGGGATGGCAGGCCAGCGCTCTCTCCATGACGGAGTCATCTCAATACGTTCAATCCTGAGCTCGATCCCTGTTTATTTGTTGTCCCATACCATGGTGCCATTGGCTGCATTGCGGTGTATGGAGAGACAGTTCAGGAGCTTCCTGTGGGGGCGCCAAGGGGGCAGGAGTGGAGTTCATCTTTTGGCCTGGAAGATGGTCTGCCAATCGACCAGGAGTGAAGGTTTGGGGATTCACTCCTTGATTAAGAGATGGGAGGTGCTCGTGATCAAAGTAGCAGCCAGATTTCTCTTGTAGCTGAACAGCCTTTGGGGTGCCCTGATACGGGCTAAGTACGGGGATCCAGCTGACGCATCTGTATTCCGTACTAGTTGCTGCAACTTTTTTATCTGGAGGAAGATTTGCGCCCATGCCCCAGTGGTTCTACCGGAGATCAGATGGAAGATTGGGGATGGTCGGGGTATTAACATTTTGGAGGACAACTGGTTCTCTGAGGTCCCGCTTCACGGCTGGCCCACCCTGATTGATGTCGACTGTCTGGAGTGCAGACTTTATGATTTACTTACCCCGGGAGGGGGGGCAGGCATGGGACGAGGATCTTATTCGACAGGGCTTCGGGGAGCAGCTGGCCGAGTGCATCCTCTCTATACCGATTTCTTCTATGGGGGCGGCGGATAGGAGTGTGTGGAGCACGATGGAAAGTTCGAAGGTGAGGGCTCGGAACTTAGCCCGGGTGGTTAGGAGGGTTCCGACCCAACAGATTGAGGGAAGCTGGATCTGGAGGTTGCGCATCCATCCATGAGTGACTATGTTTGTTTGAAAGATGGCTAGGGGATGCTTACCCACCAGAGGTACGCTGGTTCGGCATGGGGTACATGTCCCCTTCGAGTGTCCAACATGCCCGGAGGTGGAGTCCATCTTTCATGTCATGTTTGGATGCCCGAGGGCCGCCCAGATCTAGGGATTTGCTTGGGGGGCCCATGATCCACGGCTGGGGTGGTCATTGACTAAGGACCTCCTGCTCTTCTTGGAGACTTCAGTGAGGAGGACGGGCCTGGAGGGACCGGGGATCAGAGTTGCCTACCTAGCCTACTACTCTTGGTTAGATAAGAATGCCCGAGTCTTCGACGACAGCAGAGTTCATTCGAGACTGGTTGCGGACAGGACCCTTCGTCATGCGGAGGAGATCCCCCACGTTGTCACGCCATTAGAGCTGCCTACATAGCCTACCACCACCAATACCGAGCGGTATCCTCCGTCCGCCGGAGAGGAATGACTGACGTCATACACATATGAATGTCCTCTTCTTTTTTTTGCGTCAAGGTATGAGTTCTTGGCCTTCTCCCCTGACCGTTCTTGGCGCTTCTTTAGGTCTATCACAAGAAAATATCCTCCTCGGTATCACCTTCTCTTTCGATCATTCTTTATGCTTCTTGAGATTGTTCTTGAGATAATTTGCTAGAAGATTTAGGCCTTCGATTTAGGATTTCAGTAGATGTTCTTTTATTGTTTTTATTTCTCGTAGATCCTTTGGTTTAATTGAGAAATTCGGGTTTCAATGCTACACATGTTGTGAAGTGAACTACTCATCTTTTAAGGCTGTTCACCAAGGAGCCGCTTAAAGATCAGATGAGCTGTGGGTATAGTCGGTCCGTCGGTTATTCAGGCTTTCTTTTGAAAGTTTTAAGCGATTTTTAGAAAAACTTTTTGAAAGTTATCTTTATGATAGCCTATTCCAAATGGGGTATCTTGATGGTTTCTTGAACCCGCCTGCACCTATTTCTACGGTTTCTCCATATGTGATTTTGTTCTGCTTTTCCTTGATCCCCAAACCAGTTTTTCTGCAGCCAGTGTTTAACCTGA
>JAOXJJ010000001.1:9370453-9382243 GCA_025769935.1 Phoenix roebelenii
ATAAAATTGGTTAAATAATTACTAATATTTTTATTTATTTATTTATTATTTTATTTCATTGAAATATATTTATTTATTATCTTATTTATTTATTTATTTATTCGTTTATTTATATACAAATTTATTTATTTATTTATTTATTTATTTATTTATTTATTTATTTTTCTTTTCTTTTCTTTTTTTCTTCTCTTTTTTTCTTTTCTTTTCTTTTTTTCTTCTCTTTTTTTCTTTCCTTTTCTTCTTTTTTTTCTTTTCTTTTTTCTTCTCCTCTTCTCCTTCCTCTCTTTCCTTCTTCTCCTTTCTTCTCCTCCCGCGAGACCGGCAACGCCGGAAGGGGGCCGGGACGGCGGACCGCAGCGCCTGCTGGGGAGGCGGCGGCCATGGCTGTCTCTTCCTCCCCTTCCTCTTTTTTTTGTTTGTTTTACTTCCCACCACCCAACAGCTGTTGTGGGTCGCATCGGCAAGCCGGATGTCCGTGTCGGCTCGCCGGGGCGACAGGCCGTTGCGGCGGCTAGGGAGGCGGCCACGGGTGGTGGCTGCCATTGTGGGCAGCCACGGGCTACCTCCCACAACAACCAAAAAAAACACAGGCCGACGGCGTTGAGAAGAAGGAGATAGAGAGGGGGGAGAGAGAGAGAAAGGGAAAGATGAGAGGGAAGGAGGTAGTGGGATAGAGAATTTTGGAAGAAAAAATAGACTTTTAAATAGGGATATTTTGGTAAAAAAATAGCTTTCCGACAAAGCTAAAAACAGCATTTTTTGAAAGCTTTAAAATAGAGCTTATCCCAAAAAGTTGTTTTCAGCTTTCTGAAAAAGTTAAAACAGTTTTTCAAAATTTTTACCAAACATCGTTTTTCATCCAAAAGTACTTTTGAAGGGTCAAAAAATACTTTTTGGCCCTCCAAAAGCTCCCCAAATGGGGCCTTAATAAAGCTGCAAATAGGCTTATGAGTTATGGGCTTATGGTTGAATCGATGATGGCTCTGGCCTCTAGCTGATGCGTAATCAAATAATCAATAGAATGGATTATGAGTTATGGGCCTGAAGACTTAAAAAAAATAGGTTAACTAATTAGTGAATAGGTTATAGGCTGCGACCTACGAGCCTAAACGGATAATCCGGGTTTAGGTCAGATCGAATCGGGTCATTGGATAAACGGTCCAAATTGACCCAAAAAAAAATGGATCGGATCGGGTCGGATCGAGATTTTGTTGACCCAGACCCAACCCGAAATATAGAACAGGTCCACAGATCCTCTAAAATGGGTCGGGCCAGATCTAGCCGAATTGAATCGGGACGGATCATGAGTCTTCGGGTCATGGGTTGCCCGATCCATTTGTAGCCTTACGTGATAATTGATAAAACAATACCTAATAAATGTGCCAAAAAGTGGCCATTAATAAGTTCAATAACCTACATTGGCACATTGGTCGAGGTAGTTCTGTTAGGAACTTGGAAGATCATTGAGTGAGTGATGCATCTCAAAAGAGGTCAGCGGCTATGTTTGATATATATCAAATCCAAGACACTACGAAAGTCAGCGATTTCATCAGTCAACAAGGAAATTTGTTTCAAGGACTATTGCAACGTGGATCCTCTCACTTCTTCCAGTGGATGAAATGCATGATGTCATTGGATGAAGAGTTATGAGAAGGTTTTTAAGGTCTTCGATGTCTATAAGCAATTCTGATGATAAAAAAATTGGCGGGCAGAGGAAAGCTAGCACACTTTGTATTTTGGACCCTGATGACCATGCTGTCTCCCGGAGTCATAAATTCAGGGCCATAATTGCTATTCACTTGATTGTTTTATTTTTTTATATCAATGTTTACCTTCTTAGAATTATGTCACGTTTACGTGTCTTTTTTTTTTTTTTTTTGCTGCAATATGACACTTTGGATGCAATGCCATCCGTGGCTAGGGGAACGGCCCTAGGTGTTGGAAACTTGTTAGGAATATGATCATGATTGAAGTCCTTTCTACTTGCTGAATTGTTGCCAACCAAAGATACATTGGCACTTATTGTGGCCAAATCAGAAAATGCCCACCCTACTCTCCAGATCCAACTCAAATTGGAATCGAACGAACGAACTCTCTCTCTCTCTCTCTCTTTTGAAAGGAGTGATACCATCCAATCAAGTGTTTGGTTGCCTTTTCTATGATTTGATTTTGCACATATTGTACATATTCTTTAAATTTAGTGAACGGGTTGTCGTGTGAAAGAAAGATTCACCATTAGATCACCCACCATGTAGATCTTAAAACACTCAAAATTCTATTATTCATCCATCTATACAAAACTTAAATTGGACAGCGGTGGATTTGCGTGAAGAAAGATGAATCCTTTTTTTCACAAGCCAACTCGTTCAATTTATCCCCTCCAAGGTTGGACAGCTAACCTGACTAGTGCCACAAAGTCACGGCCAAAAGCTTAAATACTTTGCTTGTTCTTTGGTTGGGTAGGCTGAATTAACGTATGGTTGTTTACGGAATAGAAAGCCTATAACACAAGGTAGCCTAATGGTCCCATCTAAATGATATACATTGTAACAACGGGTCATGCTTCCAGGTTCCGATGAACCATGGAAACCATGGAAGTAGTCAAATGGACATCATCGACTTACGGCATGATTCGCACCTGCCTCGACCATGAGTCCCTCACCATTCACTCGGGCCCCGGACATACCCTGCAACTCCGCAACGATGCATATCAATTACGGCCTGTATGGATGGTGACGGCCCAATCCTTTGGGCCCATGTAGCGACGCAGGGATCTTTTGGGCTCATGTGGCGACGCAGGGATTTCGGCCCACGCGATCGCTTTTCCCTGGGAGGGAAGCTCTTCGTTCAATGCGAGCCTCCAAAATCCGCCGCGACCGCGCAAGCGAGCCGAAGAAAGAGATCCAGAGAGAAAAGGTTTCTCTCCGAGAAAGAGATCTCTGGCCTCCGAGGTTGCTTTGGGCTCGGCTCTCGGCGAAGCTAGGGTTTCTCTTCACCTTCCCGGTGAGCATCTCTCTGATTCCTCCGCTCTGAAATCTCTACTGCAAATTTCGGCCAGATTTTTTTTGAAAAAAAATTTACAAAAGAAAAAATACCTTTGTTTTGAGGGCTGATCTTTGATTCGCGTCCGTTTGCTTTGGCGTTTCGATCCTAGAGGTAGGAAGATTAGGTTATGGACGCTCTCCAACATAGAGAGATAGGGTTTTGCTTCATTAACAAAGGCTGTTGAACGGAGTTTTCCATATTAAATCACCACAGGTTTCGCTATAATGACTCATGTTGGAGTGCTATTTCTTCTCCTGTAAATCTTATACAAAAGGTGTCTTTGAGCTCGAGAGTCGGTTTCGCTATAATGATGAGTCATATTGGAGTGCTATTTCTGCTCCCGTGAATCGTAGACCAGAGGTGTCTTTGATCTCGAGAGTCGGTTAGCGGTGGAAATTGATGACCGAATTGTGGAATGAGGTTCCAAGAAACCATAACAGATCCGAGCTCCAGTAGAAATAGGGTGCATTGATATGTCCAACAGTAAAGTGCAGTGATCTTAACTTGAAAACTTCCTGCTATGGATTGTGAAAGGGTGTTGACTAGAAAACTTATTTCAGTGGATGGTACAAGAAAATTAAAACATGTCTGACTGCGTTCTTCTGATAAGGCTCAGATGGGAGCTCTTCTTTGCATTTCGTGGCATTGATGAGCTGTTTTGCAGATACAAATCCTAAAGAAAATTTCCTGGACAATTTGAAGAGAATTTGCTTTATTTTGCATATTAATATTCGCTGTTATGTTTTAGTAATTTATAGTTCATACTGTTGCATCTTGTTCTGTTGATTATGCTTTTCTGCATTGTTGTTGGACTTCTGTGTTTTTACCCATTAAGAAATATAAGAAAAAGGCAAATCCTAAGCAGCAATCTGTCACGTTGTTCCCATTTCCACTTATTGATGAACAGATATATGGATTAATTCATGATTGTAATTGGTAATTTTATTATGACCATAGATATGCAAGGGAACCTGCAGATCTCTCCAGATTTGGAGCACTCTACTGACAGTGACGATTCTAAATACTTATGTGAGCTCAGCACCATTCTCGTTGCTACCATTCAAGAAGTAAAAGACCGGGTTTCTCAAATAGAGTTTATTTTCTGCAGTCAGCTATATCCAAGTTTCCAATCAAGATCAAAAGTTCTACAGAGAAGTCTAGTTGATGCCAGGAAAGCCGCAGAGGATGAGTGGAAGAAAAAAGAAACTTCCCTCTTACATCGAATAGAAGAGATCACTGTCGAAAAGAAACATGATCAAGAAAGAATCCAGGAACTGAAGTGTTCTGCAGAAGAAAGTAAGGCCAGGTTAATGAGCACTGAGCAGTTGCTGAACAAACATGAAGTTGAGAAAAAACTTCTTTTGGATAAACTGGAAAGCATGGAGAGAAATGAAGAGATCATCGCTGAGCTCAGAAGGCAGCTTGAGCAAAAGACAAGGGAGATTGCTGAGGAAAAGGAGCTGCAACAAAAGTTATTGCAACAGATTGAGGTGAAAGATCAAAAATTGTTCGTAGAGCAGGGCAAAAGAAGAGCCTTAATCGAGGATTTTAGTAAATTGAAAGAAAGTTACAGACACTTAAAATCTCAATACTATTTTTTAGTTGGAAAGATCGGTGATACAACAGATAAAAAATATCATCCAGGGAGGATGGAAGATGAAAGGGCATCACCAAGGCCTCATCTGAACAAGAGAAGCCTCCATGGTAAGAGTTTATTGTTTAGCTTACCTTTTAATGTAAGTACATTTAATATTTTAAGAAAAAAGTCTCTAGAAAGCACTTGACCTAAATCAAGTGAGAAGAAATGTGTTCCAGAGAGGACTTTTCTTTTGGTGAATTTTCTAGTATAATGGACAAAAGAGTGATTATGTTAGGAAAGCCACTAATATTTTACATGGGAATAGTTTTGTATGAATTTGTGAACTAAATGATGTTCATCCAAATTATTATGGTAGTTTGAATGCATAATTGAGATCGGCATTTTATGTGCTGTACTGTACTGGGCAATATGAATGTACTGTACTGGGCAGTATGGGATGTACTGTATTGACCTGTATGGTACTCATGCAGCATAAATGTTTGTTACGCCGTGATATCGACATATGGTATAGGTGATGTATTGACTTCAACCATGTACCACGTGTAGGTACAGCGGCATACCATCCTGGCAAGATATCAGTAATACTTTAAACATCGAGACAAATAATCCTTTTCTCTGATTTTTTATCACTTGCAAATTGAGATAAAATGGAGGGGCACCGAGCTTGCATCCATACCAAGTGAACCGAAGATTGGGAATATCCTTCAAGTATTATCAAGATATTAGATCACTTTAGTATATTTTATAATGAAAGATGTTGTGCTTTTGTTAGAGAGAGAGTTTTATAATCACTCTCCAGTACATAGTATTATAAGGAAATTCTTAATCAGATTTTCTTCATCCTGCCTATTTGTCCAGGACAACTTTTTTTTTTTGAGAAGATATTGAATTAAAATTAAATTTTGACTGTGTTGTAGATATAAAAGAAAGTGATCAAGAGGTCACCCAGCTTGCTTCTAAGCCAAGAGAAAGGACTGCTGATATTGTTCTCAATGAAAAGCCTGAGGCCAGCCGAGATTTGGAACTGGTTAAAGGTTCAAATACTGATTTCCGCATCAGTATATCATCGAATTCAAGTGTCCTCCAACCAAAGAGCATTGCTGGTAATACAAAACTTGAGTCATTATCTGGCATGAGGCGAGCTAGTTCATGTTGGAGGAATACTAGGGCACATCAAGGATCAGGGGTTGCAGATCCACATGATGACTTTCTTGACAGTCCTATGGAGACTCTGAAAAACTTGAACAGGGGCCCTCTTGAAGAAGCACAAGGTCTTCCTGTCCCTCCTCCGCAGGACATGGATTTTAACAACTCAGATGATGAGACACAGGATATGAATGCTGACGCTGCTCCACGGCAGCAGCATATTTCAATTCTAGATTCAACAAGCAAGGGATTTAAATATGTGGAGCCTGTGAGAAAGAAGGTTGAGCGGGAGAATCTCAAAGGAGTTGAGTGCAAGCAGTGCAAGAAGTTCTATGATGTGGTTCTACCTGATGGAAGTAGAGGAAAAGGAAGCAGTATGGACACCGTAAGCATGCGTTGTGAGCATCATGATGGTGTTTCAAGGCATAGGTACAGGTATGCCCCTCCGATGACCCCTGAAGGATTTTGGAATATTGGATTTGATTCAGATGTATAAAGTCTTCTCTATAAGCATTCTTTGTTGATCGTGTAGACTGTTATCTGAAGTGGAAGCAATTCTTTTGTTGTTTGCTTGTCTTTAATCATGACTGTTAATTTGCTTTTTGAGGTCCAATTAATGTTAGACTTGGGCAACATGAGGTTCTTAAAAGGTAATGGATGGAGTAACGTCTCTCAAATGTTGCTTCTAGAACATTAACTGTTGCAATCAGTTTTGCAGCTGACGATTTAGCAATTTCTGGATCTTGATCATTGGGATGGAAAATTGGCAATCTCTAAATCACTTATAAGTTCCAATATGGATTTACCTATAAGCATTTCCTCCCTTTTGTGACAGAAAGTAACCCCTTTGATCGAATAGACCTGATCGGGGTCATTTTTTTCAGCCATGTGAAACAGCATCAGATATGAATTACTTCTTTCTGATTTCATTTTACTTGCTTATTTAATGATGGTTCTCAGTCATGTTTTTTTTTATTGATTTGATTTTCTTTTCTTTTAAAGTTCCAAGTATAATGATCAGAAATTTGATTAGCATAATGAAGAACTTTAATTTTAGTAATATTTTCAAATTCAGATTCTCATGCACCGCATTTGTCATCTATATTTACAACTCTCCCTAGTAACCAATGGTTTCTTCCCAAAAATCTCACTTTCCAGAAATTTCAGATTAAAGGAATAAAAGGGCATGCTGGTCAATGGTTAAAACTTAAGAGCATGCACCATGCTCTGGACGTGTTGAACTTTGACAATATGACTGAGATTTTGGATAGTTCCCTCCAGCTTTCCTCTTTTTTTTTCTTTTTTTCTTTTTTTTTTTTTTTTGACAAGGAACAAGTGAATGGGAAGCTATTTCAGACTTCAAGTTTCTAGTATTGTCAGATCCTCTCTCTTTCAAATGTAAGGCATTCATGAGTATTCAGTAGGGTATGGCTCTGGTTTCTATTGGTGTGTGCTTCAACAGGATTGTTGTTGATTATTGAGGATGTCCGAGAATGCCATGGCGGGAATTCTGTAAGATTAAGGTGCGGCTATCTATAAAACCCTACCCACATACATCTAGCCTTCTATATTTCCTTCTTTAACCGTTATTTTGCTGTATTTTGGAAATTAGGCCTCCCGCCATAGGCTGATGCCAATTTTTCATCTTGAGTTCTCATTACTTTCTTCTGCCAAAAATTATATCATGGATGATACAATGATTTGTAAAACCTTTGAAAGCTCATGTGATTTTAAAGGAACATTTCATGAATGGTTGCTATAAAATTATTTAAGTAGAATGACTGATGTAGGTTACATGCACATTAATTGTCATCATTCATGATGAACAAGCGAGTGAGATGCTTCCTTCATATGTTTATTGCTCTTATCAGAGAGGATTTTCATTTTTTCAGTAAACTGTTTTGAGGTTAACAGCAGCTATAAATATCCTTTGTGTAACTTACTACATGTGTACGTTCTTGGCTGCCTCTTTTCGTATGCCATATTTGAACTACTATCTTGGTTCTACTTCTGCACTTCACCCTATTTATCAACCGATATGAAACTTCTGCACTTGATGTATCTAAAGAGGGCAGTGTGCTTGGGCTGAAATTTTTATATAACTGGTCAATATTTTGCTGAAAAAATAATGAAACTACATCAAACTTGTTTTAATATTTTTTTTTTCCAACAAGAGTATAAAAATAAGAAAATGAAGAATGGGTTTTTTTAAATAAAAAAAAAAGTGGGAACTAGGGAGCGATCCATGTCCACAACCTGGTCTTTGCTTGACATTCCCCTTCGACCACGAGCATGTTTGCAGGTGTCGCTTAACTGTTTACCTCTGCACTTATATTTTTCCACGCCAATGTGATCTCCAATACCAGTTTTCTGTGTCCCTGCCTATGGAAACCTCGGTAAAATAGCCCTTTGTGAAAGTACGGTGAATTCTGTGATGCACTGGAAACTGAAAAAGATCAAATAAGCTAATTGCTGCCCTTCACTGTGCTATCCTAGACCAGTCATATGGTGAGTCCATTCATCAGCTTTGAATGATCACAGCGCGTATCAGAATGGGCGGTGTCAGAAAGTGCATCCCACTACCCAGCCATCAGTAGTGCTGTGAAGAGGTCACATGCTGCTCGTACAGATGTACTATTGATGATTAATGAATAAATTGCTCATTGGTATCAGGCCCACAGCTATAAGAAATTAGTTGAGTATTGCTTATGGAGAAAATATATTGGTCCTGGAGTGCTTGCCGAATGACAAATCATGTAAATCATAACCACGGGCAGCTCGCATCATTGATTTTATTTTTGTTCGTAAATGTCATTATATGCTTGAGATTTTGCCATGAAATTTGATTATTTGCACATGCTACCATGGCATCTTGTTCATATATAAAATTCTGTATACAGAAAAATATGAATGATATTTCTTTTCTTCTTATATAGTTATGTTTACTTGATCAAAGATTAGACTTGAGAGAGTAAATCTCACTAGCCATTACTAACCAAAAGTAAGGGTAAAAATTATGCCTGAAAACTCGATAATCTGACCCAATTATTTTTCTCACGCATATTTTTCCTAACAATCACCTATTGCTGTCTCAATTCCAAGATTCTAGCCTGCACTTTGATTATTATATTTCAATTAAACTAAATATAAATACAAACTTAAATCTGTTTTAAAATTGGTTGATTTTCTTTCACAAATTCAATCATTCACTTTCCATGTCGTACTATTCCTTTTCCATGACAATCTGACACAATTTCACTGCATATGAAGGACTGTTGACCCTTAACCAGTTGGCACACTAAAATCATGCGCCAAATTGAACCTCAAAAAAACTTGAATCCGATTATTAATCAAGTTGGGATACAAACTCAGATCTTACTCATTTTAATGGATCTGAATCCCAATCTCATTCAATTTTCATATCAAGTTCAGATATGGATATAGCATAGATCCATTATATATCTGACCTGTTTACAGCCCTAGCTCAAAGCATTAAATTTGGAATTAGTAAAAATATATCTGGTTCCCACATATAACCAAACAGGTATACAACTGCTGAGATAGCATACTGCCTGGTGAGACAAGAAAATAGTCAGATAACTACCACAGACAATAATTACTGGAGCTTGTTCTGCATGCCACAGTTTATATAAATTTGTAAGTTCTTACAACAAAATGTATATATGATCTACATTTTCTTAGCCACGGGAAGTTTAAATTCAGAAACTCATAATGTTGGTTCCCTGATCTAGATCATCGTGCATTCTTTTTGGAGAAAGCCACACAACCTATGTTGAAGATCATGATGCCCTGTATTGTATTCATGGAGAGTCAGAGTTATGTTTAAATTGGAATGCTGAAAATAAGACTGAGTAACAAGGATATCATATAAGAAAATAGGGTTTTATCATATTCTGCAATTAATGAGCAGAGAGCTGATAACTCTAAAGAATGTAGAGTTAATACTCTCATCTTCCACTCTACTCAATCTAACAATAGTATCTTTGCTATGTACATCATGAGCATGCTGATAATATGGCAGCAACCACCACTGCGACTTCAGAGTTCCGTCTTCAACTGGTTGGAGTGCAGCGATACTACTTCAGAAACAACAGAAACAGAACATGAAACAAGTCAGCCAAGCATTTCAGTGTTTATATCCCAAAATGGACCCAATGAAGTGCAATGAGACATTTGGTTGTGTGCATGGGTGGTTTTTTTTTATTAGGAGGGGGGTTGAGCTGTAAGTTCCAAGGCCCGGCATGATCAAATATTAAAATTTGTAGAGATGCTCATAAACATCATCAGTTCAAATTTCATGACGATATGGTAGCAGGACTTGACGTATAATTATGACATTGAGATTGCTATAAACTTAATAGGCAACAACCAGCCTCATCACATCTTTGATTATATGGTTACAGACATCTTAAGGGACAGAATTAATGTCAGTAAGCAAGTGATCAAGTCTTATTTCCTATTCCAATCCAAGCTGATTCTCTATTTAAAAAATTGGATAGGTGTAGTATCTGGTATGGGACCAAAAAGATAAATGATGAATTGGATGAAGATGACCCTACTACTCAGGTGAACAGGCACCAGCAATAATTTACTAGAGACGTCATGTAGCCAGACGTACAGCAGCAGCACTTCTGAAATCTGGTCCCCATATAGTTTGGGTCCACACTAGGTTTTATGAATCCATACCGTAATCTGGTTGGTCCATTAAATCGATGAAGTTAATATGTACAATGGAGTGGTACAGACTCGAACTTCTTTTCAGGAATCTTCATGACCGTAGAGATCTGGGCTGAAATGCACTGCACCTATGCTCTTTCTAAAGCCATGCATCCAGCTCAGGGAGTGCATGTTTGAGTCATATTAGGATTAGTGCTAGCTGGGTTACCTAAAAGCCTAATTTGTTTCAAGTATTTCTGCTGAATAGCATTTTTTTTTCTTAGTAGCCTTCACTGTGAAAACAGTGGTAGAGAAGATTTGAGGGGAAAACAGAAAAAGAAAAAGATCTTAGAAATATTTCTTTAATTGATTATATACTGCAATCAATGAAGCTTAAGTCCAAGCTTGTCACTTCCTTGGAACTAAACGTACTTTTATCGTCCATCATACTCTCTCTAGGTTAACATATAAAGCATGCGCTGCCTTTTCAGTTCAGGGCCAACTATTCTTTTTGTTTTTGTTTTTCCTTTTTCTTTCCCATCAAGGGTTCAGATTCAGTTGTTGGTAGGTGAAGAGGAATCTAAAGTGAGAAGATAGTGCGTATTGTAGGTTGCTAAGTTTCCCTCTCTTTACTAGGTTGCCATCGGCCACTAATGCAATAGATGACGGTAACTAAAGAAGTACTGTTTGAGTAAAGATGTTAAATTGAGGTCGCCTTACAATATTAGAGGTGAATCTGCTACAGGATTCAGGGATTATAAACATTATGAACAGATCTTTCAATCTCCAGTTGTTTGTGGACCCTCTCAACCATGTATAGGAAACCACTCCCTAACTTTTTGGATGCTTAGCAGTAAGTCTAAAAATTTATTAGCGGTTCCGCAGAAGCAAATGTTCAACAAAAGGTTTCTCAAAAGACCTAGGTGCTAAGCAAGGGGCCCAAGATGCTAAATACAGATGTAAATTCCTCAAATTCAAGGTAAAATTCAAAGTCATTTTTCATGACGTGTCGAATGAAAGCAACAGGGGCTGTGAATGGTCCAAAGAGCTGGCCCTAGGGCCAGCAGTATTGTGGATCAGATTATATTACAACAGTGATAAATAGACATGCGTGTGAGCTGGTTTGCACCAACCTCAGTGTCACAACAGCTGGCCCTAAGATAAGCAGTTTATAAGCGCAAGATCGAATGAGATAGCGAGAGTTAATACGAGGACATATTTTGGAGTATGGGGTTTGGAACATGAGAGAAAAAAAAGGAGCCATGCTCGGCAACAAAAGACAGTTGTACAAGAGATGGCGGGGAGGGTCCACGCGGGGGGGG
>JAOXJJ010000001.1:9382283-9398051 GCA_025769935.1 Phoenix roebelenii
GGGGGGGTGAGATTTGAATTGCGGTGGGACGAGTAAATGCGACATGCTGCAAGCAATCATTTATAGACTCGGGCCCCACACGGAAAGGAAATGTCACGCCGCACGGCAACCAATCGTGACCGCTGCAGCGAGGGTTCGTAGGGCAGCGGATCTCCAGTTGCCCAAAACCACTCCTCTCTGAATAAATTCTAAAGGTTTCCCAGTCTCACGTACCATTTCCCGATTTCTACTGCTGCCATATAGTACTCAAAAAATCCCAACCGTGTAACTTTCAACGCTGTTATATTTTCACCAGACGACCATAAACAATACAATATAAAAAGAAAGTCAAGCGGTCCGGGGCATACCAGAATTGGCGGGGTCGTAGCCGAAAAGCGAGGTCCCCGGGTGGACAAAGAGGTGGGGCGAGTCGACCCTTTCCCACACCGACGGCGTCTGATGCGGGTGCACCAAATCGACGTGCCAGATCTGCTGCTGCGGCTGCCGTCGACCCTCGTCCGTGGCCTCCGTCCACGCGGACTGCTCCATTCCACCCCCGCCCCGTCCGTTACCCACCGACACCCGTCCACACTGTACCCCAATCACCGAAAACGCCAGTGGTCATGCCTTTTTTTTTTCTCTTTCAATTTTTTAAAAAAAAACACGGAGATAAAGAAAAATCGCGAGTGGATTCCACTGGGGAAATGGATTTGGGATTAAAATATCCGGAGGACGACTAAGGAGAGAGGGATTAGAGGGCGTGGGGATGCGCGGCCAGACGGTAACAGGGGAAACTCGTGAGCCAATACAAGTTCGTTTACTGTAATACAAAATTGATTATTTTTTCTTACGCCAGCTGTTTCGGGGATTTCAGACTTCAAGACACTACTGACCTGAATCCCTAAAACGCCGTGCTGGGCATCAACTCACAAAAAAAAAAAAAAAAACGTTGTGCTGGACCGAGTTGTAATTTAGTAGGTGACAAGGCCTAGCAATCTGCACTCCAGCGGAAGCGAAGGAGGGAAAAGCATTACGGGTTCGGGTAGTGAGATCGGCCGTCCGTTCCACGGTCGGCATTCCTTCCGGCCAATTAAATTCCCGGTGCTGCTGTTTGCTTGCTCGCAGAGTAGCATTGTGATTGATTGATTTATTTATTATTATTTTCAGATGGCGGCATGTGATTCAGAGAAGGGGGTCGGGACGCAGAGAGAACGGCGCCCGAGGCGTTACCTCTGCCGATAAAAAGCTGTCAAGGCCGCTAAAGTCGATCCGGGGGTGCACCGCTGCCAGCCTCATCGACAAGAGCTGAAATCCAGAGTTGTTATTATTAATAATACAGTCAATCATTTATCATTCGATAAAAAAACAGAAGAACAGGGGCAAAAAAATAAAGGACAAGAAGAATCAACGAAAGCCCGCCCCATGGCACTAACAGGGGATTTAGTAATTTACGAAATGCTCTAAGAAGGTGGGCTTTTTGGTACATTCGATGGTGTGTTAATTTGGAGAGGAGCGAAGTTGTGGGGGGTGGTGGGACCGTAAAGACGTACCTCAACCTGTCGTTGGAGGGACTGTACGTGGTTGATGATTTCATCCAGCACTAGGGCCGTACCCGATATCTGCAACACAAATTGGCAAGGCTGACTATAGTTTTCTTTTTTTTCCTCCGTCAACGGCGAGTTATGCTCTCATGGCAGATCAAATCCAAAAAACTTTCAGGGACTCCGAAAAATTACAATAAGATGTGATTTACGAAAGAAGAGAGAGAGAGAGAGAGAGAGAGCAAACTGAGAGTCCATTTAGCATATGCAAACAATCTGGTAAAGATTCTGTACCCATGCCCAATTTGGACTTATGTTGAGTTCAAATTGAGCTTGACCACAACTCAAGTAATTTCAAATCTACAACAAGCTGTTAATGTTTAAAAAAACAATTACAAAATTCGTTCTAGAATCACAAAAAGTGATTAAGAAGATATAAAACGTTGCCTACTTTGCTATATTTCGAGCACAAAACAACAGCTAACGGGACAAGTCTCTCGCGCCATGTTTCTGTGTTTCTATTTTCATGTTCTAGGCACAAGTTTAACTAGATTACAAATCCAGTTTACTACTTTGTCAGCACGGGATGAAAGGAGTTTGACTTTGTATATAGGACTTATTGAGTAAATTATTAAAAAAAATTAAATTTATATTTATTATATTTATACCCAATAGTTTATAAAATCTACACTTACATTCAGTTAAATTAATGGCGTTCGTGAATCCATTTACCTCCTATTAAAAGTTAAAATTGTCTCTGAGTGATGAGTAAATTATAAAAAAACTCTGAGATTAGGAATAAATTATACTTACATCCAATAATTTGAAAAACCTGCTTATCCCTCTGAGATTTATTTATTCAACACTTTAACTCATAACTTAAACAGAATATTAGCCAAATCGTTAACTTAAATAGAACCTAAATACCATATAATAAAAAAATTTAAAAAAGACCAAATTAGCCTTAAGTGATATAATATCCACCCAATGAGAAAAACAGCCATACGCACCATGGATTTGGAGCTTGAACTTAATGAATCATCAAAAAGAGCTATGTGCTAACAAAAAAAACAATCTAGATCTATCAAGAAAATAGATGCCTCTAAAATTTTCTGCTGCAAAAAACTAATATCAAAAATTTTGCTGCTTGAGCTAACCTATTTATGGTCCAGGCCAATCTATGAAATTGTAACTGATGCACCCTCCAAAAAAAAAAAGAGTTCTCAAGTACGTACTAATTTGGATCCTTTTGATGATAGGCTACCAGAGCCATCATAATTCTATATGAAAATATAGAAATCCTCATCCACAACAATAATGTTAAAAAATCATGTTTACAGTATTGGACAAGTAAAACTTAGAATCGGCAAATGATATACCGACATTCATGATATCTGTGACGTGATGGGTGGAAAAGCAAAACAAAACCTGATCAAGAAGAAAACTCGCTATCGAATAATGGTTGAGAATTAAGAATACTCATCGTCGGATGTCGATTGAGAAGAAAGTTTGTCGTCATTCACTTGTTAGGAAAGAACATTCATGGTGGGGTGGCAAAGCGAGAAAAAAATCCTAGCCATTCAATCTCGAAAAAAAAAGATGATCTTTAAAGACGGAAGATTTCAAAGAGATTGAAGAGTCGCAAAAGTAAAAGAAGTAACTTATTTTTTTATAGAGGTAACTGTGATTTTTACAATAGAAAAATAGTTTCACTAACGATATCTATTTAACTGGGTGTAACTATAGATTTTACAAAATATTGGGTGTAAGTGTAATAAGCATAAATCATAAAAAAAATTGTAAGTTACTTTTAGCTCATGAAGGTATTTGTAATTTATTTAAGTTTATTTGAAGACAAGAAATTTTTTTAACTCTTAAAATTTATTCAGCTACAAGGTGATGTACAAATTTCATTTTATAATGGTTGGCAGAGGGGAGCTGCGTCTGTCACCTCCGGCAACAAAAATATAAACCTTTCTCAAATCCGAAAAAGGCCACCCAAAAAAGAGCCCCCGAATCACACCATCCTATTTACCTGCACTTCATTTCCAGCTACAGATTGCAATTGAAGGCCCAACATCAAAGCATGCGAACCAAGCCAACCGTCGTTCCGTAGGCCTACCCGGAACCACGAATCACGTGGCTCCATTTGATCCCAACCGTCCAACTACCAATCCTCACAGATCAGCCCAAATCCACAGCAAATTTAAGAAAAGTTTTGCATAAATACTCTCCTTAATATCGATTTTTGCATGAATATCTTTTCAAAAATTAATATTTACATACATACTCTTGTAAAACACTTGTTTTGCTATTTATTTTTTTATTTATTTTTACATATATACCCACGATATCTAGCACCATTAAACAAATTAACAGTTTCAAATTAAAATAATTAAAATACTCTTAATAAATAAATATGCAAAAAAATATTTATAAGACGACCATGATGAAAAACAATATATATATAAATATTAATTAAAATAAATATGGTTTTTATTAATAGTATTAGAAAAATCGTTATATTAGAAACATTTGTAAAAAAAATAATATTTTATAAAAATACAGTAATAAATATAAATTTTAAAAAATGTTCACATAAATTTAAATATTTAGAAGCATATTCATGCCCAAAAAAAAAATCCAAAGATAAATAATCATGTAGGTAGACTAAGTCATCCTGACTCCTGAGTGTTTCCAAGATGTCCTAAAGTTCCTAGAATACATAATTTTTACCGCACTACCTTACTGCGACCGGCAAAATCGTATCTTTTCAAATAGTTATAAGCAATAAGAAAGGAAGGCTCCATTTGATCTCGACCGTCCAACCACCGGCCTAAAAAATCACACCCAAATTCCACAATAAATTTACAGAATCCTAGAGAAGGACCTATAATTACACGTCCTTCCTTTAATAATCTACTGCTCCGACGCTGTGATTGTGCTTAATTTTTAATAAGACGGAGAAGGAAAGTTGGCTAATAGAGGGGAGTAATTATATCAAACCTAGAGGAAATCAAGAACTAACCTTGCTGCAACCGGGGACCAGCTCTTGCAGGAGCTTCATCCGTGCATTTATTTTTTCCCTCCTCGCCTGAAAAATAAATAATAATTAATTTAATTAAAACATGAGTACTTTATTTTAAAATAATCCGGTGATGGAGATGGCTTAATTAATTCAGGAATATCCGCTAATCAAGGGTGATTACTCTCTCCGCGAGGCTGTGGCTATCCGTGGCTTGGCCTCGACGAGCTCGGACGTGCACGTAGGGAAGCTTCTCTCCGGCGGTGTTCTCCTCGGCACCCTTCGCGCTCCCCTCCTCCGCGCTCTTGGTCTTCTTCGCGGCTCCTTTCACCTGCAAAATTTCAGAGATGGAAACAGTTCGCGCCCGAAACCCAGTTACCAGAAGCGGAAACCCTTGAACTCTTCGTTACCTTGTTGCCCTTCTCCGCCTCTTTCCTCTTCGCCGGCCGCTGCGGCCGCTCGCCGGGGATTGGGCAGATCGGCTGGGAGTCGGAGTCCGCTGGCTCCAACTTGGGCTTCGGAAAGCGGTCGCCGGAGTGGGACGGGACGGACGCCGCCTCCGGCGAGTCCTCGGCGGCGAAAACGGAAAGCCTCGCCGCCCGCTCCACGAGGGCGGCGTTGGAAGGGAAGGTCGGGGAGAAGCCGGAGGGGAGGGTCAGGGCTTTGGGGTCCCTCAGCCGGAACCGCCACATCTCTCCGCCGGAGGTTGCAGCGGCGGCGACCGCCGGGGAATCGTCGGAATCCGGCTCGTGCAGGAGCTCCACGGCCTGGTTGGCCGGGAGGCCGAGGAGGGCAGTGAAGGAGCTGCTGCCGCCGCCGCTCGCCGGCGGAGGCTCAAGGCTGGGGTGCATCGTGTTGTCCCTCATCAGACTCTGGATCTCCTCCTCGAACCGGAGGGATTCCTCGATTTCCGGCGTGTACGTGCCGGAATTTCCAGATCCGGCGCCGGAGCTTCGCGTGGGTTCCATGGATCACCTCGAACCGAGCAGTTCCTCCCTAAATCCAGCGTCAATTCCCCAAATTCCCTCAAAATCTCCAGACCCCTTAGACTTCAGGGAGATCAAAAACTAATTCTCCTCGGAATCAGGAGATGAAACTTAGAAAGCCTCCCAGAAGCGATCGGAAACCTGGCGAGAGAGGCGGCGGCCTCGAATTCTTGCGAGGGAATCTGGGAATCGCGTCGGAAACCCGGTAAACACCGGAGAAAACCGGGCTCTGGGCTTGGGAGACCGCCCTCGCAAGCAAAGCGGCAGAGGAAAGGACCGCTAAGTGGAGCTCGAGAGCATTATATAAAGAAGATAAGAGAAGAGGAGCTCTCCGTCTCTGTCTCTCTTCTTTTCCTCGCTACGGTTTTTACTACCTGAAAGAGAAGCTCACTGAAAGGAACCTCCGAAAACCGTGTGAAAAAGATTTGAGCGACAGATATCCGAAAAAGGGAAGAGGAATATGGTCACCTACGGTGAGGATAAGAACGAGTTTTACCTTTTACGTACAGCAGTAGAGTTTACAAGCTACACCCTTGGATTCTCTTTTTTTTCAATGGGGTACGAATTTCTATTTTATTTCAGTTCATAAGGATCGCAGTAACGCACATTTTTCCAGCTGGATGGCTCACCAAAAGTTAGATGGAAAACATCGCGAGATCGGTTATTAGAAGTCAAAGTTTACTTAAACTATAGATGCATGGTGTTTTGAGTCATCAAAAAAAATAAAATAAAATAAAAAATCTTTGCCGTTCAAGGAAGTAAAGTATCTTTAAATCAATCAACAAGAATTTCACTTGTGATTACCAAATTAATGGCGAGGCTACTATTCTAAAATGGTCTTCACCAACAATAGGATCAGTGAAATCTAATTTACAACTTCAAAATTGGCCCGCTAATGCTTCTTTCCCTTTCAAATCTTGGTATTGTCTAGAACATGCATCTCATTTCTTCCATAAAAAATGCACCTCCTCGGAATTAAGTGTTGTTATAAGCAGACCTAACTCAAGATTGTCATTTTGTTGAATCAAGAGCTACAAATAATTTCAAACCCTCCTTTATAGTGCTCTGCGTGATATTTTTTGATTCTAGTTATAATTAATAAATTTATGAAAAGAACTATAGTCAATTTGCATATCAATCTTTTCATGGGTATGTATTGATTGTATTGATTTTTCAATATAAAAATGGCCCACTCGATGATTTTAACTTCGTTAAGAATGCTAAGTATACCTACTCAAGTGTACATATAACTTTTTCACGTCTTAGAAAATTCTTTCAAAATTTTAATATCATCCTTTTTTTTGAAAAAACATGCAAGTATATTTTCTAAAACGTATATATAGTACACGTGTATACACTTATATGCACACAAACACAAAACTATTGCCAATCATATTGTCCACATGTGAAAGATAGTAGAGTTAGATATGTCCTTCCATCTAATCAAACATTTTTTCTATTCTTTATATGATTTATGAATACGTTACTAAATATGAAAATATTAACAAACTCGTAGAGAATGAAAATGTATGGAGGTGCTCACAAGTTAAGCCAAGGATTCATAATATGATATTACAATATATGTATATAATTCTGCAAGGTTAGCATCTTCATTAAACTAAACCCCATAAAAGGAAAAAATGCAATAAAATTATTTAATTTTCTTGGATGTCTTGAGATAGTTTGCGAGGGAGGAAAGTTGGATATGAAATACAGCATGGTGTTGTTAATACAGTGCAAGCATTGTAGTTTGCTGCACCAATTCACTTGATTTTGTACATAAATATAGAAGATTATGCGATAACAAAATTATATTTATTTTTGAATGGTTAGCATTCTTCTTTTTCATTGCCAAATTTTCTAGCCTTATTGATGTGTTCTTAAGTCAAAGATGCACAATTATGTGCATATGTTGTAGCTAATATTCTTATGATAAGAAATGTGATGATCTTAAGTGAATTGGTGTAGTTTGATGCACCAATTCACTTGATTTTGTACATAAATATAGAAGATTATGCAATAACAAAATTATATTGATTTTTGAATTGTTAGCATTCTTCTTTTTCATTGCCAAATTTTCTAGCCTTATTGATGTGTTCTTAAGTCAAAAAAGCACAAATATGTGCATATGTTGTAGCTAATATTCTTATGATAAGAAATGTGATGATCTTAAGTGAAGCAGACTATAAAAATGGAAAGCCCCATTTGTCATAAGGAAGAAAAGCAGGTTAAAATCATCATAATTTTGTAAATGAAATGCTAGTTGGTATGGCTTTAGTAATCTTTGTTGGTTATTAGCTTAACCCTGCTTCACATTCATGGAAATAAGTTTTCTTGTTATACATAATTGATTCTTAGAAAAAAAACTCCTGGTACATCTATAAGGTTTTAGAAAGAAATTACAAGAGATCCTGTAAAAAAATTGAAAAGGAAACATGTCAATTCTGAATCCTATGTTTATAAATTTTTTTTATTTATTTGTATGTCACTATGATAATTATTGCACATAGTTTATATCCCAAAACAATTTTATAAGATAATGGGAAAGTATCATAGATAATTGGTACATCTCTAATCGTCAAATATTCTAAAACTCCTTTCACTTCAAGGTTGTTTTACATCTCTAATCGTCAAATATTCTGAAAATCCTTTCTCTTTGAATCTTCTAACAATCCTAACCCAAAAATCTAAAGAAATAGGTTCCTAGAAGACATCGGAACCAAACAACTCAATTTTATTGTGAGCCCAAACCCAACCAGCCAAACAAATTGGTTTTATTATGTTTCCAGCTGGTTGACTCAACGTTGCATATACTGGCATGCATGAGTTTGGGCCTATATCTGAAAATTGAACTAAGTCAGCATTTTTAGCTATCTTGGATCAAATTGAAAATAGAATTAAGTCTATTTTGGTTCCACTTTTTAAGAACTCAATTGGATTGGGTTAAGGAGTAGGGTAACCTAGTCACTAGATGACCCAGTCCACACATACATACATATAGTTGAATGTATATATCTATGTATAGGCATACTCACATGCAAACAAATATTAAAATTAGTAAGAGATTAATATATAAAATATGGTTAATTTTAAAGATTCTTCCTTCTTGATCTTGAGAAAATATATAAAAAAAGTGCTTTTGAATTGATCTCATCCTTATAATAATAATTTTTCTTTTTATGGTAATAACTCAAATTTTTAATAAAATATTCATAATATATGCGTGTATATATATGACTACGAATATAGTAGAGAAAGAATAGATGAAGATGTTCTTTTATTTTATAAAAATTTTTATTCATTCATTCGATTATTATATTTTATTTCTTTTGTTCATGTTTTCTGATCCTAAAAGAAGGTATTTGGAAAAAAATATTAAAGATTTAATTCGTTTTTAATAGTTATTTCTTTAATTGGTGAATAGGAGCATACTCGAAATCAGAATCATGGCGAGGTATTTCTTGATCGTTTCTATAAACTTAAAGCTCTGACTCACAATTTTGTCTGCTACAATATTATATACCTCATGCAACAAATTTAAAAGTTATTGTAATATAAAGTATAATATTTTATAAGCACTATAAAGTATCAGTACAATATAACAACTTTTAGTAGCATTCTGCAAAGGCTTTTAAAGTACTACTATAAATTGCCGTCTTTTGTTACGATTATAAGGTACCATAGTAATCAAAAAATATATTTAGTAACATCCATGAATAACTGTTGCAAAGTTGTACACCCTTTTAAATAGTTTCTAAAATTATTATTGCATATCATCATCTTTTGTAGCGATGGCAGCATCCGTAAATAACCGTTACAATATTAAAAAAATTATAATTTTTTTTTAAAATTGTCAGTATAAAATATATTTTTTTTTGTAACGGCTATAAGATGCCGTTGCTATTTTTAAAAAATTATTATTAAAAAATATTTATATGATAAATTTTATCGAATGGTAACCAAAAATTATATTTGCTGTAGTGCCTCTATCTCTCCCGTGAATTAATAAATAAGCCATAAGTCGACCCAACTCGTAAAGCACTGATCTTGTACCGCCCCGGCACTAATCAAGAGGGAGCAACGACCGACCTTCCGTTTGTCGTGATAAATATTAAATAGCAACTTGAAAACGGGGTAAGTTCACCGGACGTCAACTTGAATGCCTGACACTAGAGATCGAGGAAATAAATGTCAAAGGACGAGAAGATTAAGAGAGCAGCAGGAAACGGGAACAGGGAAAGGTGCCAAGAAATTAGAAGAACTCGGGGAGGACAAAGGACGTTTGGGCGCTGGCTTTTTGAAACGGCGGTTTTGGGGGACGGGGGCAGAGGAGTGGATCGGGGGCCGTATGCTTCTCCGTACGCTGTCGCTGTCTCTATACGGAGGTATATATCCGTATGTGGGGTCGCACGGGGGGGGACCGAGCTTCGTCGTCAAAAAAAGAAAAAAAAAAGCCGACACCCTTTTTTTAAGCCGGCGCCTCGACGCGCCGTTTCCCCGGCGTTTATTGGTTTAAGCGTCGGATCCACGCCGTCCGTTTGATTGCCTTTTTTTTTGTTTTTTGCTTCCGCGACGCCGTTTTTCCGTCATGACGCCGTCGACGGTTGGTAGGGAGTTATCCCCCAAGTAAGGTGTTATTTTACCAAATTCTCAAAAATGACCGCAAAATGGTGTTATTCGGATAAACTTATTCATTCTAAGATTCTATTTTGTTAAAATGATAAAATAGAATTATTTTACATAGTAGGAGAACTAACCCATCCTTAGTGCAATTTTATCCCTATCTTATCTTTAGACGTATTGGCAGGAGGGTAATTTTATTCTTGTAGTAAAATCTAAAAAATTATGGAAGTCTGAATCCACTTACTCCTAGAGATGTAGAGCCAGGCAGGCTCTCTACTACTGGGGACTCCCCTCCACATTAGGTTCCCATGCATATAGCCTTTCTAGGTGAACTTATCCATCCCTCTTTTGCTTGGTCGGAGAAAGCAGATATTGCTAGATATTTTTGATATATCTCTGAATCGACATATGCTGACAAGATGAGCCGATCAATAAAAGTTTGCCATCTAACCGCAAACTAACTACTCAAAATTTGCAACATGGCCAGTCTAAAACGTATGTGGAAAGTCCTCTGCATCTTGAACTCTCTTCATAAATAGCAACAACTTGGCCATATCTCTAGCTATTTTCTAACACACATGGGCGAATTCCGCTACAAAAAATATGGAAGAAATCTATGGACAAGATATGTTACCTTATCAACAAGCGTATGCTCCTCAAACTACTCCACGATGGGTTCTAGCGCTCACATGCGTTCTTGGAGCCCTTCAGATAAGTTCTCTTTCGACTCTCTCATGCTACATCTCTCGTTTTCTCAAGCTTGCTCTTGTTTTCTGAAAATCATGTCTAACTTAGGCATCGATGGATTCCCCATCAGAGTTCTTTATGTTTTTATTTTAGCTTGAAGCTAGCATCGAAGCGTTGCCCGAAGCCGTATTTGTTAAATCAATTGTTTTTTTTATTTTTTTATTCAAGAACTTCTTCAATTTATTAAATCTCCTCCACTTTTTAACTCCGTCTGAGCATTGCCATGGAAGCATACGACGATCGTATCCAATCTCTCCAACTCGAGCAGCAGGCGAGCTAGAAACTCTAGTGATCACCACTAACGTGGTACGTAGATCGATTTGGTTCTCGATGGTAGTAATTCCTACATTACTCTTCATATGAAGTTTTTCAAAATCATTATTAATTAGAAAATCTAATTGTAAAACATTATTTCACAATATTACATGAAAAATGATGAGTAGGAAGAGGAGAAAAATGCACGTGCGCCTACGTGCGTGAGAGAGAGTATCCAAAATATCTAGTGGTTTTCTTAAGAACATCGAGTGGTTAACTTCGTCATTTCAGCTTGAGAGCTTGAGGGGTTTAATCACTTATATAACTAGACTCAAGGATTTATAGCAGTTCAATGCAACTTCAATGGTTTTGCTTAGGAACGCCAATGAATCTGAGCAGAACTGGACGAGCAAAATTAAACAAAGTGAGTTGAATGGATCAGATAGGATAAAGTTATAATTTTTTTATAAAAAATATTTTTTTATAAAAAATATTTTTTTATACTCCAAAAAGAAGATTTATGAAAAGTTATATATCCAGATTAGGTTAAAAGTTAATTCTATCATTATCCCTATCTATTGCGGGTAGGATAAAATTTATCCTATTCACTGTATAAGTATAATATTTTAAATATTAGCTATAAAAAAAAAGGAGACAGAAAGCCTTATCCAACAGGTACTGGATTTAAATATGTGGAGCTTGGCTTTTAGAGTTTATAAATAATTCTTTGTTTGCATCGAAGGCTTATGCTGTGAAAGACAGGCTTCAATCCTGTAGCATCACACAAGAAATCGGGGCAGGCGCGCTGCAGCAATTTAGACCGTCCAAATAAATAGACGACGTCAATGGACCCAACTCCAGTCTGTTAAGATTCTATCCAAAGGACAGGCCCATCCGTCTCGGCCATCAGCCAATTGATTTCCATTTTTGTAAGGGTAAGAATCGATGCATTTATGATCAGTGGTCCCCAGCCGTCCATTAGATGTGCCCGCCGGAAGATCTCGCGCTCCAGATTCCCACAGGTGGATGGGACCCGTCCGATGGACGGCCCAAATAAGCCGAGGATACATTGATCACAAGGTGTGCAGGGGAAAGATTCGGTGGCCCCGGTGTACTCCCTTCCACCGAGATCTGCCCGCTGCCCGGGCCGGCCTGCCCTGCCCGACACGAACACGGCAACTGGAACAGCGATAACAGGACCTGTCCCCATGCTGTACCTTGTACTCGCAAACCGTATATAACCTTGGGCGGATGTCGCCTTTTACGGGTGTGATAGGTATGCGGGCAGTATCAGATTTCCCACCGATGGGCCTGGCCCACTGCTCCTCTCTTCCTTATCCATTATCGTGGGCCCAATGCACCGGTTACCATTGGCTGGGTCCTGTAAAACAGGAAACGCCGTTGGCAACTAATGAGCGGCCGACATGTAATGACCGGGAGGTCAAGCTACATATCATCCCCTTCAAAGGGAGTAAGAGTTAAACTTCCTAACCTGATCATCATTCTGTTGGACTCTGTTGCGCGGGGAGCCTTGAATTTAGTCCCACATCGGCTAGTAGCGGAAAGGTTCTGTGCCTTAAATGAGAGGATGAAAATTCTTTCCTCTCGAGGTACCTTTTGAAGGGCAAAATCGTGAGGGCAGTGGTCTCCCCCGTCTGCGCTGGATGCGCAGGCCGAAGCGCCCAAAGGGCAGTAGTCTCCCTCCGTCTGCGCTGGATGCGGAAGCCGGAGCGTCCAAAGTGGACAATACCTCGGGAGGAATGTAGTCCTCTTTCTCTGCTAGCTTAATGTGGACTATGCTGTTGTGTGAGGCTCAGGCCAAAGGTCGTTCCCGCAACAGATGGCGCGCCAGGTAGGGGTGCCTCCTCCCTCCGTTGACTATCCCTCAGGACTGCAGAGGCTCAAGAACCTTCCCGCTGTGGAGGCTATGTTGCGGGGGGAGGAGGGGGCCTTGAATTTAATCCCACATCGGCTAGTAGCGGAAAGGTTCTGTGCCTTAAATGGGGGGATGGAAATCCTTTCCTCTCGAGGCGCCGTTTGAAGGGCAAAACCGTGAGGGCAGTAGTCTCCCCCCGTCTGTGCTAGACGCGCGGGCCGGAGCGCCCAAAGGGTAGTGGTCTCCCTCCGTCTGCGCTGGGCGCGCGGGCCGAAGAGTCCAAAGTGGACAATACCTCGGAAAGAACACAGTCCTCTTTCTCTGCTAGCTTAATGTGGTTTATGCTGTTGTGTGAGGCTCTGGCCAAAGGTCGTCCCCGCAACAGACTCATAGATAACATGTGATGTCACTCAAGCAGCTCGAATCTTAAAGTTCATGCACTTGCATAAGTATCTCGTTTACATGCATGGGAATTTCTACCAGGGCAAAGCATCTAGATTTGCATTTCCAATAGAATATACATGATGAGCTTGGGCTCATATTTGCTTCATTTACAATTAAATTGTTGCAGCAAAGTTGGTGTTTGACGCGATGATGGCTATTACCTATTGAGAGTATATATATATATATATATATAACAAGAAGATAGGGGGGATATCTAGATATGTGATTGAAATTGGGTGAGAATGAGACTTAAATTCAAGTCATTGTACTAACCTTCGATGATTTTATTAATTATACTAGTCAGCACACTTAAGCACCTTCCTTGTGCTATTTGTATATCTTTTATGATTAAGATTTTAGACCCCAATACTAACCAAGATCCATTTTTTTTCCCCATCCTCTATTATATGGTTCAATGGGAGGATTGCTCATAAATCAAAATTGTAACATTTGTTTGACGATATTTTAAGCATGGTAGGTTACGAGAAATCTTATTCCGATTAGGTTAGACTAGTTGGAAACAAACTTTTAAGTGGATGATTGAGTTCCCATGAAAGCTAGCTCAGGCTTCATAATTACACGATATCTTGTCGAGTATGATTTTACAAAGATTGTAATTTTAAAAATCTCCATTGATGGTAAAATCAAAGCTAACCCAACTGGTTGCATATTTCTTAGCCCGGCATGCAATTCATATGAATGATTTTTGAAGCATGGATAAAAGAACCCTACTTTATTGTAGAGTAGCTGCTCATTGGAGCTTCTTCTTGATCTTTTAACAGAACTTTTCCATCTTTCCATCATAAAAGGAAAAAAGGGGCATAACTAGAAAGCTCTACCAGTAAGCTACTTGCATGCAAGTGGCTCAATTTAGATTTAAGATAGTGAGCTTTAAAGTAAGTCATGCTGAATTAACATAAGGGGAGGGCATTCATCTTTCCAATTGGATACTTCATTGCAATTGCCGATTCCTAATTTAGTTCACAATTAAGCCATATGGTAACTGAAAAATCATGATATAGTCATAGCATATTCTTGAATAAAAGAACACTGCACTCATGTATCCGCTAACAAAACAAAAGCAACAAGATGAAGATGAATATATATATATATATATATATCTAGATTATAAAGTAAATTATCAACTAATATCAAAAATAAGCTCACCTTCCTCTAGACAAATCAATCCATCCTTGAAGACTTCAGACGTCCCTTTTCTACCTTCAGCAGTGGTTTATGGTCCTCTCAAATAGAAAGCTAGAGCAGTCTTCAGGTCTAGGACACTGCTAGTGCTTTTAGAAGTCTTCTCTTAGCCTTGAAATGTCAAATATAATATCCCCATATCTTGAATGCCTCAATTAAACTTGGATGAGGTAACAATAGACCGTAGTTGCTCGATCCAAATAAAGGAGCCATCAGGCTGGAGATTCAAGAGGGGTTTGTTCGTTCGTTAGAACCTATGTGCTTTCGGAGCTGGATCCATCCTCCCTTTTGTTGAATTAAATTAAATATTTTAAAAGTTTGAAAACTAAATTAGTCAACGACCAAGTGGCAAACATCCGTGCACAAGAAAGGGAGCAAACATGGAAAAATTCCCAAAGAAAGGAAACCATGACAAGTGTCATGCATCCAACGTAAGAGCAAGAATGGAAAGGCCCCTCGAAGAAGGAAGGAAGTATGAACGGCCAAGATGCAATAAGCCGAAGAATCAAAGAAGCATAAGAAGACACATCATCAATCTGCGGGAGGAGAATCTTCTTCTTTTGACATGCCTGAGCCTATATAAAGGGCTCTAGGGATCATTTCAAACAACAATCAAAATTTTCTCTTCTCCCTATTCCAAGAGTTTAGATAAAAAGGGCTCTAGGGATTATTAGGGAGAAAAAAAATAATTTTTTTTTCTCCTCATAATTTTCTAAGTTTCTTTTGAGCTATCTGCAAGCGTGAACGTGCTCTTCTTTCTTCCCTGGAGGCGCACTGACGGAAAAGACATGGTTCTGTATTGGGTCGTCGTATCTCTAGGAGATCTGTGCCAGCAGACCCGTGCATGGGGGGGCATAAACTTTTCTGGGACAGCGCATCAGCATGCTTCGATCCACAAACCATCTTCTCTCTCTTTCTTCTTTTTATTATTATATTGTCAAGCTAATTATTTGCTAGTTTATTCTTCTTATTTATTATTTTTGAATATTAGAAATATTTAATTTATCAATTCTATTTGTGCATCTAGGCTAACAATCCAGGAAAGTTTATGTACTGTTAGCACTAGATTTTAGATTGCAATATTTATTA
>JAOXJJ010000001.1:9398151-9434969 GCA_025769935.1 Phoenix roebelenii
TCTCTCTCTTTCTTCTTTTTATTATTATATTGTCAAGTTAATTATTTGCTAGTTTATTCTTCTTATTTATTATTTTTAAATATTAGAAATATTTAATTTGTCAATTATATTTGTGCATCTAGGCTAACACCTTTTTCTCAAAGAGCAAGTTTTGGTTGAGTTTTTTTTTTACATATTTATTTTTTTAAAAAATAATTTTAATTTTAATAAATAATTAATAATTGTTAGCTTGGTTGGCAACTCTCTTCTAAAATCTTGCCTGTGGAAGAGGTCTAGATCGAACCATAATATATAAGTCATAGCTGAGCTAAACATATCAAAATTATATCTAAGCTTGAATCTAATTGTCCTCGCGACTCCTTTTTTTTTATGTATATATTGGAACTGTAATAACGAGACATTCAAGCATTAGTTAGGCCAGAATTAGCACAAAGCTATTAAGCACAATAAATTTTGGTAATTGCCCTCTTCAACTTTGGGGAAGCAAGTTGACATCTTCAAATCTGCCTTATTTGAGGGTGATGGAGGTCATGTCATGCGACCCATCCAGGTCTATTCAGCAACCACACCATGAACAAAGGCCAGTAGTTGGGGCCTGATTTGTGACCGCTCCCTCTTTCTTGCTTACTGTCTGATATCACCCCTAAAGAGGCTTTGGATGTGATGGTGAGGGATCCTTTCCTTGTGGTCCACTTGGCTCCACTTCAGGAACCATACCATCTGTCCAGCTATTTCCGTTTCCCCATCAGCCTTTGCATCGCCTAATGGAGTCCCCATCATGTCCTGCACTGTCTGGTTGCCCTAGCTTTTCTCCAATGATTAAACCCTTAATCCTGGAGCCTTTTCAAATTGCCACAAAAGGCATGATTGAAATACCCCACCAATCCAAAAAAACATTTCTGTTTCCTTCCTTGCATTTTTCTCCATTGGTGCTTGTTTGCCACAAATGATTGTGGTCCTTTCTGAGGATTAAACTCATGATCCCTTCATCATTATATTTATATATATGTATGTATGTATGTATTTGTATTTATTTTGATCATTGATGCTCATATTCCCTATATTTTTTCAAGGATGGCTTTGAGACTTCTTTTACCTTAACATACTGCTCCATCTCATCAAGTATGATGGCTATGAATCATAGTTTAATTATCAGTTTTCAAGAGAGTAATAATGAAATATATTTCATGATGTAATAATGAAATGACCAGTCTTTTAGATGGTGTTATACAATAGCCTAAAACATTTGTTATGTGATCTCTTTACCTTTTATGCTTAATTAACATCAATTTCAGCATTCTGGATTTCAAAAGCAGCTGCTGTATATTGACAAACAAACAAAATAGTCAAGCATGTGGAGCTTTGATGTCAATTTTACTTCCGACGATGAGTATAAGCGGCATCTTAGGTCACAGTCTATGACGACGCTAATTAGCATCGTTTATGGCTGATGCTTTTTAAAAACGTCGGCAAATTTTGGCATTAGATTGAAAATCGCAAGGGTTGTTAAAGCACGATTTTTCTGTAGTGCCAAAGAGCTGTTAATCATGACATTGATTATAACGTGTAACAACAAACTAAAGATTTGAACGTGGCCACTGCATGACAAATTACGGTGTCGTCGTGACCATGTTATAAACCCCAACATTTTATTGAAGAAATGCAATTAGAGAACTTGTCCCTTGAGGTTTGGTGCAGCATCGGATACCGTGGTGTTCAGGTACCCAAGGACGTACGTCATGAGTTTTTAACTCCCTAAGTTTTTGCCTAGTGACATGCTATTTTAATTCGAATATCCATCTCCTCTCTTCTGTGGTCCAAACTTAATTACAACATGAAGTTGATGGACTTAATGCACCCAACAAAGATAAACATGCAGTGTAAATTTCCTTGTGCCTCTCTATAGTCCACATCTTGGGTGCTACGTAGAATACATGTCGGCGCATAGCCGTAAAACTTATTATGTAGGCAGAGTAAATTTGTGTTCATGTTTATTTGAATGCATGGCTTCTTTTTCTCTTCTTGATAAAATATGTGCATCCTAATATTTGCCATATTTAGGTTTAGTTGGATAAGGTTTCAAACGATTCGGCTGGCTCAAGTAAGCTTGGTTGATTATAAGCTTGTGTTACTATTAGGTTGGATTGATACAATTTTGGCTTGACATTAATTTGTGTCTTCTGCACACATGCATGGAGATATCGCTGCAACAAAATGACTTTTGGCGGCAAATTACTTATGGCATTTCTTATTAAATACCATTATTCTTTTTTTTGCTGCATTATAGTATAAATGCCACTATTTTCTAACATATTTTTTTATTAGTAGTACTTTATTATAAATGCTGCTATAAGTTTATATTATACGTTATGTAACTTAAAGTGCTGAAAAATAGAGCTGCGATTTTGGCATTCAACTAATATGTCGGTAAATAATATCATAATTTATGTCATTTCGGACAATTGCCGCTAAAATTTAAATTGTTAATTTTTACATAGAGCTTGGGTTTGGTCATACCAATGCCATCAAATTTGTTATCATACACATATCTTCTTAGCATTACTATATATAGGTTATTGGTTCAATCGAGCTTGTATTAAAATAATAAAAATCAAAAATTATTTAAGATAAAAATGTAAGGTAAAAATATTATCATTTTTTGCATAAAAAATAATCATTACTTTTTATTATAGCATAAATAAAAGTAATCATGAATTAACTATTCTTAAAGAGTTTGTGAAAAAATAATATATATGAATATCTGACAACAAAAGTTAATTTTTAAATATTTTTAACAATAAAACTTTGTAACTATCATAAATAATTAAATAAATTAAGTTTATTTTTGATTTTTATGCAAAATAAAAGTTTTTTTAAATAATGATTAAAATATGAAATATTAAAATGTACATCAAATATTTATTTAATGACATGAATGTGAGTTAATAGGTTAATAAAACAATTTTTATTTAATAACAATACAAGTTGTGACTTGGTGGTTAATATAGTTTAATTTTGATATTTTTTATTGATATTTTTTTGAAAATGCTGATAATTAATTGTCGAACCATCTTAAGACAATGCATAAGAAAATATCATAAAAATGCTGGTAAAGGTATTTGTGGCATTCTTTCTAGCTTATGGTGGTATTTAAAAATATCGCAAATAATCGTTTTGTTGTAGTGTATCTAGAAGATAAAGGTTACATCAAGCTATTTGTGAGGCATGATGAGCAAGCTTTTACGGTGCACAATAACACAATATGCCAATCTTCATCGTTGATCTGATCGGGAAGAAAGAAGATTTTCTTTAATCCGCTCAACTTGAATCTCTCAAAAGATAACTATAAGAAGATAGATTAATTGTCAAAGTATGCTTAAAGTCCTATTTTCTTTCATTGATAATCAACGTCTCCTAAACTGAAATACATAGCCTTGATTATAATACTAGTAAGATTCCTTATTTTACAATTTGGGTTGAATTCCTCTTCTAGTTCGAATATGACTAGGTATCCTAAAATAAACACAAGTAATAGAAATATTTTAGAAAAGGCTAAAATTTAGAAATATTTTTAAAAAAATTAAAATTTTTGAAGAGGTAGATCTCGACTTATACATTAACTTTGCCTTTTGTTGCTCTGTCTGTTTCCTTTCGGATAGAGAGCTATACCTGGTTAAAATCTTACTCGAAAAAGAAATTTTTGGTTTGATTAGCTTGTTTTGGAGCCTAATAATAGAATTTCATCCCAAATCAATCTTTTAGTTGCAGATCTTGAAAAGTTATTTAATTAAAAAAAAATTATCTCAATCGGATATCGTATGACCAAATTATGGCCTTGGAATGTTTGACCTGTGACTCAACTTTACAATATGACAGATCTCACTTCTGAACCCTATTCAGCCTGCCTGTAGTGGCCCAAGTGTTCCACATCGGGTCTAATGATCCTCCTAAATACTCGTAGTGGTCAGAGTGATTCACATTGAGTCTGATGATTTATTTTGAATATTCATAGTGACCAAAGTAGTCCACATCGAGTCTAATGATTCTCTTGAATACTCGTAGTGGCCAAAGTATTCGACATCGAGTCTGGTGATCCTCCTAAATACTCGTAGTGGCCAAAGTATTAGACATCGAGTCTGGTGATCCTCCTAAATATTCGTAGTGGCCAAAGTATTCGACATCGAGTTTGGTGATCTTATTGAATACTCACAGTGGCCAAAATGATCTACATCAAGTTTGGTATCTCTCCTGAGCACTCGTAGCAGCCAAAATAGTCTATGTCGAGTTCAGTGATCATTCTAAATTAGTTAGTAAGAGATATTACAGATTCACTGCAAAATATGGACTCATGATGGAGATTTTTCAAATCTTATTCTGTCTTCCTTGTCAAAAGGTGGGCATAATGATTCATTTATCTTTGATAGGTAGCAGGGACTTGATGGTCGAGTTCAAGGCTTTTATAGAAAGAGATTGATTTTTAAATATAAAAATCATCACACATTATACTGCTCAGGCAATAATGACAACGAGGATGATGGAAGCCCTAAACGAAAAATGATAGACAAAACCCATGATATCCATGCAAGTAAAGGGCTATTCACAACATCTATGCAAACAGTGAGCCTTGCAATACCCTCACCATGTCAAGATTTTTTTCAACACATCCTGCAAAGAGAAAGGTGATGCAGAGATAGGTTACAAGACTGGTGACCGTGGCATCTGCATTTTGTTGGTTGGTACTACAAGTTTACATGATTAGATAGTCTCACCGGCAAAACTATGGACAAGGAGGGGAGGGGATGAGGCTACAGTCAACTACCATTCAGGCCATTGATGTTTGGTTAGATGGTCCCCCTCTTTGATTACTGTAAGGGATATTTCTAGTGCTCTACAAGTCTAGTCTTCATCATTTTAAAGTATCCTACACCTTCAAAGAGGCAAGTCGTATTTTCATTTTGGATGGAACCGGGTAGAGACATAAGGTTCAGGTTAAAGAATCATAAATCTTCTTTCGCGATGTCAACCATTGGATACATCTTGCACATATTTTGAAGTAGTTCAATTTTTTTCTTCTATCTATCTGCACAGATCTTAAAGTAGGTATTGCATGATCCAATGGTTGATGTTGCGGGAATCATTCTTTCGCGCAAAAGATACAACCCGAACCCGAGATATAATGCTGGGAATCCATAATATCAATTAACCCAGCCCAACTCTAATCAAGTTTAGGATAAAGCCCAAGCTTTCTTCGGCCCAGAAGAACAACCTAACCAGGTGGGCCTTCTCCTGTAGGCTGGAGCGCTTGCATTCCCATTTCCAAACCATTCTTTACAGGTGAAAGAAACGGAAAACATGGCGGCAAGGAGACCTCTGTCTTCTTTCATCCCTCGCCTGGCGCTCCGTTCGTTCGCTTATGATCTGTTTTCCTTCGCTTCCTGGGTTGTTATATTATAGTTTTCTAACAGCCACGAAGCCTTCCGCCGAGATGGGAGCCTCATTCCTCTCCCTTAGCCTAGCCCAAGCGCAGATCCCGAGCTCCCCCCCGGCTTCCGCCTTCCGCCGGGTTCGGTCCTCCGTCGAAGACCTCAAGGGTCAGAGAGTTGCGGTCAGTCTCCCCACTCATCTGGATTCTTGTTCTTTTTTTAAAAAATAAATAAATTTTTAGAAACAGAATGGGGGAGTTCTACTGATCTGGTTCAGTCTCTTGCACTGATTAGCAGCTATTCATTCACGGGAGCCACATACTAACGGTGTTGCTCTTCTTTCTAATTTAATGCAATTTTAGTCTATCTATCATAGGATCGATCAAGATTTAGTGAAATTCAATGAAAAGATTGAGTCTTGTGTGAGGAAGTGGTTTTTAGGATGTATAGGGACCATTCTGCTGTGTTTAATGTTTGTAGTATGAGCAATATTTAGTCACATTATTTATTTCTTGGGAAAGCTATACGTTTTTACTTGTTCTTTTTTTTTTTCTTCTTCTCGTTTATCTATATATAGATTCGTAGCAGGATGGCAGCGATGCCATCCATTTTCACTTAAAAATTATTTTTATTTTGTCGAGCAATCGATCTAAGAAACTTATCCATAGGCATTGTTCCTAATTGGAGATGGAAACTATGTAGAATGGAGAGGGTTGGGCGCAACTAACTGGCTGGTTTAGTGTTATTTTATTGAACCAGGCTCTTTCAGTCCAATGCTGGTAGAATGATGTGGTACCTTAATATTGCCTGTAGTTTCTTGCTTATAACTCCCAATTTGTAAACATGGAAGTGAAGCATAAGCAAATCTAAATCTTATTAATCTCAGATTCTGCAGACCAGAACTTTTGGCAATCAATGATGAATGACAGGTTGTTGCTGAAAGAAATCCAAACTGACTAAGTTAACTCACCTGAGATTAAAAAAGGAATAGTGATATATGAACACCAAGCTGGACTGTTCGTGAGTGATGTTCAACTGGTATTGGACCTACATGATATATGCATACTTTGGTGCAGGCATGCAGCTCTTTTTTTTTGGTGCGGGCATGCAGCTCTGTTTAAGCAGTTTTTGTTGCCACTATGCCAGTTTCTTTTCTTTTGTTCATTTTAGTAATGTTTTGACAGGTTGTAGGCCTAGGGGCATCTGGGAGGGCTGCAGCAAGGCTTGCTCTTGCTAGAGGTGCTTCTGTTCTTGCCATTGATAAGAATGAAGAGTTGATCCCTTTAGAAGTATGTCTAATTATGATTGGATTATCCGAAAAGACTGTTCTTTTTATTTAAAACTCTTTAACGACCATGATTTTTTATGGTTCCAGAACGATCCTCTATTTGCAGAATATGCTGATTTGCAAACAAATCTTGGTTATTGTAACGATATGCTTTTAGAAAGTGCAGACAGGATAGTTGTTTCTCCTGGAGTTCCTCTTGAGGAGTATGGTCTTTCTAATTTGCTGCACTCTGTATGTTCTCCTGACCAACCCTTTTCCTTTCTGTTCTTGTTGTTTTTGATGTTGTTTGTGCCTGCTACTGAAGATGTTGTTTAGTCTACTTTTGGCATCTCAATATGCATCCAGTGTTTTTCACTGCACAGAGAGAGAAAGATAGAGAGAGCATCCTATGTGTCGACAATTTACCAAATTCACCATATCATGTCGTAATTTTTGTTGCTTGATGTAAACCTTTTCTACATACTTAAATTCATTCCTATGTGACATATGACCTTGACTAATATCCACCACCACTGTTACATTGGACTTCATTTGAAGAAGCTTGCATTTTCTGAGGATTCAACCTTCATAGGAAGGACTGGAATTCTTAAAACGAACCCTGGTCAATGGAATGTCACATGTTCATTTGATTTTTTTACTCTCTGAAAAGTTAGAGGCAGATTATGATGTTTCACTGACTAAACAATATTTGTTTACTTAATCTATCAAATATGGATTATTCCATCTCTTAAACATACTATTGTTGCTAAAAGGAGGTTGCTTTGCTAATGTGAAATTGCAGGGATGGCAAGTGATGTCGGAGTTGGACTTTGCCGCGGAAGTGTTGCCTCAAAATATCAAAGTTCTGGCAGTGACAGGCACAAATGGGAAATCCACTGTGACTTCTTTTGCTGGACAGGTAACTAGATCTTCCTATCTTCTCCAAGGACTGAGAGTTTTCCCCATTGACCACTTCTTGCAAAATCTTCTAACAGGTTCTATGTTTTCTGGCCAAAGAAAAATTTTGAAGGGTGGGTATTATGATCTTCCAATTAGAATGACTAAAAGTTATATACCCAAATTATGTTTCTATGGATATTTGCTTCATTAACCATGTTAAATAGAATAGGAGCTAATATTTTGATATTATTGCTACCAACCTTTCATTAAAATTGGAAAACATTGGATGCTATACTTGTTGTAGAGTAAGCTATACTTTCTTAGGTAATTGCCAAATGTGGCATCATCTCTCTCTCTCTGTGTGTGTGTGTGTGTGTGTGTGAGTTGGACAGTTAAGATGAGGGCTAGTCTTGGCATAATGGTGCTCCATTGTGATCTGGGTGTCATAGGCTCGAAATATAAAAACAACATCTCCGCACATTAGGGTAAGGTTGCATATATCTGACCCTTCCTAGACCATGTAGTGGCAAGAGCCTCGTTCATGGAATGCCCCTTTTTCAGACAGTTGAGATCTAAACTAGGATTTGGTTGTGAATGGAAAAGGGATTTCTTGAAGTATAGGGCTAGGGTGTAATGTTCGTATATAACTATTAAGGAAAATGATTTGGTCAACTGAATAATTGAAAATTCATTGAATCTTTCGAGTATATATATATATTGTGCACTGAGATTCCCTTTTTTTAGACAGTTAAGATCTAATCTAGGATCTGGTTGTGAATGGAAAAAGGCTTTCTTGTAGTATAAGGCTAGGTATAATGTTCTTATATAACTATTAAGGGAAATGAATTTGTCCACTCTGGATAACTAAAAGTTCATTGAAATTTTTGAGTTTCATGGCGGCTGCCAAATATCAAACTCTCTCTCTCTCTCTCTCTCCCTCCCCCCCTCCTCACATAATCTTTATGGAACATCATATCTCATTGCAATTTGTGTTTATATGAATATACATGATATTCACAGGAACCACAAATCTGTTATGAACATCAACAAAGGATATAACCAAGATTTACCCTGCTAGTTTTGTCAAAGAAAAATTTTGGTTCAACTTTTTCTGTCATACAAAGATATATGTATGCTGATTCTTGTGCAGTCAACATATCATTTCATGAACTTTTTCTGCCATGAGCTGGGTTGATATCCAAATACAGTTGATTACTTATTATATTGGCCTATACTGGATGCAGATGCTTCAACATTTGGGCATTGAAAACTTTGTTGGAGGAAACCTTGGAAGGCCACTCTCAGATGCTGCCATTCAGTGCTTACAATCATCTTCAGGAAGGGACATATGTCAGGCAAATATCTTTCTCCCTTGATAGAACATAATCATTGGAATTCTTGTAATTAAAGACATATTGTGTTCACAAATAACATATAAATGCTTTGCCGATGGTTCTGTGCTCAGAGATCTATTTTCTAGTCCATATGGAGCTATTATACAATGCAGTCTTTTGTCTATGTTTTGCCAACCATATGAATTTCTTGTCTGTTAAACTTCATGTGCTGCTTTTGCATGAGAGCCATGAGGAAGGACTGTAGTTCAAATGACTATTTTTTTTTTTTTTTTGGCTAGGAATCATTTCTAATCATATTGATCTTGAGAGTGATGGCATACAGAAGTGTTAATGATTTGGTGATTTTTACACTTTAAGCAAACAAGGTGAACTTGGGAAACACTGACACACAAACCCTTGTGAGGAGGCCTATTGGCAGTTCCTTGGGTACTTCTGTTTGGATTCTAGCTAATTTTCTGCATCCTCATCGTCTTTTAGTGTCCAATTGTTCCATGATAGTTCAAAGAAAGTTGTTAGTTTAAAGTAAGTGGATGGTTATTTGTCATGTCTAATGGTTGTTTTAGACTAGTTAGTTGTTAATAGCTTATTAGACTTTTGGACCTATAATATATATCTTCTCGTTATCTTGTTGTACTTTTGCCAACATAACTAAGGGGCCATAGCTCGGTGCAATAGTAAAAGGCTTGGGCCGACAAGTGCAATGGCACGGGTTCATGTCCTGGGGCAGCCACTATGTTAAAAAATGTCAAGATTAGGTATGTCCCTAATCCACCTCTCCTAGGACCCAAGATTGTCGGGACCATAACTAGGTGATAGCCTTGAGGATGAGCCTTGGCAGAACGATAAGGTTGCTCTGTAGGTGACCTTGGTGTCATAGGTTTAAAACACGAAAGCAGCCTTTCCGCGTGTCGGGCTAAGCCGGCATACCCTTCCTAGACCTCGCAGTGACATGAGCCTTGTGCACCAGGATGCCCATCTTTAACTAAGAAGTAGAAAACAGCAGCACTAGTTTTATTTGGCCTGCTAAGTTCAGTTGATTTGGAACTTCTTATTTTTGAAGAGTACCTCAAATGCCTCCCTTTTACTTAAATGTAGTGCTCAAACATCTTCTCAGATTTCTTCTTCTAATTAGTTTTAACTTATACAGTTTCATATTCATAGGTTGCTGTGGTGGAGGTTAGCAGCTATCAGATGGAAATTCCAATTAAGTACTTTTCTCCTGCAGTAAGTTGGATTTGGAGATTTCAATTATGTTTATATGAGCATCTAATATCAAATCATTCTTCAATATTTTTTTTATTACTGTAAAGGTTGCAGTGGTTTTAAACCTCACCCCTGATCATCTAGAGAGGCACAAGACAATGCAGAATTATGCTGCTATGAAATGCCGTTTGTTTTCTCATATGAAGCATAGCAAACTTGCAGTCCTTCCAGTTGGTATTACAATATGTACCCCCCTGTGAAATTTTGGGATCTTTAAAAATATAAAATAATGTTGCTTTTATTGAGATCAAGTTTTGAGAATGCCTTTTCCATGACATTTTCCAGCAAATACTTTTGTAACCTCTAGCTATTTATGTGAAAATGGAAAAATTATTGCATTTGATTCTATTTGTATTTTTTTAAAACTTATTTTCAATTTATTTGATGCTGACAGTAGACAATGCTTATCCATATGTTAGATTGTCTATTCCCATGATGCAGAAGCATATAATTGTTCTGGAGAAGAATATAATTGTTCAAGGGAGACAGAAGTGCATACCTTCGTAAGACAAGCCTTTGTTCTTGTATGTATGACTCTGATTCTCTTCTAGTCAGAAGTCTAGGTGGGTGTTCATGCTTCTTGTTCATGTACTTGACTCTCATGTGAAGCAGTAACTTGGACTTCCTATCAGATTTTAGGCTATATTACAATGTCTCTTTCGTATTCTATCATAGATTTATGGCTTTTGTCCATAAACCATCAAGGTTAGATACACAAAATCATGAGTCTTTCCTTTAATGAGAGTTTGATTATCATTTCCACAATCATAAAGGCTGAGGAAAGATAAAAGAGAGTTGTGTAGGACTTTTGAGTCACCCTATAGTATAGGTTAAAGATTGACTTTTTAATTGAGCTCTCCTAACCATTTCTGTCTCCAAGATTGAAATAAGGAGCTATATGATGTACTGCATTTACAGCTGTAGTATTTCTTTCCTTATTTTATATTGTTTGGCTGCTTTTTGGTCATTTTTGTGTTCTGTAAGTGAGCATGCACCAATGAAGTAACATCGTACAGACCTCCAAGTACACTGACGAACTAATATTCAACTGCCTGTGAAGGCCTCAAACTATTATAGTTGTGTAATGCAGCTCTTTAGTCTAAGTTGTCCATTTTTGGGCTCGACTATTCCTCCCCTAGGTGAACCTTGGAGGCTTGCTACTCAGTTGCATGACCATATGTTAAATAGTCAAAATGGTGGACGTACAAATATACCGGTGAAGTAACATTCAACTGTACTTGTGAAGGCCTTGAACTATTATAGTTGTGTAATGCATCTCTTCAATCTGAGTTGTCCATCCTTGGTTCAACTATTCCTTATCTAGATGAACCTTGGAGGCTTGTTACTGAGTTGTATGACCATAAGTTGAATAGTCAAAATGTTATGTCACCTAACAGCAAACTGGCCTTTAAGGTTTCATGTAGCTGCTTCTCTTGCACCAAGTTGCTTTGTCCAGGAATTTGTTACAACTTCTTGAGGGTTGATATCAGGCTAAAAGCTGGTTGTAGAATGTTCTTATATATAGATCAATCTTGCCTTAACTTTAAAGCCATCCACACATAGCTGGGACAAAGCTAGTTGGTTAAAGTTATATGAAATCAATCTTCAATATCTTGTTTCTAAGGAACCAGAGAATGAAAATAGGCAGAAATAGGATACACAGATTTCAAGTTGGCATTTGCAGTATGATATAACTGAATGTCTTTACTCATTCTCTTGAATTATAGCATACTTGTAGTTGTCTCAGTGACAATTTGCCACCAATTGTGCTGAATGATGGTATTGACAATTTGCCATCAATTGTGCTGAATGATGGTATTGGAAAAATTTGTTCCAGGAAATCATTACTTAAATGAAGCTCTTAGCAGTCACGCAAACGGGTGTAATGTTGCTTGGATAGGAGATCATCCAGGCATTAAAGTAAACATTCTCTTTTACAGAATGGGCTCATGCATTTTTGGTCGTACCACCACTTGACCACAACATTTATTTGTGACCTTGTATAGATAGATATTGAGACAAAAGTTGCAATACTCAGCATTCCCACATCTGAATCAGTCACGCATCTTCAATTGGGATCTCTGAAGGCGATGGGCACCCACAACTATGGTAATGCAGCAGTGGCTGCATTTTCAGTTCTTGGATTGGATGTTGGAATTGATACTGATTCCATCAATTCCACTGTGGAAATCCTAAGTCTCTTGCCTCATAGGATGCAAGTTGGTGAGCATTTTTTATCCTTCATCATGATTAAGCTTTGAATTATATCATGTACCTAGCTATTATGGAGCATGATGAGAGTGAGAGCGAGTACATATGTATGAATGTATGATCACATAAATATATGGCGCTAAACTGTTTAGACTCCATTTTTCTTAAAGTAAATTCTATCTTGTTTATAATTGACAACACGATTTTCAATTCTCTACTACAGCTGCTTAATTATGCATTTATGAAAACTAAATGCAACCATCATGAAGTCCCCATTATCAAGAATCTCTTCAAGTTGACTTCAATTATAAAGTTCCAAACGTTTGCTTCAAGTTGGTCTAGGAGCATAGGAAAATTTAGAAACATTAACTTGGTGCCACTAGGACCATCATTTCCCTTATTCTTCTAATGTATGCTTTAAAGCCATTAGTGCATATGTTAAAGTTGATGCATCCACAGGCTATTTCACTATCATTGCCTGTTGAGTGATGTACAAGTTCTATATTGACAAATTTAGATGCCCAAATCAAGAATATAATTTGCTCTAGAGCCTCAGTAAACAAACTTAATAAAATTAAACAAGAAGGGTAGTTGCTGAATTCTGTTGCTAGTTGATCGCAACAGTTGTGATGATTTCTTACCGCACAACAGTCTAGATATTGCATGTTATCTTAGGCCCAAACCAATTAAAAATATTTTGTTCAAAGAGTTTACTTTTTTTCCTTTTTAGAAAAGTTTTTATGATGGCTAAATAAATGATATGCACTGGAATGCATGTAATAAACAACAAGCCCCATCTGTTGCTGGCCAGCATCAGATTGTTTGATTCATGAAGACAATTGGATCAAATTTTGGGTCATGATCTAGGTGAGTCAAGATCTGGCAATATGATTCTCTAAAGAAAAAGGAAAAAAATGCGACGTTTAGCAAAGAGGTTTTTACCATTCACTTGCGCTGGTATAAACTGTCTTGTTTGATCTACATTCTCTTTTGCTTTCAAACTTCTATATCATTTTTTTTTTTTTTTTGATGTTCAAATGTAGTTTTCATGGATGCTCATGGAGTGACATGGGTGGATGACAGCAAAGCTACAAATGTCGAATCAACATATACAGGATTAATGGGTCTCAAAGATCACAAAGCAGTCATCCTTCTTGGTGGCCTTGCGAAGGTAACTCCATTTCACTTTCATATTTATAACAAGGGACATGCTTAAATATTAACCAGTCTTTACTTTCTTTTGTTTTTTGATTTTTGGAAAAGAATGTGAAACCCTAAATATTTTGAATGTTCAAGAGAAAGCAAACTTATTAGACAAGTCAGACTGCTAGAACCAGCTTTGGTTCATTCAATAATTGTGTTCAAATAATAAATAGCATCCTTGTTTGTAGAGGGAAACTTTGGAGGGAACCAACTAGTAGATGGTTCAATTAGTCATTTGCCCCTATCCAAGTCAAATGAATGTGTAACAACCCAGGACCTCATTTAAAATGGCTAGCTGGAAGTTATTATTTGGGTTCCTTGATCCTGTATAAATACCCAAGATCTACCCAACGAATAACCAATGTGGGACTAATCACATGCCCGCACGGGTCCTCACATACTTCCCCCGTTCAAGTCCTGACGTCCTCGTCAGGCTAAGGGTTCAAATCTATTCGAATCTAATCACAAACACCACGATCAGCCCGTGGTCAGCTCCAATAGATCCGAGCTGCAGTGTCCCCTAGTCCACATAGGTTATGGGCCGGGTCCACTCTGATACCATTTGTAACAACCCAGGACCTCATCCAAAATGGCTAGTCGGAAGTTATTGTTTGGGTTCCTTGATCCTGTATAAATATCCAAGATCTACCCAGCGAATAATCGATGTGGGACTAAACACACGCCTGCACGGGTCCTCATAGAATGATTTGCCTGTTGGTCCCATTTTGGACCTCCATTATGTTTCCTGTGGCTTTGCCTCTCTATGGCATGGTTCCCAATTTTTTTTAAAAAATCCTTATTTTTTGAAACATGTAATAAACAATTGTCCATTGCGGCAATGTTCTGCAGTATATCAAAGTTAAAGCCTCCAATATTAGTTTTACAAATTTATATTAGAAGAATCTATGAGTTCCCTATACATCTTACATTCCATTCTTTTTTGCTTCTTTAGGTCTTAAGCAGTGAAGGATCCAATGGTTTCGAACAACTAGTTGAGCTTCTTAATCATCACAGAGGTGTCATCACTGTAAGTTTTCTGCAGATATATAGCCATTTGTCATTGTTTTACCTAATTAACGAATTGTTCCTGAATAAGCTGGCAAACTGACAAAGATCTGGGTAATTGTTCATAGTTTGGATCTTCAGGTGCTATGATCCAAAAGACATTGGGTGATGGTGGACTTAGTATTCCTTGTGTTAGAGCTGTGAACCTCAGGGAAGCTGTGAACTGTGCAAGAAGCATGGCCAGACATGGTTTGTCGTCTTCTTGCTGTTGAAAATAAGCATTCATAGTTTACCTTTGTAATGATGTATCATTCAGTGACATATTGCCCTGCCTAGGACTTTTCTGTTTCCGATGTTTATACTAAACTGTACTTAGGACAGTTGCCTGTCTAGCTGTAGGTCTACCTGTTATGTTTTCCCCTTTATAATTCCTTTTTTATCTGTTATTTGACTACTTTCAGTGTGGACTTTTATTATCTTGACCAGAAACTAATCTCTCTCTCTCTCTCTCCCTCTTGCTCTCTCTTTTAATCTTGTGCAGGAGATACTATTCTTTTGAGCCCAGGCTGTGCTAGCTTTGATGAGTTCAGAAATTTTGAACACCGAGGGAAAGTCTTCCAAGAATTAGCACTTTCATCGTGGTAGATCAAGTGGATTCCGACTCCAAACTTCCATTGTAGGGGGCAACGTAGCAGACCCAGTATGCGATCTGCCTTGTGTTGTAGACATCAGAAATTGACAATGAATCTTTATCACAACTATAATCAGATGAGAAATTCAAGATTTGGAGTTTCTAGCTTTTCAGTCCATTCAGTGCCTCTATTTGGAATCTGCATGCCATCTTTTGTTACAGTTATTAATGAAACACTGATTTATTTTGGGTATAACTGTGGGAGCACTACAATTTATCTGTGGGAACATTATGTTTATTTCCCGACGACTTAGAACTATGTTTGTTTATAATGGATTTTTAGGTTATACGTGGTAACCTGAATATTTTAAGATTGCAAGATTCTGAACCTCAACAATTTTTGAAACATCATTTCTTTCATCTCTTTTCACTGTCAGAAATTGTTTTGTTTCGACATTTCATCCTCATATTTAATTAAATTGAGGCAGCAGATGTATAGGTACTGCATGCATGTTTGCTCTTGTAATCTTGTACTTGTTAATGATCATCTCCCTTTCTCTCTTTCTCACCTTTCCGGCCGAAATAAAAGACCCTTAGACTGTCAATCAGGTAAATGGAGTTCAAAATTGTTCAATGGGTCACTTCCGGCTTGCAATTTGCTTGACCTATTGAATTGTCAGGTTGTATCTTATTAGATGTCTGAATTTTCGAATCAGTATAAAGTATAAAGATTTTAATGTAAGAAAATTTTACTTCAAAAATATAAAGATGGCATGTGCTATTCGATATGTAACTTAGAGACATTTTGGTCATTCACTTCCATATGTTCTGTAAGATGTCCAAATCGAGAAACAAACTGCAGAAACCTATGGGCGACAAAATAATCCAGAATCTATCCAGAAACTTATAATTTTTTTTCCTGCATATATATTTCATGTAGAGACTAGACTACTCACAAGCTGCATATATGAAATTAATGATTGGGAATAAGCAATTGCCGACTTAGCACTCATTTTTTGATTATAAAAACTTAAGAATTTTCAGTCATTGCATGAAATTAGTAATTTTGACAAATAACTGATATAGCATTTTACATAGCGTTTAAATTAAAATTCAGTTTTGGATTTCTATATAAAATTATATTAATAACTCAAAAAAATGCTAGGTAAGCAAAAAAATAACTATGGACCTTTAACTAATTTTTCTCTAAAGGAATTTCATAGCGAGCGCAGCCATATGCGTTTTTAACGCGAACAGCTCAGGGACCTATGGGTAATAAAATATTTCTCTAGGGACGAAAATGATTTTTCCATCTACCGTGCGGCGGTACGGGGCTTTGTACCGTCGTCATCGGGTCGCCAATAAAACACCACCCTCGACCCTTCGTCTTCTAGTTCCCTCTAATTCCTATTAACCTCCCTTGGTCCTTACCCCCTCTTCTCTATCTGTGTCTCTGCGAGGCATCCCAAGATTCCATCAGAGGATCGAATCCTGTGGCTCGGCTTCCTTGAAATCTAGGGTTTTCTCGATTCTCCTCTTCCCCTTCTGTCTCAATTATTCTTCTAAGTCGACGACTCTCGGAGATCCGAGGTATGCGAAAATAGGATCATGACGAAATTATTCATTCGATCTTTTACGATTTGCTGTTTTTTTCTAGACTCCCAATCTAAGGTTTCGGGATTATTACGAGAACGACATCTGCTCTTTTTTGAATAGGGAGCGGATTGGGGTTTCTACGTTGTTGATTTTTCGAGAAAAATTCGATTTTATTATCGCCCTTCAATTGGGGTCTGATCGGGTTTTTTTTTTCTTTTCAATTGGGGCCGGATCGGGTTTTTTCTTTCCTTGGTATGGATTGGGTTTGTTAGTTACCAAGGTGGTTAGAGTTTTGTTGTTTGTTTTATTATTTCTTGATTGACCGAGAGAGCTAGGGTTTTTATTTTTTGCTTCATTAGTGCTCTTCTAATCCGTTCTTAAAGAATGCAGCTTATTTTCATTCCCAAATATAGCTGATTTCTATTGTCTGCACCACGAGAAACCGACCATGGAGAAAGGAGTTGGATCTGACCTCTTTGTAAACGATGGTTCTTTTATGGAAAAGTTTAAGCAACTCCAGCAAGAAAAGCAAGAAAACGCGGAAGCTGAGAAGCCTAAATCTAGTACTCCGGCTGGCTCTTCTGTTTTTGTGAAGCCAGCCGTTTTAGGGAACAAGAGGACATTGGATATGAAGACGAAGACCAACCCTCCTGTATCTGGTGGAAAGCTTGCCTTCAGCTTGAAACAGAAGTCCAAGATTGCGGTGGCCCCTGTAAAATTTGTTGCTGATGAAGAGGAGGAAGGAGAGGATGTAGAGGCTGGATCTAATGACGAGCCAGCAAAGCGGCAGAAATTCAGTCAAGAGGATGCCTCTAAGCCATCGTCACATCGGGGGGATGTTGGTAATTGCTCGTTTTCCTGTCTGGTATATGCTGCAATTGTGGGTTAGGAAAGCCTTAATATTTTTAGACTATTGCTATTTTCCAGTAATCGCTGGTTGGTAATGAAATATTAGAATATTTTGGTTTGTCCCATTCTTAAATGGAAGCTGATTCACAAAACATGCCTAGACATTAGAAGAGATATGGGAACTTTTGGACAGAAACTAAGAAACTTGTTCTTTTATTTATATTCAATTTGATGAAATTTTTTTCCCATTACTTTCTATTTTTGCATGCCTGCATGCATGTGCTTATGAATGTAAATGGTTGAATTGGCTGATTCATAAATTTTTTGCTATTACTTTTTTGCTAGATTAGTGAAGTTCTGTAATATTGCAGGGTTCGTTGTATGAGCAGCGGCTGCAAGTTGATTCCACAGTTCAACATGAGCAGGTGAATTTTCACTTGTTTAATTTGGGAGTTAGTCTGGTTTAACTAGCTTTTAAACTCTGGAGTTAACATAAATAAAACTAGAAAACCTTGCGACTGAATCATGTTCATTAGGTATAAAATTAGATAATTTGTATTTTTTTTGTTTTTTATGATTTATCTTAATTTGATAATTGTGTGGACTTAAAAAACTGTAATATGTTTAGCATATTAAGTTATACAGAATTTAAAAGATTGGAGTTTAAACATGAAGTGATATATTCAGTGGTTCTATGAGAATTCCAAGTTCAATTTATTAGTCTTCTTCCCTTATTTTTCCTCACAAAACCCACCCTTCCCTCAAAACTTTTGAAGGAAAAGTGAGGAAAATGGCATCGGTTCACCTTCTTCTATCTTTTTGGTAACAGGATGGTATGAACCGACTTGAACCAAGTCAGCCTGAGCAGACCCCAGCGGTTTTGTCAGTTTGTAGTGGTTCGGGCCGGTTCGCATCGAATCTCAACCATTTAGGCAAATTGACCCATTTCTGCACTAGTTTGGTATGGTATGCCCTGAAGCAGGCGGTTTGGGCTAGTTTGGCAATCCTTAGAAAATAGCATATTTCGCAAATAATTTTGATAAATAAAATTGTTGAAAAAGTAGTTGGTGTCAATTGTCAGATTAATAAAATTATAAAAAATATTGGAGATACTTATAATATATGTTTTATTTAATATTTCCATCATTGTATTTATTTTTCTTTTGGATTGTGTGCATACTAATTAATTCATTTCCTGCCTGGTAAATCAGAAGAACATGAGTTTATTGAGTCTAAAGGCATGTCGTAGATGTTACTGGAGGCTATTACGGTTTTTAGCTAGTTTACATTAAAGTTATTGTTCTTCACTTACTGATGTAGACCTTTGTAGATCCCAACTTTTCAACCAATCATATTAACTGCTTTAGTTGGCGCAATTATATCTTGTTGTCTCTCTAACATATTTTGTTCACGTGACTATGATTAAGGATTTCAGTATTCAACCAATCACTTGCTTTGGTCTTGTACTTATTCTTCTCCGAGCTAAGCTTAGACATGGGTGCTGTATTCTGCTAGATCAAGGGAGTGATAGATACATCTAAGTTGATCTTACTGTTCCTCCATGAGCAGGTTTTAATGGGGGCCCATTTGTGTGTATACCATCTCTTAATATTGCTTTACAACTGGCATTCATGTCTTGATAACTTTTAGTTCTTATTCTGTTGTGTTTTTTTTCCCCTTGTCTGTTATTCATTTCATAATTTCAAAGCATTTATCAGACAATTTGGCAGAGTAAAGGGATAGTGCTTATCCCATCACCGTACTAATCTCTGTGTCAACTCGCTGCACTTCTACTATGTTTTTTTTTCATATAATATTCTATTAATTACTCATGCTATGCTTTTGGATTGCAGAAGGACCATTTGAAAAAAAGATCGGAGAATCACCAGTTTGAGTCAAATGAGAACACTGGTAGTTTCTTTTAGTTTTTTATAATTTTATGATTTATATCAGAAATTAATTGTTCTGCTTCAATTATTCTTGTTACTTTATTGATTTTTTTCTAATACATAAGTTGCAGTTATTTATGGGCAACATGCTGCTAAGAAACCTAAGCTTTTGAAGCAACTGCCAGAGACCTCCCCAGAAGCACTTACCCCAGTCACTGGGTCAATGCCTTCTCCAGTTGCTTCCCAGATGAGTAATATGTCCAATACAAATAAGCTTATTAAAATTATTGCCAACAAAGATCGGGGAAGAAAATGTAAAGCATTAAAGGTTTGCACTTTTGGCTTATGTCTGTTTGTCTTTTTTAATTGGCATGCAAGCTATTATGTTGTTGGATATATTGTGCCTCCATAGTATTTAGTCACTCATGACTGATAGCAAACTTAGATTATTAGTTATTTGTTTGCAGATAATCTGGATTCTATTGTAGAAAATTGTCAATTTGATCCAATTGTCATGTTCTTTAGTTATGTCTTTACCATGCTGCTAGTTGTGTTGTGGCCAAGGTTTTAAATCCCGTGGGATGGGGCTGTCCTGGTTTTCCTATGGAACCGGACGTGCCGCTGGCCCGCCCTGTTTTGGGGCAGGGGTTGCCTTAAGATGTGCCGTTCGGAATGTTGGGACAATGGTGGGACGGTTTTGTCCCGACATTCAGGATGATACCCTGTCCTGATGTCCTTCGGGACATCCTATTGGGATTTAAGACCATGACTATGGCTGAAATTTTTGAAATTACCAATTGCAATTTGCATCCCGAAAATAAACTTTTTTTTTAAAAAAAAATTAAGCTGTCTCCATTTCTTTATGTTTGAAGCATAGATGAAGTGTTTGGTTATGGTGCAGTGTATTTTTGGAGCATACTGTGATTTGGGAGTCTAAGGCTCTTCAATAAGATTTTACTTGCAATCCTACCTATGCTATATATTCTTTTGTACTGCTGTAAATCCAATTTGATTATCTGTATCTCTAATCTCTTTTATTTATCTGCAATGGCAAATGTTTGACTAGCATTTATGTTATTCTGGGCAGAAAAAATAAAAAATGAACGATTTCGGATTGTCATGATTCAAACAAGATGCAAGATTAATTGTGTTTTGTACATGTAAATTACATTTATATGTATAACCAACTTCTGGCTCTCAAAATCTTCTTTCTGCAGATGGCTGCTGGGCAGTCAGGATCTGGAAGTCCATGGTCAAACTTTGAGGACCAGGTTTCTCGGCCTTTTCAAACTGTTCTATTATTTGAATTGTCTCACATGAAACATGTTTTCTGATATAAAAATGTTATTTCATTTTTGATGGCAGGCACTTGTTGTACTTGTTCATGATATGGGTCCAAATTGGGAGCTAGTAAGTGATGCAATCAACAGCACCCTCCAGTTCAAGGTGAAGCGACTCACAATTCATTCCATGCTTGTGTGCTATTTTGCATGATTCACATTGTCAGCTCCCTGTATTAGCACCAGCGATCAGCTGCAGTCAATTACTTGGTTTCTTTTACTTATCTACTTAGGATTCTTCATGATTAAGAATGATGGAATGTATCTCCTTCACAACTATTTGTTTACAATTTTGATGTGGTTTTGGGCGTATTTTGACTTGACAGATGCACAAGGATGGACAAAAGGGGGGTTGAGTGACATCCGATCTTATAAACCCCCTCCCTCCGTAAAAAAAGGCACACAAACCCAGAAGAAGAAAAATAAAGATAAAATTTCACTATATTACCATTTATAGGGAATCTCTTTGCTCCTCAATGCATTTGCATTGCCCACCTGAAAATTTCTTGAACTCATAGAGCTTGGGTATGATTGGATAACTTAACCTGTGCTCATCCACTTGTATAAGGCCTAATCATGGCTGTATACCTTGTTTTTTGATAAGGACTCTTGTACTCTGATCCTAATCGCACCACAAGCACACCTCACAGTTATGATCATCCATCTTCTTGTCCCCTTGTCTTTCCTCTAAGATCTTAATTTTAAACAGCATGGATGCTACCTATTCTTAATTATTTCCTGACATCCAATACTAAGAATAAAAGCAACAAAAATATCCAACAGCACTTGATTAAACCAAGCTCCACCAACTTCTTGCAGTTCTCTCTCCTCTCTCTCTCTCTCACACGCACACACATGAACAATTTTCAGCCAACCCCGTTGTTTTATAAGCCATGTGGGTCTGCATTATATAGTTGGGTTGAGGGCAGGGAGATTTATTTTGATGCTTGTAGCTTGAAGGTTTTGAAATAATTTGCTTGTGAGGATGCCAGGGAGTAGATCTGAATAGAGGCTTTGAGCTGTCTTAAAATTTGTGGACTTAAGGATCTATTTCAATCAAGGTTCGATGTGCCTGTACGTACTGCTTCATATCAGGTGCATCGTACCATAGCGATGTCGAATCGAGTCTCAGTACGTGGAGTGTACAGAGTTTCCGTACGTCAAACCGAGCCCCCTATCAGGAGTATATTGATATTGTACCAGCATGATACTGGTTTGAGATCCAATATCAAGATTGTGAACCATGATTTCAATAAATCTTCTTACCTTTTTCATTATGTTTTAGTATTATCTTATTAAAAATTGATAGCCTTACTAGATGGAAGTTTTGTAATTCTTGATATGTAACTCGGGGGGCCCGCGCCCCCCCCCACCCCCCCCCCCAAAAAAAAAAAAAAAAAAAACAAAGAACAAATCTTCCCCCTCCAGTGAACAGATTATTGCTGTATATTTTCTACTTTAGCTCATAACCATCTTGATGCTTGTTGCCCCATTCTTTGCATAGGATTCAGGGTATTGATGTTGTTCTACACTCGCAGTGTATCTACCGGAAGCCTAAAGAATGCAGGGAGCGCCACAAATTTCTAATGGACAAAAGTGCTGGTGATGGGGCTGATAGTGCAGAAGATTCAGGCTCATCTCAAGCTTATCCATCCACTCTACCTGGCATACCAAAGGCAAGGCATTTGTGATTTGTTTGTTTTAAGACAACCACATAATCTGTTGGCTTTGAAAATCTTGGCCACTAACACTAGGTCAAATGGTTGTAACTCATCTTCCAATATCTTTATTTTACTTTCCTCATCAGGGCAGTGCCAGACAGTTGTTTCAACGTCTTCAAGGACCCCTGGAAGAGGATACTCTAAAGGCACATTTTGAAAAAATTATTTTGCTTGGACAGCAGCTGCATTCCCGTAGGAATCAGGTCTGTTTCCTGTTCTACTGTGAACAACATTCTATTGCCATGATAACTTGGGTGCTAGCATGTGAAAGGCTGAGATGCGACTTGCTTTCGTTACCCATAAATGATAAAAGCAAGTTGCAGTTTTGGCCTTCCAACTCCCTCTACTGCTACAAACACACACACACACACACACACACACACACACACACACACACACACACAGAGAGAGAGAGAGAGAGAGAGAGAGAGATTTGTACTGCAAAGATGAAAGTATCTTGCAATGCCTACAAGGAAATGATCAGTTTCTTCCAATTGCAGTTATCGCTCTCACCATATTTGAATGTGAAAACCTGGGGAGCACATATGACATGACAGCTTAACAATCATAATATGTAGTCTATATGTTCAGCATGCTCTTTGAATTATGTCTAGCGTTGTATGGTTTAGAGTTTCTTTCCTTTATTCTATGCTGCATATCCTTAATTTATCCAAATTCCTTGCTTTTGCTCATGTGTTCCATCATGCTTGCTGGTGAATATGACTTGGTGTTTTGAGAAGAATGACAATCTGGAGCCAAAACAAATCACTTCAATGCACAGTTCTCATATGGTTGCTCTTTCTCAAGTATGCTCAAGCAACCTGACTGGATGCATTTTAACGTAAGTTATTACTGACTTCTTATGTTCTTGATGCATCTCAATCTATAATTTCAATTCCAAGGCTTTTATTGCCACTCTTTTCTTGGTGCTAGTGCTTTCTTTGTATTTTCTCATTTTTTTGAAAGTAATTTTTTTTTAACTTTTTTAGTTATATGCAAACAGGCCACTTGATCTTTGTGAAGCAATTGCTTCAAGCCCAGATGTTCTTTCCCTTGGATATCAGGGATCTCAGACAGGTGGTTTAGCAATCTCAAGTCATCAGGGTTCTATGGCTTCTATTTCTACCTCAAATGTGAACACCATGTTACAAGGATCTCCTGGTATGGTCTTAGGCAGCAGCTTACCATCACCATCTGCTCCATTAAATGTGGCTCCTAGGTATATTTAATTAGATGATCTAACTATTTTTTCATTTTTCGGTTCAATATTTTATTGTTCTAGAAGGGTTCTCTTATTCTCTTTGTGCTTATGGTAGTTGTTAATATTGTTCTCCTAGGGATGCCCAGAGATATGGTGTGTCAAGACCAACTTCTATGCCAGTTGATGATCAGAGAATGCAGCAGTATAGCCAAATGCTTTCTGGTAGAAGTCTTCAGCAATCTACTATGTCTGCACCTGGGGCTTTACCTGTGGGAGTCGATCGTGGTGTTCGCTTGTTATCTGGTGGGAATGGTATTGGGATGGTGTGTGGGATGAACCGAAGCATGCCCATGCCAAGACCAAGTTTCCAGGGAATGGGTCCACCAGGCATGCTAAACATGGTTTCTACTGGAAATATGCTGCCAAACAGTGGGCATGGAATGCAAAATCATGTCAATGTCCATCCAAGTGTTGTTTCTGGCTCTGGAAACCCAATGTTGAGGCCTCGCGATGCTTTGCAGATGCTTCGAGTGAGCTATTAATCTCTCATTTTGGCATGATTGCTTGCATATTTATGTCAATTCATATTTGTAGTCTGTCTGCTGTTTTGCATTAGTAGTTACATGGGTATCAATTTACTTCATTCAAAATAATGCAACTATTATGTTGCATTAACATAAATAAATGCAATTAAAAAGTAACAAGTGGAGTGCTAATTTGTTCTGTGCAAACTTTGATCTCATTTTAATGTTTCATATTTTAAAATCCAATTGTTTACATTAATATGTTACCGTCTGCTTAGAAATTCTTGGTGGTATTGTTTCAAAGAGAAAAAATCAATTGGAAAAGAGTAGCATGAAATAAAAGGGAGAAGACTGTTTTAAGCCATAAGCGCTTCGTACCAAAAATATATATGATAAGAGCCTTTTTATGGATCACATACCTTTTGCAAGTTTTGGTTGTAGGCTTGATATGAACTGCCATAGCAGTCCTTGTCTCAGTTTCTTTCAACTTGCCCTTTGATTTCTGACCTTATTGCAATGACATTTTCTTGGTTTGCAAACATAAATTATCACGTGGATTGCTTGAACAATTTCGCATTATTCTCTAAATCAATTGCAATATAATCACTGGGGCTAACATGCACCTGACACCTATTCATAATTCTAAGCATGTAGAAAAATTAGTATCAAAGACTCAAAAATGCTAAGCATGTAGGAAAATAAATTTCGAAGGCAAAATCCCAACATTTGAATTTGGAAATATGTAATGATCAGTGTCCTGAATGATAGACCCAAAAACATGTCACTGAACATTAACTTTTTGAAGGTTGGGGCTAATGCGCACATGACATCTATTCATAATGCTAAGCATGTTGAAAAATAAATGTCAAGGCAGAGTCAAAATATTTGAAGTTAGCAAATTTTGCATATGAGTGATAGACCCACTTTTTTGTTGTTTTTATGGTTGTTTAGCCTGGTCAGAATACGGAGGACCATAGGCACATGTTGATTCAAGAACTCCAGATACAAGTTTCGCAAGGGAATGGTCAGGTTGTCACTCCTTTCAATGGCATGAGTGCCTCATTTTCTAGCACAACAGCTCCTCCATCGATTCAGACATTTCCAGTTCCACAACACCAACAGTCTCATCAGATGCCACAACAGGCACACATACTTGGAAATTCTCACAATCCACATATTCAAGGAACAAACCAGTCAAGCCCTCAGCAGCAGGCCTATGCTTATCGGTTTGCTAAAGAAAGGCCATTTCAACAGCGGATGATTCCTCAGGCACAGCACCCTTTTTCTGGATCCAATGCCATGTCACCTATTCAAAATAGTTCGCAGATCCAACAGCAGAACCAGACATCTTCTCCTGTGAGTGCAAGTCCTTCCCAAGTGCAGCATAAGCAGCAACAAATGCCACGGAATCTGCAGTCAAGCTCTGGAATGACAAATCAGGTTATGAAGCAAAGACAGCGGCAACAGGTTCAACAACAGCCAAAGCAACAGCAGCAACAAAGGCAACAGTCACAACCGCAAGCTAAGCTTATGAAGGGTCTAGGCAGAGGGGGCATGCTGATGCAGCAGAATTTACCAGTTGATGCTTCTCAAGTCAGTGGCTTTTCAAGCTCTCCCAAGAACCAAGTTTCTGACAAGCATGTCCAGGGCTTCTTTCCTGGTAACTTGGGTTTGAGTTCCACTTTGCCTCAGACTGGAAACCAACAAAAGATGTACTCTCGTGTGCTGCCCCAATCATCAAAGCAAATGACATCGGCACCTTCTCACTCTGATACTTGTAACCAAGGTTCAGTCCATGGTTCTCCCAGTCCCACCATGTTAGCTTCCCAGCAACCCCCTGTTCCTTCTTCATCACCTATGTCTAATCATCATCAGCAGCAGCAGCATCAGCATCAAATGAATACATCTCAACAGAATGTTCAAAGATTGGTGCTCCAACAAAACCGCCAGTTGAACTCTGATGGTAGGATACACTCCTCAGCTGATCAGGTTCTAGCTAATCAGATGATCCCAACCACATCCATTTCTTATTGTACAGATTCAGGCACTTCTGTTCCTGTGGCTTCATCTGCAGCACAGTGGAAACCAGAGTCATCATACAATGTGGGCTCACCTGGTCCAACAGCACATTTGGCCAATTCTCCACCAGAAAATTTAGTGGGAACTGAAACCATAATACCCCCTTCCAGCCAAGGATCAGTGCAAAGACAGTTTTCAGGAAGTGTTTCGATGCATGGAAATAGTGGACAGTGGCAGCAACAGCAGCCTCAGCCTCAGCAGCAGCAACAGCGGCAAGCAGCACAAGGCACTTTATATGCACAGCCATCGAACTCAGGACCAGGGTAATAAAGACCAGTACTGGATCTATCTTTTATCAAGAAGCAAATCTCACATCCCTCAGTGCAACTAGTGTACAGGTAACTTGGTGCTATAGCATACTTGCACTTTTCTTTTGATTACTAAACTAACCTCTGAGCAGCTTCAGTTTGAATGCTCTATACTCCCATTAGAGCATGATTGTGACTTTATGTTCAACCTATTCAAATTAGAGTTTGTTACAGATGTGTTGTAACTAGGGACACCAGACCAGGTGGTTGGTTAGCCAAATAGTCTTGTTTGATCAACATATGTTTCATTTGATAACTCCCTGTTCCTCCGGCTCCCTTACATGAAGGCCTAGAGATTTACATGCTCATTGATTGTCCAGATATTCGAAAATGCCTTTTACTTGCTTACAGCATATACCGTGGACCCTCATGGGCAGAAACACTTGGTTACTGTTGATCACATTGACTCATGGTTATTTCCTACTGCCATTAGACCTTGTCCTATTTATATGCAGCTACATGTAGACATGAGAATGCTCATAGATATGAGCATGTATCTACTGTTTTATAATTCAAAGGTTGATATAGATTCCACCTATGACTTGATCTTAGACATCGTTTATGCCCTAGTACTTGATCTTAGACATCACGTGCATTCGTGCACGACTGAGTTTAGCTTAGACATGCAGAACACCAGTTGAATACTAGCCACGTGTGCATATGTGGAATACAACCTGCTGACCTATGTCATATTCATACTTGCACATGCTCATGCATACACATGCATGCATATACGGGCACATTGCTTCTGAGTTCACATGATGATGATGACCCAAGATCATGCCTCATAGGACTGCGATTTAGAGAGTTTATTAGATTTCATTTAGTTATTAAGTTCTGTATTTTCTTTTATTTCTGGTTATTTTCAGGTTTTGGTGGGTTTATTTATAACCAAAGGTCGAGATTAAAGGATCTTAGACTTTATTAGATAGTCTAAAGGTTTGAGTTGCAATAGCAATGGTGGTTAAAGCACTGTTCATGCTACCATAACCATGAACAGTAACCATTCCTTATTAGGGGCAATCTTGGGATTTTTAAAGAAGAGTTGTATTAGGTTTTTTGTTCAGTAATAAAATGGGACTTTCAAGTATTGACGAAACAGAGAGTAGGATGATTGATTAATGAAGAAAGGGGTGATTCCTACGTTTTTTCTCCTATGTGATTCTGCAATAGAAGTATGAAACCTTGAAAATGGTGTGATAGTTCCCAAAGTGAGCTCCCTATTATTCATGCTCTTCTCTTTAGCCTTTTTTTTGTCCTTTTATTTTTTTTTCTCTTCACCTTTCCTCTAATTGTTTTTCATCAAAAAAACATCTTTTTCCCCATAGATGTTTAATGTCATATGTATCTCAGCTTTCTCTGTTGCCAAAAAATTCCAGCAAGTATTTTCTAGATTAGACAATAGCCATCCATTACCAATTTTCTTCAAAAACATTTCCTTTTTAGTTCAATTATATTGAAAACTCAGTTATCCTGATTATTGAAAACTCAGTTCTTATCCTGAAATTCCAGCAATATATAGATTTCAACCATATGCAAGATCTTAATTGACCCCCTTTCCTCAGTTTGGTATTAGAGCGTAGCTTGCCCAGCATGTACAATCATTGAGGACAGTCCTGGTATCGAAATGATAGGGGTCTTAGGACACTGGAACATGTGATAACTTGTTGACCAAGACAAAATTGTCAGTGGACTGGATGACCAAATTTCCAAATTGGGGGATTGTTAGGTGCGCATCAAGCATCACACCACCAACAGTCCCAAGGCATAAAAGGCAAAGTATCACATGGTCAACAGCCAGAGGACTTTGTGAAGCACATGAAGAAGACATCATGAAGGAGGAGACAACATCAATTTCAATGTCTAATAAATTTTCTGTGTGAAAGTGTTGTCAAGGATAACAAAGAGAAATTCATGATTCAAGAAGTGAAAGAATCAAGGAGGTGATTCTACCATCTAAAGAAATTTGAGATAAATATGCAATCAAGACAGCCAAAGAAGAGAGTTTACCTGAATTTTGAAATTGTCAGTGAAGATCAGACAGCCACAGATGAAACATCACTGGACTCATTGAAGATCAAAGAAAGTTTCAGTCGAGGAGATTTTTGTCCAAGTTATGAAGATCATGAAATAGCTTATGATGGTGAGTCTGAAGAATGTAAGGATTTGTCTGTAACTACAATTCTGAAGGAGGCTATTGAAGTTCAAATAAATGCAAAATATTTCAACATGCCATTAGCTTTAGGTGATTTGTCACATTTTTTTTTTTCAACAGTCATACACGTTTGCGCCTCTTTTCAAAACGATCTGAAGAAACCTGGAGTAAGTATTGAAAAGAATTTCAGACATCCTATGATGGGCATCCATGACCAGTTATTATGGATCCAAGAAAGCAATCAAAGCAGCTCCAGCATCAACTTAAAAGAACTCGAGGCGAGTTCCTTTGCAGCAAAATGAATGATGAGGACATAAGATCTTCCCATGATGCATCATAAAGCTGCAACTTATGGATTTTTATGTTTTCGATATTTTTCTTTTGTTTCTGGCTATTTGTAGGTCTTAGTGGGTTTATTTATAATCAAGGGCTGAGATTAAAAGATCTTAGACTTTATTAGATGGTCTGAAGGGTCAAGTTATTACAGCAATGGAAGTTTGCATAACATGCCTGCCTACAAGCAAACGATGTGAGGGCTGATCTTTTTCGTCTCGTATATGAATATCAAACTTAGACGAAATTTCACAGGAGTGATACTGAAGAAACCTCGAAGTTGTAATAATCATTTGTTGCTCTCTTTTCTTCTTGACCGTCTTTACTAGAGTTAAGGAAGTGGATGAGAATGTGGAACAAGGCTAATGGAGCGAAAGTTCCAATAATAATTGAAGAGATAGGGAAGTGAGGTATTGAACGGAAGCAGAGGAAAGCAATTAGTAATTTTACTGAAATCGATTTAAATGTTCTCATTCAATGAAGTAGTGCTTTAAATATATTTCTGTAAGTTTGTCATTCAGTAATGCTTTTTCACCGTCTATGTTGTGCAATTATTTTTTAGGTTTCCAGGCAATGAAAGCTGAGGAATACAAAATGTGCTCTTTGATTCCCAACTTGAGCTCATCTCACTTCAAGGTACATAGCTGCAACCTTGCCTTGCCTAAAGTCAGCTTCAGACACCAACTGCTTCAAATTCCATTGGCATGAAGAATGGGACTTGCAAGTCAAATTGCTTCTGTAGATGGACTGTAACACTAATTGGGCTGTGTAATATATATATTCTTGCCCATAACATGCATGTTCTTTTAATGTCTGCCTAGCATTGTACAGTTAGAACCTGCTTCCACAGTTTGCTGCTAAAAGTGTGTAAAATTCTCATCCAATAGTGTTGTATGATCCATGCTAATTGGGATCCTTACGTCTACAATGGAGCTCTATCTTGACTACAAAGTTTAGGGCGCTTCATGCAGACGGCTTTGCTAGATGGATGCAGAATGGTTGGATTCTGCTCGGTCAATTAATCTAGCCTTCCTTCGAAGTCAGATTTTTTATGATTTGTTTTTTTTTTCTCAAATGAAAATGAATATTCAAAAATAGTTGTAACTATTTGAACATGTTGTTTTGAGTCCGCATCCGTTATGTGGGAGTTGGGTCACATCATGGATGTACAAAATTTGAATAGCTTCTATTGAGGATTTCTAGGGTGAAATGTTATTCTTTCTACTATACTCGTATTTCAATTCTAAGCTACTATGTGGAGGATATGATATTGTGTTGATAGATGGCTCATACGGTTACTTGAAAAAGGGCGAAAAAAAGAGAAGACTCGTTCTTGAAAAAAGAGAGTCCAAGCCTGGAGTAGGGGATATCCACCCTACTGCCTCCTAAGAAAATGGTCCTGCCCATGGCGTTTGAATTGTGCAATCGGGATGCAAATATTAGGAAAAATTTATATGCTTAATACATATGTTAAGAACTCCATTTTCGGGGTAGCTGCTCCATCTCTCTGGTCCTGGATGCCCTCAAACGGTTATCAATGTTCAATAATTGCCTAAACATGGCAAGAAACGGTCGTGTGGCAAATTTATGGCGATTTGTTATATCAACCTCCAACCCCGTTGTATCCGATGGTCCCATCATGGCCATTTGTAGCGTGGGATGGTCCTATTATGGCCATTTGTAGCGTGGGAAATGGATGCAGTCAGGCCAATTGAACCTCCATCAAGAGGACATTGATTTATCGCGGCAGCTACTGATTACTTTTCATCATGGGTAGAAGCGGTTCTGCTTCAAGAGGTAAAAGTTGAAATGCTAGTAAGGTTCATGCAGAACAACATAATCTATAGTTTCAGAATCCTGAAAGGTCAAACCAGGCTCCTAGTACATACCTTTATTTATGCTTATAATGAGACACCACTATTGGAGAGAAGCTCTAACCACCACTGGTTATAGAATCGTTGCTAGTGGAACCGAAATAGCCTGAAAATTCAGTCATTTTTGGTATATAAATGGATAGGGCCTATCCGAAGATGTCTATTCTGTGGAGGCTATAGATTGTATGTTCACTTTATTTGGATCCAAAATGAGTTCTGCAATAATGAAGTTTGCACCAATTAGTTAGTAGATTTCTTCTTTGACTTGACATTCCAGAGGATGTGCTGAAACACCAAATAAGAGAGGTCAAAGTAGTGGTTGATGACTGAAAGAGATTTTAGGTTAGAGCAGGATAGTCCACGTGATGAAGAAATGAGAAAGAGAAAGAATCAAGAGAAATGGATTTACATAGTTTTCTAGCCTCAAAGTGGTTGATTGAAAATTAGTTGGTACTTTATGATCCCGAATAACTTTGAAAGTCGGAGGTTTCCTAATTTTCTTGCTGGATAAGTTTAATTATTTATTTGCATATTCATGTTGTCTCCTGTCTATAGTATGATAAGCTGTTTGCACTTATAGCTAAAAACATCAATATTGTTGCTTTATTTACCTTGGATGTTTTGTTGTTAGAAATAAGATCTCATCCCCATTTGAAGCATCCCCATTTGAATGGTCCGAGCAAGGTAATGGAAGGGCTAAAACTCATGTAGGCGTAGACCACTTCCGTTAAAACTGACCGGTCCTCTCCACTCCACTATTACCTAGCCTCTCATCCCTCGAAAACACTTCATTGAAAAAGTAATTAAACTTGTTGTTTCTCATGAAAGTACTGAATCGTGGTGAAGTGAGAAAAATGAATCTTATTCCTCTCTTCTTACTATCCACTTAGGAATTTTAGATAGACTGAAAGGTGACTCTTCCCATTAATTTTTTTCATCTTTGGCCCAAAATCAAAAACTTGACAGTGGACACCCTAACTATGTACACTATGTACAAGGCTTCTTTGAGAGAACATTGAAGAACTTATTGTATTGCTCTCCCTATGGCCCGAATTCAAAATTTCTCTAGCTCAACTTTAGGAGATATCCTCTTTTGAACAAAAAAGGTTAGGTCAAGAAGAGCAATAAGAGCAAAGGCTAATGATAATGCAAGGATTGGTCAATCTTTCCTAATTTTTTTGGAGGGCTAGGTCTAGCCCGAAGCTCTTTCTACCTATATCGATTAAACCGAGCAAGGCAGTATTTCCTGAATGTCAAAGAGTTTAGACTTAATAAGACTAACTAAGCAAGGAAAGCAAGAGCCCTGATAGAAGACCACCCGACATCAAAAGCACTGACCGAATAGATTGCAAACATGGTCGGGAACCATAATGAATAACTTTTTCTCTTAAAATGGTTGAATTCTTATGTACTTGAGCAACTCTTTCAGTGAGTTTTCACTCTATATCTTCCCTCTTTCACGACACTAATCAATTCGACTATAAATGTGGTTCAAGTTTTAGGATTAATTTCTCCTCTCTCGGATCAAGATTTGGGTTCTTTAGGCCCATTAATGGCTTTCTCGAGTGATTATTCTATACGTGGTCACTCGCCTTTAGTCTTTCTCCACTTTGAGTTTCGCTTTATTTCTAGCCTAAAGGAAGATAGAAAGAAGTTAAGATAAAAATTTTGGGGTTTCGTCACAAGTAGGTAAAAATTAAAGGTTTGTGAAGGGTTTTCGACTTAAAGAAGTCACATTGAAGATGAAAGATATCGTCTCAAAAGATGTGTTTTGCTCAACAAGTTAGATCAACCTCAGATTTTCTCGAACATGCAGTCATTCAAACTCTCCCAAGTGCTCTATTTTGGAAAGGGGAGATCATTTCTCAAAGGTCAGCACTATATCTGGATCAAGGTATTATCAAAGTTAATACCTTCCCAATGAAGGTGAGTATCAAGGTTTGGTCTAGCTCAATCTCCTGCTTCCCCTAGGGCTCTTCTTTATCCCCACATTCTTAGTCTTTCAAACAGAAAAACTCTAAACCCTACCCTACCATCAGCTTCGCTTAAACCAAGTTTTTTCTCCTCTTATGCCTCAAACAGGGAACATAATTCCTATATAAATAGAGAAAGCACCCGCCTGTGTAGGTTCACTAGTTAAGAAGCACTATGACGCTTTTCGTCAGTCGCTTGGAAAACCTTCCTTTTGACTAGTAGAGACTAGATACCCAAGCCTTCGTCATGCAGGGCTGACAAATGATTCCCCAGGATAGTAGGTGCACCCCACCCCCTCCACTGTGTGAACCCCATAGGAAGCTTCTAAACATCTGCTCAAGCTTCACCAACAAATTCTTTAGAAGGGCGGTGTTGGTCAAAAGGTATACCGGCATCGAGCTAAGGACCAATCTAACTAGGTTCACCTTACCCATCATAGACATGGCTCCAGACTGCCACTCCTCCAACCAATCACGTACACCTTGTTCCACTACCATGCACTTGGCGCTCCGAAGTATGTGCCACATAATAGATATGCCAAGGTAGCACCATGGCTCATTCTACTCCAAAACCCCCAAGCAATCTTTAATTGCAAGCTTTAGATAGGGGCAAGCCTTGGGGTCGTAGATGACCACAGACTTGTAGAGATTCATCTTCTGGCCTAATTAAAGATAGTACCCTCCAAAATCCTCCTAAAGAGTATGATGTTCTGAACGGAGGCCCGACTAAGCAAGAGGTAGTCATCTGCTAAAAGCAAGTGCAAGATTGGTTGGGCCCCTTGCACAAGCATATAGGGGTCAATTGCGTGGTTCCTGGTCACATCCCGAAGCGTACAAGATAAGACATCAGCACAAATGATAAAAACATAGGGGGAGAGGGGACAACCTTGCTGAATACCAAGAGTGGACTGAAAGAACTCTATTGGCGTGCCATTGACCAGGATAGCGAAGCAGGGCTTGCATACACAACTAAGAATCCATTCGACCCACACTCTGTGGAATCCAAAACTCTCCAAGGAGACTCGGAGGAAGTCTCAACACATACGATTATAAGCTCTCTCCATATCAAGCTTGATGGCCATGAGACTACAGTGAGATGGCGCTCTTAGCAAATCATGCATGAACTCCTAGGCGAGAAGGAGATTCTCCGTGATGCTATTCCCCTCCACAAATGCCCCCTGCTCAAGGCTAATAAGATGGGGAAGGATCGGCTTCATTCTGTAGACCATAGCCTTAGCAATTGCCTTGTATAGGGTTGTGCAGAGGCTGATCGATCTATAGTAGCTCGGCTCAGAGAACTCTTGGATATCAAAGTAATGAAAGTCCTCTTCCAAGCCTCCAGTATCCTCCCAGTGCTAAGAACTACTAGATTGCAGCTACTACCTTATGATGGATCATAACCCAAAATCTTCTGAAGAACAAAAGGGGAAGCCATCGAGGCCCGACACTTTATTCTCTGCCATAGGCCAAAATTTGTTTCGAATCTATCTGGCATCACCTCAGCTATCAGGGAGGTATTGCCTGCAACACCAGCCTATGTATCTGACAGCAGGTAAAGGAAGGATCCCTCCCCTCCCAACATAGCAGTCCACCTCGCACGAAAAAAGTGAAGGTTCTTCTGCCTAGGGTCTTTCTTGGCTATCAAACCTAGAGTTTCTTTTAGTTAGAGGTCTAATAATTCTAGTCATGGCTTAGACTCCATTCCACTTCTTTGATAATAGTGACCAATTAATAGTTTACTAGCTTATCAAAAGCCCTAAAATGCCCTCTCAAGTCAAACAGGCACAACAAGCATCCACGACTTCGGCCAGTCTTGCCTCAGATCCCTTTGACTTCCTCTTTATCACTAACCATATACCACTAAATTCAGTTGTTTGATAGAAATTTCCTTTGTTTTATTTTTCTGATTGCTTTTTGTTACCAAGTTGTCAGTTTTTTCTTCCTTTTCAGATTACCTAGCATTTGCATCCCTCTAGTTTCTTAGCTTTAGTTTGATTATCTTAGCAAGTTTTGCTGTTCTACGGATAGGGCTATTGGAGAGTTTTGACAATACATATCTTCGTACATCATATTAGAAGGTTAAGAAAATTTTTGAATCATTTTAAGAAAAATTTTGTAGACTTCAATTTGGAGATCCTTCTCTTATAAATCAGGATTCCTGTTTTCTCCAACAGCATCTAAGTTGGCGAGTAATAAATAAGAATTTTTGCAAAATCTTATTGTTCAACAATTATATATCCATTGAAACTACTATACAATAAGATTAAACCAAATTTAGCCTTTCCATGTCATGCATATTGCAATATAAATGAAGCTTTAATTTCTTACTATTACGGACATATTTTTATTATTTTAAATCAAGTATGCATTGTTATCATTATATAGATAATGCCCCAACTGCTTTGCACAACCATGTTACAAGCAAATACAGAACTAACAGGATTGCAAAGGTAGACTAGACTGATTAAGAAAGAAATCACCGTTCTCCGTAAAAGACAGGACCCTGCCTGGACTATACAGACTCAGATATCGTGTTCCAATCAAGATGACACCCATGAGTGATAGGTTCCAAACACAAAAATATATCTTAAAACTTGACCAAAGGAAATTCCAAACAAGAGTAGGAAAAAAACATTTTGATTAATACAAAATTCAGATATTATACAGACACTAATGCACAAATGAAACACAAGGTGGAATGAGAAGCAACTGCTTGGAAGGCTTCAATATGCCGTGATGCCTTCTCTATATAGCGGATTGGCCCCGAAATTGGCCTGTCATGGTGGCCACGAAAAGTTGTCGACATCAAAATTTCTTACGTCCAAGTACGAAGATTTGATAATTCCTACACCTATTCCTCCGGCAACTATTGCTGGCCCAAACGCTCCTGAACAACAACAGAAAATGATGGGAAACATGACTGGCAAGGGAACATCAAAATTAATCCTTGAATGGATGTTGACAAAAAGAACATATCATTTCATGCAAGCAAATGAACAGGCAGATGCATGCTCAACTTTCAAAATGACACATTATAGTCGCTATAAATCTCTTAGGAAGAAATGATCTAAACCATCACAGTAGGCAAATTTGTCTACTATTATGACACAAGCTCCCTCAGGCCGTTTGTCATTTAACAGATCATGACTCTCTCCCCGTCTCTGATCATCTTCCAAGCCACCTATTACTCCATCCCAATATAATTTCTTTTAGCAAATACACCTCTGAGATATACGCTTAGTAACAGGGTTAACCTAGCCAAAATTTCTTCCTGTAGCAAGGATAGAACGCATCGAATACGATACCTCAGACAAACCATATCGATGTGGGTCATAACCTAACTATGTAAAATAGGATTCAGTCTACGACTTGAATCCAAAGAGGGCCATTTCTTGTATGTAATAATATCCTCACAGGCTCTACCAGGTCGTGCACCATGATCCCTATCCTATGTGGCATGACAGAATTGAGACTCATTGGTGAATCAAAGACCCTAAGCTGAGTTATATATTGTCTTGCCATGTCCACTGCTACCTCTCTGGCCACCAGATACATCGTCGCTCGAACTATCACCCTCCCTTGTATCATGGAACGATCTAGACAGCCAGCCACCCAAGAGCTTACTGATCTCCAAATGAATAAACAAGCTCCTCAACTCTCTCCAACATAACTGCACCTCAACTCTCTCTCTTTAATTTTTTGCCGATTTTCGGCATGA
>JAOXJJ010000001.1:9440005-9479519 GCA_025769935.1 Phoenix roebelenii
AAAAAAAAAAAAAAAAAAAAAAAAAAAAACTCCCCCCTCTTTCTTTGTGAAGACTAATCTATGTAAAATCTAATTTAATATTAACCTAATTTTCTTATATTCTTGTCGAATCTAGCTGTAGGAAAGAAAGGTATAACGACTAGACCTTTCTATCAATTTGTTCCTTATTTACTGCCATGTCGCCACCTCTCTGCTCTCTCTTTCTTATTAGTGGGTGCAAACCCTCTTCTCCTCTCTTCCTTTCTAATAGCCATGCCGATTCTCTCCCTTATTTAATTTCCCGTCTTAATTACCATCTCTCCATACTCTGTCTCTCTGTACTCTCTTTGCCTCTTTCCTTTATATTCAAGGAACCTGATAAAAGAGCCCTAATTGCTGAAGAAGTGGACTTGAACATGATACGTTGGTGACATGCTACTTGATGATAATCACAAAGAGGGGCCATACTCATGAACTTTTAAGAGATTGTTCCAAGCCTGGGGAGCTGTCCCTGGGTATGCCTTTTTCATAGAATTCAAACATCTTTGTAAAGACGATATGTCGGCATTTGCATTTTCTCCAGATTTGCAAGTTAAACTAAAAGGATTTGGGTTTCGTATGCAATATGATAGAGTGACTGTGGGAATAGATTCTAGGCTTACAATGTGCTTGATCAGCTGAAACTGTGCCTTGATAAGTTCAGGGCACTCTAAAGAAGAAAATGTTAAGTTATAGAGGGCTAAACAGATTTAAAATGCTGTGGGAGAATAGTTTAAATTTATGTAGCATATAGAGGTTTGACTTCAGGTGTTTTTTTGGCGAAATACTGATCATGAACAGAAGGAAGAAGCTTTGCGTTTAAATCCTGAAAATGTGTTATATTGTAGCAAACCTTAAATGAATTGGTAGAAAGTGCCATTGGATAATCTGATGACATGATTATTCAGGATCTGCTCATTATTGAGAACTTGCTGCAAATGCCTCACCTTCGACACGATTCCACACAAAAACACTATCTTATCACTTCCATGCCCATTGATTAATGCTTATTCGTGTATATGGACACAAGCAAGGATGTATCCTAGTCCTATATATCTGAAGCAGCACATGATGTGGGTCCTTTTTTCAGGAGGAGCCGGTTGTGGATAAAAGTTGGATTTGGGGTTGCCTTACCTGTTTTACAGTAGTTCTAAGAGCACTTGTTCTTGCACAACAATTGGATTTGGGGCTGCCCTGCCTGATTCTATGATAGTTATATGGACGGTTTCTGCATAACTTAGTCTTCTTAAGAGTTCCTTCATTTGCCTTTTTATGCTATTTTTAGACCTACAGATTGACCAAATCTTTGATAGTAGACCATTTAAATGAACATGATCTTTAGGGGCCAAGACATTGTGTGTAAGATAGTCTTTCACATACTCTGGAATATGGATTTTGATTTTTTATCTAGTATATTAATGATTTTTTATTGACATTTTGTGCTTTGCAGATTTTTGTTTGATTCAAGCTGTCCAGATTATAAATACTACGAGTATCGGCTTCTCGAGGAGGAAAAGGCACTTGCGCTGTCAAAGGATTCTCAGGCATCACAAGCTGGTTAGTATAGCACATGCCTGACTCCATCTTTTCCAAATTCTGAGTAGCTTATTCGATTTGAAGACAGAAGAAAGGAATTTTCTGGCCTGAATGCAATCTGATATATTTAGGTGGTAATTTCAAAGTTATAACCTTCTCTTTCTGACAGCTAATGCAAGTGCTTCAACTTCTAGAACATCAAGTGGTTCTCAAAGGAGCAACTCCCAACAACATTCTAATTACCAAACTCCTGCTTTGGCGTTATATGGGACTTATGAGGAGCCTGCATCTTCAGGAAGAGCCTCCACTAATGGTATGCCCCTTCACTTTCTATTATTTGATTAACTGTTTCAATTGACATCCTCGAGTAAATCTATTTACGTTAATGATTTCACTTTGAGCTAGTTGTAATGTAATTTTCATGAATAGCTGCCTCTGGATTTGGCATTTTCCTTGCAAGTTTAATGTTGGTGGCATTTTTAGAGGCACTTATAGAAGTGTTCTTGCTCTGTGATGTCCCCAACGCTTATTGATTGAACAACATCAAAGCCAATACCTTTCTTCTGTTTGACTGTTTGCCTTGTTGGCATGTGCTGGTAGAGATAGAGAGGTGCTTACATAATCATTTTTTTGTTATCGGTATTCATGACCATTGGAGAGTCATTTTTTTTCTTTTGCAAAATTAAATAATAGGTTGATTTTTCTTTGTGAGATTAAACATAATAGGTATTTCTTAGCAAGGATGTTGTTTGACATGTTTTTTTTTTTTTTGCATGATTATAAAATCGCATCACGACTAGCTGTCTCGCCACAAGATCTAGACTTCCATATTTGTTTCTTTATTACATCATTCCCTGTTGATGATTTTATACCATTTGTTGAAATAAAAGATAATTGAAATTTGCAACATGTAATGCTCTCAGAAAGTTTTGATCTTTCCTTTGATCAAAATGACTCATCATAAGCTTTGTAAGTTGCACCAAACTTGGATCAGGTTGAAGTTTTGGGAATCCGGAATTGGACAGTAATATTTTCATGGCTAACCATGAAGAAGACCTCTTTTATATATATATATATATATGTTGATTTCTAGTGAACGCGGATCTGAGATCCTGGAGGACAGAAGTCGTGATACAGTAGCAGGGTGAGCATGCTTTGTCTTTTTCGTTTAGATGCTGGCATCTTTTTCTTTTTCTGATATTTAATTTGTAGTCGAGTTTTAGTTAGTTTTTACTCTATTGTTATGAGGTTTTTGCACATGAGGATAAATTTCTGGATTTGTAGTTCTGCCATGCTCAGGTTTTTGATGATTGGTTAGTGTTGTCAAAATCCAAAGGTTTGATGGAAGGATAAAATTGAACTATTTGATACAATAATGAAGTTAGGGGAGGTTTGGATAATTTTTGCCATGTTCCCATGCAGCCACAATATGGCTTGTCATATGCCGTAGGCATGGCTCTTTTTGAGTTGCTTGATTCAGGGTCTGTGGCACCTCTCTCTTGTGCTTGTTGATGAAGGAACAAGAGGAGAGCAATCTAGGGCATGCCTGCTTTTCTGCATTCAACACCTCCTCCTAAAGCCATGGCAATGGTTGTAATGCTTTCTAATGCCTAATTACTTCTTGAGGGGTCAAGGGTGGCAGGAACTTGTATTCGAGTGTCTTGTGCGGTTTTGGGGATGTGGCAACTAGTGATAGAGAGAGAGAGGGGGGGCTGTGATTGCCATTCTGATAGGATAGGCGAGGTCAAAAAAGGATCTGGCCAAAAGGTCTGCCCAATATAGATCCAAACCAAAAATATGGTAGTTAACATGGACCCAAACAAAATATAGCCCCAAAAATCTGTTGCTTAGATGTAGTGTAAATATGTTAAAGTCTGCATGAATAACTTTAAGACTCAAAATGGTTTTAAAGAACTTCAGTATGTCTACATATAGAGAGAGTAAAGCGATTGTGTGGGCACAATTGTGAGGTTGGTCTTGATCGGACGATAGGGGCCCAACACTGACGATCATTGCTGTTAGATGTGATTAACTATCAGAAAATCATGTGTTCTGGAGATCTCTAGCCTACGCATCTAGTGGTCAAAAAACATGCATTGTTTCATGTTATTTGAACTAACAATTTTTGACAACTCGATACGTAAGCTGGGAGTTTCTATCAGATGATATTTGGTTTGTAGGTACTGCTATGGGACACTTGACAGTCATGTTCCATTTTCAGGTGACACGGGTCCTCAGATTTGAGATAGGGTGGGGAGCCAACAACCTTTTCCCTGTATTCCACAAAAACAAATCATACTCATTAATAATTCTAGTTTCAAAAAATGAACTCTGCACTCATTATGCAAGTTGAGCTATATGCAGCTTTTCTTACTCTTCCCTGAGATGGATGTGGAAGTTGTAGTGACTGATTGACCTAATCTTGTTGAATTATATAGTTTTAGAAACTAAATAACTTCTCCAATTGGTTGCGATATGTGGATCAGAATAAAAATTCCTAGAATAATGTATGCTATGATTGTTTGAACAAGTTCAACCTTCCTTCATGTTGTCTCCTGAATGCAAATTGGAATGGATGCATTCTCTTACAGGTGATTCCAGTGGACCTTCAGGTGCAGATCCTATAGCAATGATGGAATATTACATGAAGAAAGCTGCACAAGAAGAACAAAAGAGGCAACCTAAGCAGTCAAAAGATGAAATGCCACCACCTGCCTCTCTACAAGGTCTTACTTTCTCACTATTTTTTTTTATATTCTATCTGTTATGTTTCTATTAAGTGATCGAAGGGTTGCATGGTATCAAAAGGACTAAGTTGGTGGAGTTCGAAACTTAAAATCCTATGATAAAGCTACCTCCAGTTCTTGTCCTTTTTCTGATTTAGGACTCGCTGAAAGTACTTTGTGATGACTATATTATATAATTCACAAATAGCTGCGAGCAAAGGGCGCTGATATTACTTAGAGTTTTTGAGGCTTCTATTTTTCTTTTCTTTGTGGTTTTGCAGCTCCTGTCAAGAAGGGCCATCACATGGGTGACTACATTCCACCGGAAGAGCTGGAGAAGTTTCTAGCTGCTTGCAATGATGCTGCTGCACAGAAAGCAGCTAGAGAGGCAGCAGAGAAGGCTAAAATCCAGGCTGACAATATTGGACACAAGCTTTTATCTAAAATGGGCTGGAAAGAAGGTAATATCAATGAATGCCTTTTTAGCTTCAAATGATTGCTGAATAAATTTTGCCTTTCCACTTTTGGAGGCTAGGGCTTGAAAGACTGGCTGCTTTTGTCTCTCTCAGTGAAGCCTAATCTACTTCCAAGATTACCTTGGGTGATAGACCTCACCTTATGGTGACAATCTCTTGTATGGAATCATCCATGTCTTTGCAAAACTGCAGTTGATTAATCACTTTTCTTTTGCTGAGAAATGCTCTACTCAAAATTACAATGTTGCCTGCTGAGATTGATGATAGCTTCTTGTACTCAAGAAAGTTCTTGTGCATCATTTTTCCCCTGCTGGAAGCTGATTGAACAGTCTCCTTATTTTTGACAGTAAACTGACATCTTATGGATCATCATATTGTATGACAATTTTTTGTTGGATATAACCTATTTTTTACTTGCAGGGGAGGGGCTTGGCAGTGATAAGAGCGGTCGTGCAGATCCTGTGATGGCAGGAAATGTCAAGTTGGATAACTTGGGTGTTGGTGCACATCAACCTGGTGAGGTCACACCAGAGGATGACATCTATGAGCAGTACAAGAAGCGGATGATGCTTGGTTACCGTTATAGGCCAAACCCACTGGTAAATCTCCATTTCATTTCAATCACCTGTGACAACCATTAAACATATGCGATACAATATCTGACCTTCTGGTCTATTCTTATGCAGAACAATCCCCGGAAAGCATATTACTAAGGAGAACACCTGTGGCCTGGTCAAGCTGTAAGTCAGCCATCCGTTGTGTGCCTTTAAAGTTAGCCTCTATTAATGGAGTGATAATTATGAACTTTCATGATAGAATCCGATGGAAAAAAATATTTAAATATGAGGCAACATTCTCAAACTGTATGTATATTACTAATCTCTTCTAGTGGATTTGGTCTTTGACAGGTTTGTGATTCGATGCTTGATCTTTTCATCTTGCAGGAAAAATTGTGGGTTTGTGATTCCAATATTCGTTGTAAGAAAATTAGGAGTTAGAGGATTGTTCAGATATTGTGATTAGTCAGAGTTTATGTTGTGTACCGAGCATGCAGTGGTTTTGAACTAGCAGAAAGGGGAAAACATATAACTCATTTATCTTATTTGTTTCGTCTTCGTTTCCTCAAATTTGACATGTTTCAGTGCGCATAAGTTCAAAACTGTTATTTTTTTTGAAGTCCTTTAAATTATTTTCATCTATTTTGCTATCAGGGAGGAATGCTTGTTTGTAAGAATTTTAAGCTCGGTCCTAGAGTTTTTTTTTTTTTTTTTTTGCTACGAGGGGTAATTCATACAACATGTGCATGGATACACTTAATAAAGTTAGAAAACAAAATATCATAGAGCTTCTGAGGCAGCTCCCTATCTTCTATTCATGCGGTGTTGCCGGCATGGTTGGCCACGTAGATGGCCATCCAATCTGCAGCTTTATTGGTTTTTTTAAACATATGCTTAGTCTGGGCAATACTACCATTTTTTATCATCATTCAGATGTTACGAAGCAATGGATGGTCATCGGCAGCGACTCTTGGACTCTTCTAGATTTAATTGATGACTGTGGCCGAGTCACTCTCCAAAATAACTTAACTAGTTGATAGCGCACATGCTGAGCATGTTGTCCAAGCTGTTCTTAGCTCTGCATCGAGAATCGTGTAGAGAACCATGTAATTGAATAACCGGCTGCCGACATGAAGGCTGCAAGGTAAAGGAGAGACTGCTTTTGTTCAACTAAAGTATGATTGTGATAATGAGTTAACTCATGAATTATTCAATGCCTCTCATGTGAGAAGATTTTACTTTCTTCATGCTGTCATAAAATAGGGGATGGTCAGGTCACATGGTGTCGTCTTGCTGGTCTCGACTCGATCGGAGAGGTTGGATTTGTAGGATCAGTAGCAGCTAAAAGTTCGGAGGGCCTAGAAGAACTTTTCTTGACTCCTTGCTTGAGTTTTTAGGCTTTTTTTTCATTCGATCGAATCGGAACTAGAGAGAGAAGATCTCCTCCTGCCTATTATGACCCGGGACCAGAGATTTGACGTGTTGTTCGCTCCGATCCCCTAACTTCCGGAGTGGGATGGGCATTAAATTGAGTAGTTGACTCAAGCTCTACATTCGATCCGAAGACTTTCACTTTGTCCACCGAATTTCTGCAGCTACTTCGTCTAGCGGATGCTACGTGTAGATAGATCATCGCCCGCGTGCACCCCCATCAGCCCTTGTCTTATCTTTACATGGAAACATGAAGCTAATGTTTCATGTTTGTGTAGCTCTTATCCTATGGTAAATGCAATACGTACAGAGACAACTTTTGCCCCCATCAGATGTAACTAGGATCATTTCCAAAAGCAGCCCTTTATCATTGGAATCAGGTCTTATCGGCGTTTCTTAAAAATGATCACAAAACATTTTGTAAAGAACAGTTTGATCCAAAGTCGGCAAAGGCCGGGCCAGCGGTGAATGCAAGAGTTGAGGCATCTTTTGGGGCCCCGTAGAGCTGACTTTGCTCCGGTGGAGAGCCTCCCTTCCTCTGTGGCTAGGACGCAGATCATAAGTCTAAGGTGCGACGGATCAAGGCAGTGCTCGAGAGCAGTCCGCGGAGCTCAGAAGTGGTGAGAAAGGCTCGGTTAGATGAGTTGTGAGCAAGTCTCGATTAGATGAGTGGCGGTCGGAGGGAGGCTGTTAGCTGGAGTGGAGGCATCACATGATCACAACAACCGTCATCCCCTCTTTTATCATGAAGATTATGTTTTGGAGCTGAAGAAGGAGGTGGAGAAGCCCTCCTTCCTTTCTTCTTTTGAAAAACTTGTGCAATTGCATAACCCAGATCTTTGTTTGTCGTTTGAAACACAGTTTTTGGGTAGACGCTTAATCCAAGTCCAGCGTTGTTTCTCGGCATCCCGAGCCTTCTATGTCATCAGGCTAGTTGAAGTATTTTATTCATTTGGTGAGAGATTTGCACCTACGCTTTGAGAATAATGGCTAATACGAGAAGGCTGATTGTGGACGGGCAGAATGTCGATGTGACAAAGGGATACTTGGTTGTCTAATATCTGGTTGAGGTAGTGGCTGGCCATAGCTCACACGAAAACTGTGGCTGGTTCGTGGGTTTGCGATCTATTAATGCCTAGGGAGAGGAGGTGGAATTTTGCTCGGGTTGTCCACCTTTTTGGGGAGCGATTGGCTAGGAGGGTACTGTCTCTTGCGATGCTTAAGCATGGTGCTCCTGATGTAAGGGTTTAGAGATCCTCTTGTAGCTTGAGGGTGAGGGCCAGAGACCTTTATAATCTCTTTAGAGGAGAGGCAGTGCAAGGCTTCATTATGCTTGGATATGGATGTTTGGTGTCCATCCAAGAGTTGCCCTCTTTATCTAGAAGGTGGCTTAAGGTTGTTTTCCAACCAAGAGTGTAACAACTTAGGACCTCACTACTAGTTGGAAGGTATTATTTGAGCTTTTTGGCTTTATATAAATACCCAAGGTCTACTTAGTATATAACTGTCGGGGGACTAAACACATAACTTCATGGGTCATCACTTACTCTCTCCATTTAAGCTTTGGCATCCTTGCCAAGCTAAGAATCCAAATCCATTTAAATCCAGGCACAAATACCTCAAATTCAATCTAGACCTATGCTGCAGTATCATCCAATTCATATGGGCCATGGATTAGGTCTATTCTGATATTGTTTTGCAATAACCCAGAACTTTACCCAAAAAGGCTACTCAGAAAGTACTATTTGAGCTCTTTAGTCCTATATAAGTATCTAAGATTTACTTAGTGCATAGCCGATGTGGAAACTAAACACATGCCTATAGTGGTCCTCACAAGGGGTACTCTAAGCGGATGCAAGTTGAACATCCCATTAGCTTGTTCTTACTGTGAGGTGGAGTTTGTTGTTCATATTCTTTTCCAGTGCATAGGGGTGGTGCAGGTATGGAGGCTCACTAGCAGTCTTTTGGAGATGCTTCCGTTGGCAACCTAGTTGAGACCTTCCTTGCATATCTAAAGGGTAGCAAGAGTGGACTGTCCATTAGACCTCCTGGTATTATGGTTGTATATGTTGCCTACGATATTTGGTTAGCTAGGAATGATTGAATTTTTGAGGATAGCAGCCAGCCGCTGAGATTTATTTTGAAGAGAACTCTAGCTCAGACTGCTAAGATCATCCACCTACCTACTGTTGAAGAGCTTATGATAGCTCAGGACATCTGGGACTTCTTTTCAGCTCCTGCAGCGACTCAGATGGTTTTAATCACTTGGGAGCACCCACCCTCGAGCTTCCTTAATATCAACTTCGACGATAGTGTGATAAATGATGGCAATAGAGACGAAGCAAGGTTTGTGATCAAAGGCCTGGATTCTAGGCTCTTAGCTGCAGGCGGAAGTCCGATTTTTGGTATCTCAATCTCCGGAGCAAAACTGAGCGCAACTTGGGTGGGCATCATTTATGCATTGCTAGTCTTGAGAGTTGATTTCATTTATGTTGAGGGCAACTTTGCTATGGTGGTTGGGTGGATCCAGACTAGGGCGGTAGTTACACACCCTCTTTTGTAGGATACTTGGAGGTTGGAGAGGAAGGGCACTTCATTTTTTGCCGGGCATGATTACAGTGAGGAGAACAAGGCTACAGACTTCGTGGCTTCATTCATGGCAGAGCATTCTGGTGAGGTGCTAGGGACTGACTTAGTAGCAATTCTGATGGTTCTTTATAATATTTTATTTTTTAATCTTGTTGGATGTATTCATACTAGATTAGTATGAGTCATCTATCCTAACAAAAAAAAGAAAGTACAATTTGATTTGTTGGCACCAATAAGATCATCGAGGTACCATCCCAGCGACTTGACGTAATCTATAATTGTCTTTGATATGATTTTTTTTCCTTGAATAAATGTTACTAAGCATAGTCTTAAACCAAAAAAAGTTTCAGCACACTTGGCTTGCAGCATAGTGTAAAAAAAGAAGTTTATACATGCCAAAAATTGATATCAACTCCAAATAATTTGAGCAGTTGTACCAATTGAAAGCTTAGTTTCTATTTTAGATACATGTGTGACACAATATTAGCTTCAAAATTTTTAGAGTCATAAAAATTTTAAATTTAGATTTGCTAACATAAAAGCTTAGTTTATATTCCATATTTGGAAGCACTATAATCTTCAAAAATTTCTCGAACAATGGCTCTCCTGTAATTTTGAGATTTTGTTTTTTGTTTTTATTCTAAAAATTTCACGACCCCCTCTTCCCCCCACGGACTTGCTACAGCTTTGCTACCAAAATTTCTCTTTCTTTTTTTTTTTTTTTTTGCCAACCAGATTTTCGCCAAATGCCGAACTTTTTGCTCTCTTCTCCTGGAGATATTATTGTCTCGTCCACCACGTGGCCGTGCATACAGCACCGTGATACGTGTTTGCTGAATGGAAGCCTTCGGAACCACCGGGCGTTGATTGGCTTCGTGCACGGCCACGCAGTGTGGGCAAAAATTTCTCATTATTTTGACGGCTAGTAATCTCTCCATCGAAAGAGCAGAGCTCATCATCGTCCACGTGGCATGACCCCATTTCCGAATCCTTCACTCCCAGCGCCCAAAATTTGAAACCCCCCCTCTCCCTACAAAATCGCGCCTCCGTCGCCCTCTCTTCCGCCTTTCTCCTCCCCGGCCATCTCGCCATGGAGGACGACGAAGACGCCTACCGGCTCGGCTCGGGCGCGACTCGCGCGCGCCCTGCCGTCGTCTCTTTCGGCCTCCTCTCCGCCCGCTGCCTCTCGAGCTGCTTCAGCGAGACGAGCCGGGTGGTCCCGGTGGCGAGGAGGACGCTGGCCTGGGTCTCCCTCCAGGGCCGGCTGGTCGGCGCCCAGGAGGCCACGTCGGCGAGTGCCGTGGGCCAGGGATTGATCCCAGTGGAGGCCGCGGCTTGGGAGATCTTCAGCCCCCTCCATCGCGTCCTCATGGTCGCGATCGTTGCCGTCGCGGTCGCCGAGTCCAAGAAATCTCAGAAGATATCTCAGTTGCGGCGATCCGTTGATCTCAGGGTTACGCTTTATTTTTAACGAAAAATATTTCTTTTTAACTCAAACTTTCGTGAATACGCCGCATCCTGTGATTATATTGGTATAATTCCTCTTCCCTTTTCAACACATTGTCTATATACTTTGCGTCTTTTGGAGGTTTCCTTTTATCGAAATAGATTCCTGTGGCGTTTTGGTTGGGACTGCCGAGCTCTCTCGATTTTTTTTTTCTTTTTTTGCTTCTATTTTCTTTTAGTCTGTTCTGGGCTCTTGAAAATTTAGGTGCTTTGAAGTTTTCTTTTTGAATGAAAAAAACTATAAAACAGAAACAGAGGTGGTTCTTTGTGGAAAGGAAGAGCCTTTTCTTTTATAGTTCTAATTGTCTTCTATCTATCAATAGGAGATAATTATTATGTCAGGATTTCCTTTAAGTTGTTTTTTTGAAGGTTCTGTGATTTCAGGGCTTTCTGTCTACTTTGTTGATGCCCAAGGAGTTCAATAGATATCAGGTCTTTTTACTTGGTGCTATTTGATCCTGCAGGACCAAGTGCTTCTAAGCATGCAGCAGAAACTTGATGACCTGTGTGAACAGTTGAACTCTTCGAAGTATGAATCCATGGAAAATGCTAGAGAGTCTCGCCCAGTGGATGATCAGTTTGCAGCTGATGGAATGCTAAAACAGGAAGGAGCTGAATTTTGCAGCCATGACCATCCATTCCCTGAGCTGAATCCAGAAAGTGGGATTATTCCTCTTTCTAAGAATTTATCCACTTGGACAAGGGTAGGAGTGCTACATTGTCTGGATAGAGAATATAATTTGTGGTGTTGCTATGAATGCTTTTTTTGATCTCTTGCTATTTTTGCAGGATGTTAATGAAACGGACACTGCTAAGGACGATGTTTTTAAGACAACCCACGTGAACATAGGAGAGCAAGAGGAACGCAGGATGTCTGATCTTTCTGATATTTGTTCCAGCATCACATCTTCCATGGACATTCAGGTGAGGTTGCTCTTGGAACATGATTTTGATTTGACTTATCAAGTTTGTGGGGTATTTGTGCATAATCTTGGCTTTAAATATTATATGTTGGTTGCATTGAGATTAAACTTTTAACAAGGTTGTTACCCTATCTAAGACTTGGATTTAGTGTTTTTTTTGTTTTTAAATAACGTTTTTGGGTGTAAACATTTTGGGAGTCTTTTATGCATGGATTTCCTAATTGTAAAGAAATAGATGCACCATGGAAACCCATATTAGTGTTGACCATGAAAGACGATTGCTGAATGGGAAAAGGACCAAGCAATCTATGGTTTAAAAATTAAAATTTTCCTCAATAATTTTGGTTTTTCTTGCCATGGTGGAAATGTTGGCTCACTCCCACATTTAAGGTGTGAAAGAGGGGTGGAGGCCTGTTGTGTGTGAGGCTGGACTATGCCCTTCACTAAACCAGGCTCCACGTGAGGCTTCTCCAAATTATACGAACATGAAAAGGAGAATCAATAGCTCATATACACTTGAGCATATATAAAAAAAGAAAAAGAATGGAATGAAAAGAAAAGGAACAAGGAGCCTGCATCTGAAGAGGAACGATCTGACAATCCATTCAAATCAACTTACAATTTAATCCAAGTCATATAAACAGTCTGGTTTTCACTTTTCACTGTGGTCTTGCTCCAAAGTCTTTGCATTTCAGGCTGTGGGTTTCTGAACTATTGGACCGAGAGTCTAAGACTCTTTTGTAAATGTTGAAAACGAGGATAAATAGCTGTAATATTTCATCTCAACAAATGTCTAAGGCCTCATTTGGTACTTAGGTTTCAGAACAAGAAAGCAAATTTAGCTAGATTAAGTGGAGTAAGTTGGAGGAAGAAATGGAGGGTAAAAACTATTCCACCTTTTTAAACTTTCAAGAAAGTATTATTCCTTGGTCAAGTGGGTTATGAGGGCTAGGAGGTGAGAAAATGAAGCATTTACTGCATAACAGATTTTAAGAAAACTTATTTTACCTTTGAGAAAAAGTGGTTTAACCCAGCTTCACAAATGACTGTTTGGCTGAAAAGATGGAATAGATGGGTTAACTTTCATCACAACTTAACCCTAGAACGCAGCCTAAGGGTATCTCTTATTTTAGATAAGTAGAGGGATGGACGAAGCCAGAACATAATGTCTGTTGGCTATATTCTCTCTCTTAAGCCATTTTTTTCCTATTTTAAATTATTTTCCTTGTCCCTATTTCTGTTGGTGCTTTGGCCTTCTAGGTTTCTAGGGAGTGTAGCCCCTAGAGATCTTGAATGTGTTAGACATTGTATTATGATATTGGATTTCCATAATTTCATATGCATTTACAGTTGGAAAATCTCTATCTTAAAGAGAATCTTTATTTAGGGCATCTTCCTAACCATCTTTTTTCATTCCTTCTTCTGTCCTTTCCTTTCTAGCTTCTACATCTCCATAATTCATCTTTCCAACACTTGCAGCATTTGAGGAATCATAAATTGGCACCAGTATTGAGCCTTTTTGTTCCCCTTTTTGGATAAAGAAAGGTCTCTTTGTTTTAATAAAGTGCTCTATCACGAGGAGACACTTTTGCTATGTACTTGATGCGAAGTGGATTTTTCATAATATCACTTTGCTGTATGGAGTGGTTGCTATTATTCATTCTGATTTCATATGGTTGATTATGAACTGTTTTGATCACATTATAGATACACAGGTGTTGTAATATTTTCATCATTTGCAATTTGCGGTAGTAAAATTTCTATCTACATTTTTAGGTTGATTACCTGAATGTACAGGCAGTTTTTCTTTGGTAATACGCACCTAGGGGATTGTCCAGTTGACTACTTAGATGCATTTGACTTGGTAGTTTTTCCTTCTTTCTTTTTTTAAACCTTTGGAATGTGGTTTTGCATACAGCTGAGTGCACTGGCAGAAGGGCAAGAGTTTTACAATCTCAGAAAGGAATGTGAAGAGAAAGATGCCACCATAAAGGAACTGACTGCTGCTGCACATGCATCTAGTGCTGCTGCTTCCAAGGTATTTATGTATTTTAATCTTGTTTAGCTTAAAGGATATGATGGTGGGTTTCTCATCTTTTTTTTGTCCCCTCTATGACAGAGAATTGCAGAGCTGGAAGAGATCATAAAAAGGAAAAACATGGTGATCACAAGATTAAAGAAAGATATGGTAGTTCTAGAGCAAAAGGTGAAACTGAACAATGTTGATTGCTAGAGTTTGTAAAACATAAAGATCATCATTTCTTTCTCTAGATGTGTCTGTACTGAATTCAAATGTAATACAGGCTATTCAACTGATGAGGCTTCAGAGGCCATCTTCTGCTGCATCAAACATTAGTTTGCAACTTCCAGTCATGGCAAGTAATATTCTCTACGACATGAGCAGCACAAGTCCATCGTCGTCAGATTCTGATTCTCCAGTTGAGCATAAAGAATGCCGTCGTCGCAGTCTGCTTACACATGATAGTCCTCAATGGTACAAATCGGGAGCTGTTACAAGTCCGACATCAGCAAAATCATGTGGTTCCTCAAACATCTCGACAGATAGATTCCTGAATCAACATTCTGTTAGTCCTGCTAAAGAGTCCCGTGATCCACATAAATATGACACTGTGCAAGATTGTAGCGCAGAAGCAATCAAGAGTCAGGCTCAACCTTCAGCAAATTCTGCTAGTTCCTTGTCCAGATCAAGAGATAGCTTCCTGAAGCGGAGATCTGTTAATCCTGTTGTACAAAGTTATAGTAGTCACAGAGCTGACTCAGCTGTGGCATTGAAACCAAGGAGATCAGAATCTTCTGGTGGAGATTTCAAAAGAGCTAGAAGGCATAATCAGTCAGAATCAAAGAGCAGAGTTTCACAAAAGAGATGGGTTTAGATTCCCAATATCACCTTGGTATTTTCTCTGTTTGATCTTTATATGCAACTATATTCTTAGTTCATATTGCAATTCTTTGCCGTAAATGTCAGAGATTTTTCAAACATTGCACTAAAGAACTCAACCAAGCTTTAGAACGGCCATCATATTTCTTATTTGTTGCAGACCAGAGTAGGTGCTTGCTAGGCTAGAGAAAGAATTAAAGAGATCAAAAGAGATGTTAATTAGGAAGAATTTAGGTCAATAATATTTCAATCTCGATATCAAAGTTTGCTGAACTAGTATAGAGGATCGTACCAACCAGCTATCGGTTCAATATGATATCGGTAGGTATCGTACCAACCTGAGCTGCACTAGAACTGGTGGGAGAGAGAGCGAGAGGAGGGAGAGGGAGAAGGAGAGGGAGGGAGTGAGAGAGGAAAGAAGCTAGGGGGTTCAGGGATTTTGGGCAAAGTTGGGTTCGCATGGGCAAGGCTTCGAGGGAGGGGCAGGGGTGTTGAGGGATTCTAGGATATTAAGTTTTGTTGAATGGAGAGAGGAAGAGAGAGATGTGGAGGAAGGGATGCATAGCGGTGGTCCATGGTTGTCATTTTCGATTACAGTTGCAATGACGGAACCCTAACCCTAGCATGAGAGAGACGACGAGGATCGAAAGATAAGAAGGGCTAAGATTGAAGATCCAAATTGCCCGAACCACCCCAAACTGAGTGGAATGAGGTAGTCCACTTGATTTGAGCCGGTTCGAGAATTGTACCAACCCAAACTCCTAGTAACTGATGAGCTCGGATTGGTATGCCCTGAATCAGACAGTTTGAGATGAGATGGCTGACCTTGTTTGACGTTATGGATATAGGTCTAGGTGCAGATCTGCAAATATTTGAGATTGAGGGTCTACTTCATCCAACTTTTTAGTAGTTTCATGACGCTTTCACCGGTACAACTTAGCATAGTCTCAAATGGGCAGCCTAGTGAACAAGGTTTCCATCATTATGGGGATTAAGGAGGGTTAAATTTATGTAGTCCTTACCCTTGTATGTAGAGAGATTGTTTTCATGTTCCCAATCTATGACATTCAGGTCACAATAGAACAACCTTACCATTGCAATAAGGCTCACCCTCTAGAGCCTCAAATAACTAAGGCAAAACGAATGAACAAAAACTATGATGTTCTTAAAACAATAAATCATTTAGTAGTTTATAATGCATATGTTACATGGAAATATTAGAATCCAACATAATATATATTTGTCATGAATGTTTGTTCTACTTTTCTTTTTCTGTTTATTAATTTCTGTTGAGGTTTTGTTTGATTGAATAATTGTGCTTTGCATGGGTCCCACGTGAAAGAGTGCAACCCATGTAAGAGATGTGTATGAAACAGCGCTGTGAAAAGGTGCTATGTTCAAGTTCAAATACTTATAGCCAATATTTGTTTAACGGTGCAAGTTTCAAGTTCAAATCCATCTGCTAGTAACTATTTTGTACGGTTAAAATAACTTAAATTATTTGGCAAGGGTTGACTCTTGAAAAAGACATTTGAAACTCTATAAATAGAAGTCTCTCTGTGTTCTTCAAACACTACAACAACAATAACATATCAGAAGAGTTTTTGTTTAGAAAGACTTCCTGTGAAAGTCCTTCAATTTTGGTAGTTGCAGTACCTTATTTCATTAGGCTTTGTTGTGTCCTAGGAACGTATTTTTCTATAACGTATTAGCAAACTTTTAGGAGTGGGGACAAATAACGTTCTAAAGATAGTGTCTTTAGATATGCCTCAAAGCCTACAGGTTTTTATCTCTATTTTATTTATTTTATTTTTACACCTACTATCTCAACAATTTTAGAACGTTATTTGTAACTATGGAGATAGAAACGAGTGTGGCTTCAATCAAAATGATGAATCAAGATCTCATCAAACTTGATCAATTTGATGGTAGCAATTTCACCCGTTGGCAAGACAAGATGATTTTTCTTCTCACTGCAATGAAGGTGTATTATATTTTGGATCCCAATCTTACACCTCTCCCTGAACCATCAAATAATGAAACTGCAAAACAAAAGGAGGAAAGGGCGAAACGTTCTGAAGACGAACTTCTATGCCGTGGGCACATCTTGAATGGTTTGTCTGATCATCTATATAATTTCTACAAGAAAATGAAGTCTGCTATAGAAATTTGGAAAGCATTGGAATTCAAGTATAAGGTTCAAGAAGAAGGTATGAATAAATTTTTAATTGCTGAATTTTTTGATTTTTGTATGGTTGATAACAAACCTGTACTTGATCAAGTTCACGAGTTCCAACGTATTGTTAATAAAATTTGTGCTTCAAAATTAGTCTTCCTGAATCATTCTAAGTTGGAGCAATTATTGCAAAACTTCCACCATCTTGGAAAGATTATAGGAAGTAGCTGCATAAGGCGGAAGATTTTTCATTGGAACCGATTTAGAAACATCTTCGAATCAAAGAGGAATCTTGTAACAGGGATAAAAGAGGAGAAATTCTGTCTAATTCTAATGTTCAGGTTGTTGAGGCCGGATCTAGCCATACAAATAAGAAAAATTACAAAACATCTAAGAACCATGCCAACAACAAAAGGAATAGAAAGAACGACAAATGTTACAATTGCGGTAAAAAGGGGCATCATGCCAAAGAATGTCGTTCAAGGAAGAAATTCAAAGAGTCTGCAAATATAGTGGAAGAACAACTTGTGGCCATGGTGACTAAAATTAACATGGCAGACACATCTTTTGGGTAGTGGTTTGACTCTAGGGCTACATTTCATGTGTGTAAGGATAGATCTCTTTTCAAGACATATGAATAAGTAACTGATAGCCAAGAGGTGCAAATGGGAAACCATGATTGTGCCAAGGTTGTTGGAAAAGGCAGTGTTGAGTTGAACTTCACTTTGGGAAAGACAATGACTCTCTTGAATGTTTTTCATGTTCCTGATATGAGAAAAAATTTGGTCTCAATTCATCTTGTATTTAAGAGAGGCTTTCGGGTTGTTTTTGAATCTGATAAGCTAGTCTTGACAAAGAATGGGACATTTGTTAGGAAGGGTTATGGTTGTAATGGGATGTTTAAATTAAGTATTAATGAGAATAATATTGCTTCTTCTTATATTGTTGAGTCCTTTTCTTTATGGCATAGTAGATTAACACATTTAAATTTTAGATCAATTAAAAACATGAGCAAACTTGGATTAATTGATTACCATGATTCTGATTGTGATAAATGTGAAATATGTGTGAAATCTAAAATGGTTAAAAAACCTTTTCCTGGAGTTAAAAGAACCACTGAACTTTTAGATTTAATACATTTTGATCTTTGTGAATTAAATGGTGTCTTAACTCGTGGTGGAAAAAGATACTTCATCACCTTTATTGATGACTTTTCTAGATATACATATGTTTATCTTATGAAAACAAAAGATGAAGTTTTCGGAAAATTTCAAATTTATAAGGGTGAAGTTGAACATCAACTGGATAAAAAAAATTAAACTTTTAGAAGTGACAGAGGTTTAGAATATTTTTCAAATGAGTTTGATAATTTTTTTGAAATGCATGGTATCATACATGATAATTCTGCACCTTACATGCCACAATAAAATGGTTTGGCAGAAAGAAAAAATTGTACTCTTGTTGAAATGGTAAATTGTATGATTATGCATGCTCCTGTGGCTAGAATAACTTCTCTCAGAATTCTTATGGCATTGTCTTCTATATATCATTTGCAAATACATCAAATGGATATTAAAACCACGTTTTTAAATGGTGATATAAATGAAGAGTTGTACATGGAACAACCAGAAGGGTTTGTCCTTTCAGAAAATGAGAATAAATTGTATAAACTGAATAAATTATTATATGGTTTAAAACAAGCGCATAAACAATGGCATGAAAAATTTGACAAATGTGTTTTGTCTAATGGGTTTCTCCATAATGGTGTTGATAAATGCATTTATTCAAAGTTTACAATAGAATATGGTGTGATAGTATGTTTGTATGTCGATGATATGTTGATCATAGGTACAAACATGTTGGGCATACTTGAATCTAAGAAGTATCTAAATTATAATTTTAAAATGAAAGATCTGGGAGAAGTTGACACTATCTTAGGAATTAAAGTTAGAAAACATAGTGGGGGCTATGCTTTGTGTCAAGCACATGATATTGAGAAGATGCTTTTGAAATTCAAACATCTGGGTTATAAAAAATTTAACACACCTTTTGACTCAAGTGTTAAATTAATTGAGAATTCCGGTAGAGCAATTGCACAACTTGAGTATGCTAGTGCTATTGGTAGTTTAATGTATCTTGTGCATTGTACTAGACCGAATATTGCTTTTTCTATTCGTAAATTGAGTCAATTTACAAGTAATCCCAGTGGAGAGCATTGGAAGGCGGTCAGTAGAGTCTTTGGTTATCTTAAGAGGACCATGGAACTTTCTTGCTGCACTTGAAGGTTACACAGATGCTAGTTAGATAACTAATATGGGAGATAATGTCTCAACTGGATGGTTATTCCTCCTTGGTGGGGGAGCTATTTCATGGGCATCTAAGAAGCAGACTTGTATATCTCACTCAACAGCAACAGGCAAGGAGGTCAAATGGATTAGAAACTTATTATTGGATATTAAGTTGCGGCCTAATCCAATGCCGCCAATTTCTATTCTTTGTGATAGTGAAGCTACCCTATCAAGAGCTTACAGTAGTACATACAATGGCAAGACACATAAGTCTAAGACATGAGTTTGTAAGACGATTGATACGTGATGGAGTAATAACTATTAGATATGTGAAGTCGAGTAAGAACTTGGCTGACCCTTTTTACCTATGGCCTACCTAGAGAGGTGGTAAGGGTAACATCTAATGAGATGGGGCTAAAACCTTTTCCTTTAGTCACCAACAATCGTAACCCAACCCAAAACTAGAAATTTAATAGTCAAAGGTTTAATGGGTAAAAACAAATTGTTGATAAGTGACTTAGCAACACTGATATAAATTGTGCGCTTCACTCAAGAAATTTTCTATGAAAAGATGTGCATCAGTGTTGTTCATTACGTTAAAAGAGGGATGAATTACATTCCTAATGAGGTTTAAATTTGTTTAAGTAATGGAGGCACAAAGGGACTTCATCTATATGAACGTAGAGGTGGTGCCGCTTCTCACGACAATTTAGGTTTGCTCTCTGGATTGTTTAAGAAACCAGGAATAGCACATGGCCATAATAGTGGTAAAGCATTTTATTTTGAAGTCTTTGTTAACAAGATGTCATTATGTGTATAGTATTTCCGTCTTGTCATTATAGAGTAATTGGTTTATAGATAAGGCCACCAATGACTCTGACACAACTTGATGTACTTTTACTAATTGAAGGTTTAAGTTGTTATACACCTTCTTGTATTCATAATGATATGATTATTCTTCTAATATAAAATTGTTGACAATTATATAATCAAAGTGGGGGATTGTTGAGGTTTTGTTTGATTGAATAATTGGGCTTTGCATAGGTCCCACGTGAAGGAGTGTAACTCATGTAAGAGATGTGTATGAAACAGTGCTGTGAAAAGGTGCTATTGTTCAAGTTCAAATACTCACAGCCAATATTTATTTAAATGGTGCAAATTTCAAGTTTAAATCTATCTGCCAGTAACTGTTTTGTACGGTTAAAATAACTTTAATTATTTGGCAAAGGTTGTGACTCTTGAAAAAGACATGAAATTCTATAAATAGAAGACTCCCTGTGTTCTTCAAACACTACAACAACAATAACATATCAGAATAGGCTTTGTTAGTTGTAGTACTTTATTTCATTAGGCTTTGTTGTGTTCTAGGAACGTATTTGTCTGTAACCCATTAGCAAACTCTTAGGAGTGGGGACAAATAACGTTCTAAAGATAGTGTCTTTAGATACACCTCAAAGCCTACAAGTTTCTATCTCTATTTTATTTATTTTATTTTTACACCTACTGTCCCAACAATTTCTTAGGTATATGCCAAAACTTATACATTTAATATTGCTAGGTATATGCCTAAACTTATACATTTAAAATTGCTAATTTGACCAACTTTTGCATAATATACCATGGGAATATATGTATTATCAATGATAGTTTACAGTTGGTATATGTACTCACAAATGCATAAGCTCTGCTGTTTTGTTTACGTTATCATATGCATCCAAGTGGGCCTCGTGCAGTGCATTTACCATATATATGTCTAGAGAAGCACTCCATATGCGACTGCTGCAGTTGTTCCACCAGAACCCATCTGGCAGATAGCTAACTGACAGGTAGATTTGAGGCTGGTTCCTCCTAGCAACAACTGTGCCCCTTAGAACATGATGCAGGCAGTGGATTTTCATCATTTTACTGTTTTTTTTTTTTTTTGCATTGGCGACAGGTGTTGGCCCTTACTGTAACCAATTTTGATTGCATGGGAATAGGAGTTTGTTTAAAGAGGATTCCCGATCACACATATATTAACACTCATGTTAGAAATATAGTTTTGTGATGGTGATATTACATACTGCATGATCAGGTCGTATGGTTGAGCTAAAAAGCTATTGCTGTTGCCAATAAGTTGACCTAGGGCTGTTGCATTGGACAACCAGTAAGGCAATGGGACCATTAATTTTTGCTAGTTCTGCAATCCTAATGAAGTTTTGACAATTTAATGGTAGTCTTATGATCAAGAACTTTGCCAAGATTACACAATATTATGCTATTGAACATTGGGATGCTTTATGGCTTTCTTGAAATTTGAAAATTTAGAAGTATGTTCTGTTGAGATTTGACCATCGGTTTATGGTTAATATATCTAGTATTTACATGCTCGAAAATATCTTGTAACCTTCTTTTATCAACTGATCCTTCTAAATCTATTTCTGTTTTGTGATTAATTCTGATCTAAGTTTATCTGATACTTGACTTTTTCATTTTCAGATATTGGAATTAAAGAAAGGTGGCATATAAAGCTAGTGCTTGAAGATATCGATGCCATGCCATCTGTATGGGCAGTGGTTGATCAAACATTACTCAGAGAAGTATAAGAAGGAAAGACGTTGCTCAAGCTAGATACTACATTATTCCTTCCATCGGCAGTCACTATATGATATTTTCGATACTTTACTCCTATATTTTCTTCTCTGTTCTGACAATATGATACCTTCGGTCTTAATTTGATTCCAGCACTCTTTTGGAAGAAAAGATTCCATTCAGTTTTGATAGGAAGAGGTTAATACTTCGCTGCTTTGCTGCATACTAGGCTATCCAATTTGTTTTTCGTGTGATGCATGAGATCTTGATATTGCTTCATCTGCTTGTAGTAGACTGCAGTTCAAGATACTGGCTCTCAGATTAAGATTAAAAAAAAGCTCCGGCGAAACAATTTTGATCTCTTAATTGATGGTAATATACTCCTGACCAGGTAAATCGATTTCCTATGGTTCTTCGGATTTGACAAATCCTGTCCCACACCATTAACTTTCATGGTGATTACAAAATATTATGTCAGTGTCATCTACCACCTCTTTGCGTGTAACAAGGCAGGGATGCTGAAGGTGTATAATTATATTCTAACACTGCTTGAAATCGGCTAATATTATACCTTGCTACTGTGCTTTGACATGGAGATAGAATCGATAGATAGCAGGATGTGAAAATGAGATTCCAGACGGAGCCTTTGAATAGGGTAAATAAACTAGTTCTCTCTCTTGCTCAATTTTACTTGAATAATAAATCCACGAAATACTCACTCAACTTCTTTCCACCATTCACTTTGCTTCATTTTTTTGGCACAATTCACCATACCATTTCAAAGGTATTTTTGAGTTATTACAAGCATATTTAGTTTGGCTGCATGGTTTTTCCAGGCGAGCTCTTAGAACTTTGTTTTATGAGATTCCAGACCGAGCCGTTGAATAGCGCAAATAAACTGGTTCTCTTACTCAATTCACGAGAAAAGTTGCCACACATGACTCCAGTTCGATTCTTAAAGCACATAATTACGCATGCATATGCGCACGTGCTACGACCTACGTAGTGGAGATCTCAACAAATTGTACCGTCTCTCGTTTAGGCTTTAGTTTTGGGGATTCTTAACATCATAAATTGGCCTCCACTACGTGAGCCCGCTTTGTCTGGAATCACAATGACGCGAAGTTTGCCGAGGCGACCCGGCACGATGGGAGTATTAAAATCTTCGTGGAAAACTTAGAATGCGGAAATGACCGCACGAGTCGAGCCGTGGGACCTTGCGTGCGCTGCCATGTCAAAAGCGTGCGCATGATCGCACCGCACCTCGCTCTCTTCTTCCTTTATTTTTTTGCCGTAGCCATTTCTCCTCGATCCTCTCTTCTATTATATTTCAGGGAATATAAAAGTAGAAGTGGTGGAAGAGAGAACAGAGGAGAAGAGAGGGAGATCCATATCAGATGGTCTTCACCTCCTCCTGGATATCTCCTGATCGGATTCGGATCTCCTGTCGGTCGTCGACTCGGTCGTAGAGTAAGGAGAGGGAAGCGAGGATGTCGAATCTTTACGGGGAATTCAGCCAGAAGATTGACTATGTGTTTAAGGTGGTGCTGATCGGGGACTCGGCGGTCGGGAAATCGCAGCTGCTAGCGCGCTTCGCCCGCAACGAATTCAGCCTGGATTCCAAGGCCACCATCGGCGTCGAGTTCCAGACCCGCACCCTCACCATCGACCACAAGACCGTCAAGGCCCAGATTTGGGACACCGCCGGCCAAGAACGGTAGCGTTTCATTATCTCTTGATTTTGTTTCTTGGGAAATTCTGTTTGGTTTATTATTAATTTATTATTATTATTATTATTATCAGAGTTTCATGGGTCTCGGATTTAGGTGTTGTTGGTTGGTGCAGAATTGGGTAGCATGGTGGTGTAACTAAATTTTGATAATTGTTTAGGTTTGATGGGCTTTCTCTTTGGAATTCTGGATCTAGGTTAGCTGCTGTTGTCGGATCTACAAAAGGATTGATTTGGGTTCTTGAACTTGAAAATTTTTGTCGGCCCTATCTAACCTTTTGTGAGTTTTTTTTATTTGAATAAATCTCTTGGCTTTGATAGGTCTTCTTTGTTTCCGTTATGGGTCTGACTTAGATATTTAGATTGATCAACCATGGATGATGGGCTTACTTTTTCATTCCTTTTATTTCTTAACTGAGATTTATGGTTCTGTGATTTGAGTTTCTGCGATTTTGTTTTCAATTCTCTCTGGGAGATCACAAGCTTTTCTATTGGAAGGATCAATGCCAGCACAATTATTTTATGATGTAATGGTGTTCAATTCTCTCTTACGATTGCAATTTCTTATGTAAAAAAAAAAAAATTGGCCTCTAAATTGAATTTTTCATGACTTTTTTATTGTCTCCATTTCTATAAATCATAATAGATAGTAATCTTTTCTAACTTCAAATATTTTGGAGATTAAGATTTGTAAGGAACGAGCCATGTTTGCCGGTTGAAGTATTATGGGTTAATTTGAGTCATTAGGTGAAAACAAAATGGAGACTAAAACATAAGTCTTTTGTTGCAGGATCTCCGGGTCTTATCACTGATAGGGTATAATATAACCTCTGAGCTTTTGAGATTTAAGACATTTGCTGGTATACTATTTGACCTAATCCAGAGATCTGGATCTTATATTTGAGTTGGAAAATCGATCATATTTTGATAAAATTCAAACCCAAACTATTTTTTATCAAACTCAATGAAGGGTTTTTTCTTATTTATATTGTAATTTCTTGAGCAAATGGACACTTATTTAATTTTCTATATAAATAAGATTTGTTATGTATACTTCTTGAGTCTTAACCCAATGTACACATATTGGGAAGGGAATCAAAGATTCACACCTTTTGTATGGTACTTTTTACCAATCCCATGCTGGTTGCTGGCACGGGCTTCGTGCAGTATCTTCCTGCTGATATGCGCCACCACTTAAATCCCTAGTAAGACCTATCTGTTGGAAATCAACATATGGAGATTTTACAAATATGCAGGGATATATCTGGCTTAAATTCCCTTATTAAGTTTTCTGCTTTTGTTTAATCTGTAATTTGTTGCTGGTTCTCTTATTAGAGTAAGATTTGGAAGAGAGAAAGGCCTGATGCTATCTTTTTCGAAAGGCTTCATAGTTTCCTTTTCATTCTCACACTTAATCTTGGTCAAACTATCTGATGAAAATTTGGTCGCCTTGCATCAGTAATGGCTGGATCACATTAAGAATGTTTTAGATTTTAAGGTTTGCGATATGATTCCCACCATTTGGTGAGAGGTGCAGAAGAAGCTGAACAAGCTCAATTTGGGTCTTATGATTCTGGCTATGTGATGAGAATGCTTTGGATCTTTGATGACGTTTCTGGATGGATCGACTCCTTGGCTATCTCGTCTTCTTGTTATTATATTTGCTTGTCTTTTACTTATACTAGTCCTCAGGCATATGCAATGCTCAGCGAGTCTAATAAGAATTGAAAAATGGATTAGTGAATATAAAAACACTTCTTACATAAGTTGAAAACACCATTTTGGGATTTGGGAGGTGGCTATGAGTGGGAAGATACATGTCATGATGATGGTTGGAGAAGTGAGAGAGTGATGGCTATCAGGACGGTTAGGTGATAGAGAGGAAAACGAGGTAATTTGAATGGTATTCTTATGCACCTCTTTGTAGATTTAAATAAGATTGTTGTCTAATAAGAGAACTATTTATAATTCCAACTTTACACATGGGGACAATCTATATAATACTGAGTTTGATTAATTGTATTAAATATTTTCTGATATGGTCAAATTTGACTGACCAAAAAACCTCGGCTCACACTTTTTAATATAGTATAGACAGACCTAGTTCCTTGTTATATATGTTTCTTAATTTTATGAACCAATATTTATGCCCTAAAAATGGAATTTCAGCTGTGGTTCCTTTCTCATTCATTTTGTTATGACATTCTCATGACCGTCTGCAAAGTCCTTTCAGATAGTGAATGATCCTCAACTTCACCCACAAAGTTTGAGATTTCCTTGTTTGTTATAGCCTCCTTAAGTATTTTATGCTGAATTTTTTAAAATAAAAATTGCATTTAAGCACCAAGCGGATATGTCATAAGAATTATCTGTGAAGCTCAATACCTGCAACCTTAAGGAAATGTGTCCAGCTTACTCTTGAACTCCTTCAGCTATCCTGTAAGTTAAACATAGAAAGAAAATTAGGCAAACAGAATCAAATTATTTCTCAAGAAATTGAAACTAGTCGCCTTTTTAGCTCTGGAAGCTATCTTTTGAAGGGCAGTCCATTCTAAGAAACTACAAAGAGCCATTAATTGTGAAGCTAAGCTATTTACCTCATTATTTTCCTTATAATTGGAGGAACTGATTCCTCTCAAGTTCCTTGGCAATTCTAATGCTGATGCTCTGGCTGGTGATGGGTGCTAGGTACCGGGCAGTGACAAGTGCATACTACAGAGGTGCAGTGGGGGCATTGCTGGTCTATGATATGACCAAGCGCCAGTCATTTGATCACATGGCAAGGTGGCTGGAGGAACTACGTGGGCATGCCGACAAGAACATAGTTATCATGCTCATTGGGAACAAGTCTGACCTTGGGACCCTTCGTGCCATCCCCACAGAGGATGCAAAGGAATTTGCGCAGCGTGAGAACCTCTTCTTCATGGAGACATCTGCACTCGAGGCCACTAATGTTGAGACTGCTTTCCTGACTGTCCTCACTGAGATTTACCGCATCATTAGCAAGAAGGCTCTTGTTGCCAATGAGGAGCCTGAATCCGGGGGGAACTCAAGCCTACTAAAAGGAACTAAGATAGTTGTCCCTGGACAGGAGCAACCAAGTGGGACCAAATCTGCATGTTGTATGTCCTCGTAGGTGGCATGGTCTCTCATAAGGCTGCCTTCTTTTGTCAAGTCTTGGTTGATTTTTCCATATTCCGAGTTTTTGCATGCTTGCCATTTTTTAAAAGTTTACTAGGAACCGTCATTTACTGGATTATTGAATGCTGTACTCTTTCCTTTCTTTCTTTTTCCTTCCTTGTCCCTGATTCCATCTTCTGTAATGTAACGAGAGCACATGGAATGATTCTAAAGTGCAGAAAGTAGTGGATTTATAGTCCCAGGTCTTATGCGTTTTCCAATTTTATCAAACTAATCATTTTTGATCTTGCAATTGATCCTTTTGACTTATGAAATTTCTGATGACGAGAAAACACTGGAATTTGAGTTTGTTTACTCTGGGGTTTCATGATGTAGATCACTGGGCCTCAAAAGGATCATTTAATCTGAACCAGAGTTTGTTTCTGCAAGGTTTGTATGTTGTAGGTTACACTTCACAGGCCCTTAGCCATATTTGTGGTCTTGTTTATAAGTTTTCTGCACTTTTATCTTGAAATAGAACGTTCTTGGTATATATTTAGTTGATGAGCTTAACTTGTTTTCCTGATTCACATTTTTTTTTCAAATTTCTACCATCATGTAACAGTTAACTGAAACCAAGATCCCATTAGTACCGTTGCCGGCATTTCAAAATTTCTTGTCCATTTGAGACTGAAAACTTGTGTTTGAAGACTTCCTTGTCCACAAAGACCAAATCGGAGCATCTGATAGGAGCATTTTTTTTTTTTTCTGTCAATCAACAATACCAATAAGAAATGCGTATGGATAAGGATCTATTTAAGCATGTAAGATGTTGGAAGCACCTAAACTACCATGGAGGGCCACATGAAACCCAATTTTCTGGTAGAGGTTTATTAGCTATAACCCAATTATGGAGGGTCACATGACACTCGTGTGTCTTAACATGAGTCACAAAGGTTACTTACTTTTCCCACTTCTAGTGGATTTTTCTTAGTTTCTTATGTGCGGTTGGTTACCATCTGATCTTGGACACGTAGCTAGTTCACGTCTTTTTCTTGGGAAGTTTCCCGTTTGCGGATGTATGGTTTTTGCTAAACGAGGATGAGGATTGATATAGCTGACATGAATACTTGGGATAAAGCTTGATGGTAATTGTCCTGGGTTTTGTTAAATCATAATGCCTTTAATTCACTCAGTCAGTCACGTTACTGCACTTCAATGGTTGTCATTCATTAACTGTATAATTTGTATTGTAGAAATGATGCAAATTTGTTCATTTATCATCCTATAAACTGAAATGTAAAAATAAATAAAGATTTAGTACTCCATCCCGTCTGTAACTAGAGTCCTACCTTTTCTGTGCACCAATTTATTGTCATATACTGAATAGTTGTCTAGTAGACAAGTATAATGTAATTGTCAATATATATGAACACCATTTCAAATTTTTAAAAAATCACTGTTACATTCCAAATTATAAAATCAAAGTAAAATCACCATGGACAAGCTTGTCTTCTTGCTCTTACCAGACAAATTTTCATGTCACTTTGGCACAACTGGCTATCACCAACTTGTATGACTCCTGGCTTACAAAGGAAATTTTGCTTCAGATGAATTGAGGGAGTGGGTTCAATTCTGTCTTCTATTTCTCTGCCGCGCCATAAAAAACTGCTGCTATTCCTCCTTGTTTGAGTTGACCGTGGTGCATTTTTGGACCGTTAACAGTTGTCACTTGAGAAGGACCTTCCTGCCTTTTTTTCTTCTCTTTGTTTTGGCTGCTTCTGTAATTGTAGCGTGGATCAGGCAGCAATTTCCTAACCGATGTACCCCTGAGGCCGTCTCCTGATTTGGTTCATGAGAAAGGACCTTCATCCAAGTCTACACGAAGGTAGTGGCCAGTAACGCAACCGCCCTGTTTCTTTTTTTAAAAAACAAAAGAAGAAACAGAAATTTTAATTATTTCTTTGACTGTTCTGAAGTTTTTTTTTTTTTTTTTTTGAGGTAAAGGGAGGCAAAAAGAAGCCATCCGACTTTGATTGAAGATTATCGGCTTTACAACTGAGTTACATTGTCATGGAAGGAGATGAACAGATGCGAGAAAAAGAAGTTAAATGGTTCTAAATCAAGTATCTGGTAATTAGGATAAAGCATGTTGATGCTCGTAAGCAGAAGCAGTGGAGAAAAGAATCTCATTTAGACCAATAAGCAGGAGCATTCATTGTTTGGAAGTTTCAAGCAATTTTATGAAGATTTTCCATCCAACATTTTCTTGCTATATCATTCTCTTTTGAATATGAAGGGCGTTGTTTTATTGATCTCAGAAGACCAATCTACTGTACCTCTTTCTATATCCGAATGAGACTTTAAGAAAAGTATTAGAACTCATAATGGCCACGAGCTTCAAATTTTCTGGAAGGATCTATCTCGAGAGAGTTTGGCTTGACTGTTCTAAAGTTGAAACAAAACTTGTATGTAAAAAAAAGAAAATTGAAACAAAACCAGAATTCCCTCGAGGAGAGGGGAAAAAAAAAGAGAGAATATTTTAAAATGCATTGCGGAATCCTAATAATGCTTCCATTCTAACTTTCTAAGTAGCTTTGGAGAGAGCAACAGCCATCCACCTCGGCACGCTTGTACAAAACCAGATTGGATTAAACAAACATCCTATGCAATGCATCGGGAATAGAAGGGAAAAAAAGAAAAAGGTTGGGATGATAGTTTTGACGACGTAACCTCACATGCTGGAACTTTGATATCCTATATTTTATTTTAGTTTATTTTTTAAATTCATAGCTATATTTTATTGAGATGTGAGCTCTAGGCTATTAATGAAGTGAAACTCTATCCTCCGTCTTCTAAAACACATGAACCTGGTACTACGGGCTCGAAGGGGAAAAAGTGTGGTCAACAGGAAAGTAATGAGTTGCCTATTATTTGGTTGGAGTTTTCAAAAAAGAAAGAAGAAAAAGTTGTATTCCCATGAAAATATGATTCCCACGTTTCATGGAAAAGTCTTTCTTATGAATTATGGGAAAGTTACTTTCCAATGAGGCGGGAATTACTCCATTTTTATTTTTTTCCAAAAAATCCCTTCAGCATTAAAGAAGCATTAAAGAGGCATTAAAAACCTAATTTTTATTAAGGGCATAATAAAAATTATACATAACTTTCCTAAGAGAGTGGATGGCCAACCAAACATAAGCACTTTGGAAATTGTCACTTTTTCATAGTCAACCAAATATGCCAAAAGAACTTTTCTAGGCATTCTCTTTCTGAAAATTTGTTTTCCAGAAATCATATTCCTAGGAAGGAAAATGCTTCCCGCGAACCAAACGAGCCCTGATTCTACACTCCAAGAAAGATTGACCCAGGCCAAAAACAAAAAAATCCAAAGAAAAATTAATGTGGGGATAAAGTACCAATATCTGTCATGTACGTGCATGTCACAAATCATGATTATCGATCTAAATTCTATTTTTTTTGTACTAATTTGCTGAGCTTTTCCTGTGACTTGTTTCATCTTGTACTTTTGTTAAAAAGATTTGGGCTGGTGGGAAAATATGGTCAAGACTCCAAGCTAAGAGACAAAAGCACCAAGTCACCATTGGTGGATGCTCTAGAATCTAAATTCCAGCTGATTGAAAGGTCTTCGAGATATTATCTCCATCTGAAACCACCTTGGTATGGCAGCCAAATGGAGCTTACCACGTAGCTCGGTTGCAGGAATTTCTTATTATTCACAGTTAAAATGTAGCAGCCACCGAAGCCTCAAGTCACTTGACCTGACCCCTCATCCTTGAATGGATGTGACTTGTGGCTTTCGCGGCCCCTTGACAGCCATATCTCTAGAACCCAACGGCTGAAACGCACTTTGGGGAGCCTCCTTATTCGTTTCCCCGGCGGATTAAGCCCAACCCGAAGGCCGTCTTCCCTTTCTGAGTCGCCCTCCCGGTTCCTGAACGGCGTGCGCGTCCGTGTTCCCTCGGTATAGCGGACTGGTCCAAGCTTGGGCACCACGAAACCGACGGCCCTGATGCGAGATCTTTCCCTTGATTAATGTGTTCTATTTTCTTAGTTCACAGTCAACTTACGCCCCTATATAATTTGACGGGCGAATGTGTAATCGCCTTCCTTCCATTAACAGCAGCAATTCCTCCTGCCTTGGGTTTTAAGGTCTCCGCTTCTCTTTCTCCTCCCGTCCGTTTCTTCTACTTCTCGTCGTTGGGTTTAAATAAAAGCACTTTCTTTTGGGCATTTTCTCTCCTTAATTTTCCGTTACTTTTCGATCGACGAATTCTTGTGGAAACATGACGAAGAAAAATCGTTTCATTTGCTGTAAAGAAAACGCCTTCTTTTTCACCCTTCCTATCGCCTGTTCTTTGTAAAGGATTTGGCCGAAAAAGATCTTTGCTTTTCTCGGGTCCGATCATTAGGCGGAAGGGGGTAGTAGAGAAGAGGAGGGGTAGAGATGCCGGTGGACGGGGGGGCGGCGGCGGTGGTGGCGATCGAGTGCGTGGCGGGGAGCAGCAAGGCGGATGAGTGGAGCGGCGGTGGGGAGGCGCTGCTGCAGACGGGGGATGTCGTGGAGGAGATCAGGATCGGGAACTCCCCCGCCGTCCGATCGCCGTTCAAGGGCGGGCGTGCCGGCGTCCAGAAGCTCCTCCACGCAGCCTTCAAGCGCGGCGACACCTCCATCCACGTCCGCGCCCGCCGGGGCCGCGGCAACGACGCCGCCGCCGACCTCCAGGCCTGCATCGTGCCCCACCCCGCCGCCGGCCGCCGGCAGTACGTCCTCCGCTCCCTCCAAGATCCCAATTACGCCGTCGGCTTCGTCGACCGCTCCGAGAGAGACTGCATCGCGATCCAAGGTAAAAGCCCCCCAAACGTCCTCATAGAACTTTTTATGCGATTCATTTTGCCGTCTATAAATATCTCGTCCCCCCCCCCCCCATTTTGTGCACGGTTCTTGGGCTCTTCGCATATAACCCCTTGGATAAATCCGCATTTACGATAGAGTACACTCACTTTGGAGAACACCCGCACATGGTGTTTCGGATATCGAGTGACCATAACTTGGAAGCGTATTTTGTGCAATTGACTACCGCGGAGTCAGGAATGATGAGTTTAATGTTATGTTAAGGGTTTTATGTGCGAAAAAAATTTAGAATCGTTTCTATTACATGGGCTCGGCCTCTGGGCCCGGCAATTAGATTTATGTAATGCAGTAGGTGGTGTGTTCATTGGTGCGCCGGTTCAAAGAATTTACTTATTCTACCGTTGACTTTGTAGTTTGTTGACTCCGTTATATATCTAGGAAATGATTCTAGTATATTCTAATCTACGTCTCTTTTGCTGAGAAATATTGGTAGTATTCTTGGATTGATTGGAATATTATAAGACTATACTATTAGAATATTAGGCCAGGATGGGTGGTGGGGCCAAGACCAGCTTGTCTTGAAGTTGATAAGATGCTTGTCATTCTGCTTAGGATTTCTTCTTAATTCTTATTGGTTTGTTAATCTTTTGATACTATTATATGCAGCTGCAGTGTGAGAGCATTTGCTGTAAGCTATTCTTATTGGTTTGTCAATGTTTTGATACTATTAGTCCTATCTATTTCTAAAGTTATTATAGGAAGAGGAAGATTTGAGCACAATAACGTACTATTTCTGTTTCTTGAAAAGTTAACAACTACTATTATCCCTTATGGCGGTAATGGTATTCCTTTATGGTGTTATCCCTATTGGTGTAATGCATCGATCGGAATTGTGTTGATTTGGATAAATCGAAGCTATTTTGGAACTGCAATGAAGTGTTTTTCATGAATTTACAATGATTAATATAGTTGTTTCATGGATGAAATTTACTTATTTTTGGTAATACTGGATGAAATTTATCTAGTTTGCAGTAATTTAACTTAATTAGCTATCGAATCAATCTCAGCTTGCATTTTGATTGGAAATATAAGAAAATTTTCTTACGATATGCCTTCTAGAAATCTGACCAGGTCATCCGACCAGTCAAATCATTTAATGGCAAAGGAAATCCTTCGTGTTGATTCAAATTACAAGAACAAACAAACATAATAAAATTGAAGGGAAGCACTTCGCTTCCCCTTTACCCCTCAAGAAGAAGAAAAATAAAAAGAAACAAACATAATAGAAAAGAACTCGGTGCTGGATTTTTCAGGAAAAAAAAACAAGAATATGAGGGGCTGCTTCTCACAAATCATGCCTATTCGTTGTCATAAAACAATTCACAATAAACAATTCACAATACCTTGAGTGTGCATAGAAATTAATCCTGGTCTCCTAGATGATTCAATGTATTAAGAACGCTTATCTCTTTTTCCATTGTTTAGTTAGACGTAAGGCGAGAATTATCTGTCTGCTACGGAACCTCCAACATTAGTAAAAAAAATTACTCCATAAATTAGTCAAGTACAACTCTATTAAACTTACTCTATTTCCACTAATCACTGGCTTCTCCATGCTCGGCTGAAAGAACTGGCAGGAGTAACTAACAGTCTAACAGTACTTATTCCCTCAAAGAAAAGGAGTAACCAACACTTGCCTTGTTCTACAAATGATCATAAAATAAGGCTGTTATCTCTACATCTGTTCACAGTTGGAATTCTTACACTCATACATTATACCTTCATTTGAAAAGGCTCGAGGAGCTCGAGGGTGATCTGTGCACTGAGCAATGCTCAGCTCCAGGACGGTTATGTGTCATATCCTTGGGAGAAGAAGATGAGGGAGTCGCTGTCCATACCACGCTCGAGCTGCGTCCTGTCGCTGCTTGTACTTCCCAAGGCATCGGACCCTTCAGCCAGTCGCTACAACTCTCCTGAGGACACCTTAGCCCGGGCCAATGCTTGGCTCAATTCCTGTAAGACCTCTGGGGTTCCCATTGTGTTCATGAATATCCAGACTGAGGCCCTACTCACCAAGGTAAGCTCAAGGCCTGAAATCTCTGCATGGGAAGGAAAAAAAAAATATTTATTGAAGACGCTGCAATGAGGCTTTTCCTATAGTTTGCAAGTAAAAACTGAAAAGAATGTTTTCTCTTGACAGATCTCTGGGGAGACAGCTTCCTCTACCGTAAACATGGGATCACTGACTGACCTCTCAAACTTGGCGAACGTGAGCCTGTATGGGTTTGAGGATTACCATGGTGTGGACATTGGGGTGGTAAGGGCAGTTCGGCTCTGGTACACTCCAGCTGCAGGGGAAATGGCAGTGGAGATCAAGCTGCAGGAAGGCGATACCAGGCTCGGCTTTGCAATCAGTCGCACCGAAGAGGTATTTTCTTGCTCCTTTTGGCCATTTTCTGCTGGATGTTTTTATTCTGATGCATTATCCCATATTCCTTGGGCCATGTTCTTTCTCTCTTGATTTCTATTATCAGATGAAAATATTCATCTCCACTGCTGTAAAGCTCACGAACGTTGTCGTACTTCACAGTATTTACATATACCTCACATGTTGTATTCATGATTTCTTCATGAATATATTTATGGACACTTCATTGCTATTTTAGTTGCTGTCTTTCTTGTCATCTCTTATCAACATTATTCGATGGCATGCTTATATTAAAATTTCACATCTCTTTCAATGCCGGCTTGCTGCACTAAATTTTCAGGGACCTTGATTTTTAGTTTGGCGGCTATGCTTGAAACACAACATTCAGTTTAGGGAGAATACCACCTATTCATATAATCATATAACGGAGTGGACTTCCTTTCATACTCCTTGAAACATGCAGATGATGTATGCTCTTCTAAACTCTCTCTTGTTTCCAGGGTTTTATCTACATATCATCAGTAACAGACGATGACGGCACGGAAGTGGCTGCAGCTCGATCAGGGCTGAGGGAGCTGTATAAAGAAGCAACAAGAGCGTCGAAGTTGTTGGTGATCTCAAGGGTTGGGAACGAGAAGGTCCTTCCATGGATGGTGTCCACCTTGGGAGCCATCCGATGCTTCGACACGGTCTCTCTCAGCCAGAAGCTCTCGCTGCACCGCCATGCACTGCGGCCCATTTTGCTCTACGTGTTCATGTGGGAGACGTCTCCATCCGATCTCGGCAGAGGGGTCGAACGGTACGAGACTTCGGCTCCTCCACCATCCTTTGCGCCGCCGCCTCCAGCGGATGAACTGCCAAGGAATTTGTACTTCGCGGATGGATCCCAGCCGGCGCTTGGTAGGGACACGGCTGGGGATGCGTCCTTCAGATTCCACGACTTCTCGCTTCCGAATAATTGGGTATGATCTTCTTCAACTATACCAGCTTATACTACTATGTATATATGGAGCGTTCTGTGAGAAGGTCCTTGCCTCTGCGTTAGCTGTTATCGCTCTCCCTTTGTGCTTGATTCATTCATGGGGAGATTTGTGGAAACAGAGGATCAGCTATATATCTAGCTTGCTTTGATGTGTCTTAAAATACTAGGTATGCTGTCACCTGGTTCCTGTTGCAACTTGAAGCTAGAACCAGTTTGTTAAGAGGGTTCTTGAGTTCTAAAGAGAATATGCTTGTGTACATTTGTGCACACCTCGTCTTGATCCATTTTTGGCTCCTGCAGGACACTAGCATAGCAAGGAACTATTAGGAGGACATATTTGGCTGTTTGCATAGGTTAGTGTTGGTTTAAATGAGGTGAGAGAATTTTGTGACTTGGGAAACCATGGATAACAACATAATCCCTAAAAAATTTGGTATGGCATCTAATCTCTCTCACACTAATCACGATCGCCTATGTTGAGTTTATCCAACGGATAACATATCCCGGAATAGGGAATCCTAGAAGGCATGAGAGTTGCACGTTTTTTTTCCTGGGTTACAATTGCACCCCTCCTTTAAGCAGGAGTTTCTGGGTTTGAGCTAAGGTGGTTTGTGACGTCTGGTGGTCCAGCAAAACATACGGTCTTGGAACCAATATGAAACCTTTTATATCATATTTTCAAGATCCTTAAATCTTTAAATAATCATAATAACAAAATATAACTGAAAAAATTTAAAAAATTGAATTGACACCGTATCAGCATGTTTCCATGTATCAAGTACCAGTACTCTATCATACGGTATTGTATCAATCCGCTACCATCAAACCCAGCATCATGATTGCGTATCTTGAGTACTACCTAAGTTAACTAATCATTATTATTCTGAAGTCAAGAGTACTTACGGCATATATAATCTGTGCGAGGAGTCTAACGTTTTAGTTTGATTTTCATAATTACGTGTTGGGCTCCAAGCGTTGTTTTTGTCACATATGAAAAGAAAAGCAAAAAAAAAAACTAATCCCGTAAGCGTGAGAGAGACAATTTTAAAGCCGATTACCACCACCTACGTTCCAATCTAAGCCAATTAAGCCTTTCCGAGCTGTAGTGCTAAAGAAATTCTGGGACAGATCCTTCTTCCGCTGCCAAATGGTATCAGATGGTGACATAGCTCTCTTAACTTCAATCATTCCCTAATCACCTTCCATGAATCCCTCTAGCTGGAACTCAAAGTGGGGCTACCCAAATGGTTAGAAAACCAATTACAGATCAAGTTTCTACAGTGCTCATAGACTGATCATAATTCCAAGATGGTTGATCGCAATCCTAGTCTCAACCCTGACCTCCATGGTCCCTCGACCTTTACCCTAGAGAAGAAGATGCACCCATTTGCGCATGAAAGGGAAGTCTGTATAAGTAATATGAGCTCTGTTTGTTGGTGGTCATGTAATATTCCATGGAACAATAGTATTAGCATCAGATTGCTTCTGAATACAACATCTTTACACAGATTACTGTTGGGTTATCCCTCCTATGTTGGAGGAGACTCAACCCAACAAATATGGGCTAAATTAATTAGTTTTTAGCCTATTTGGTTGGACTATTTTTGGCCCAAAATGTGAGGCCCATTAGGGCAACCTTTATGTTGAGACTGCAGGGTATGTGAGCCGTCTTCCACGAGTTAAAAATAGAGGGAGGCATGGGAGAAGATGCAGAATTGATATTCAGCATGCAGTCTTGATCAAATGACGATCGGAAGGCGATCCGTAATCCGATTGAGCTGAAATTTTGACAGCAGGCTCGCAACACGTGGTTCTTCAATCTGTACGGTGTGATCGCCATTTGCAGTCTTATATCATAGTCAGATTTTTCAGAAACGTGGCTGCTGTTTATGTGAGATCTTCTCAATCTTTCTCTCTTATTATTGATGTTTGCCAAGAATATTGTTCTTGAGATTATGTGGTGATATATGCCTCTAGTTTTGGCTAGAGAGAACAGATTGTATACCCATTATTTGTTGATAGTGGAAGATTTTGGGTGGACTACGGTCCCGTGGTTTTTACTCTCCACATTGGAGAGGTTTTCCACGTAAAAATTTAGGGTTCCTTTTGTGTTTTTTGTATTTTTTGATCAGCTAAGTATTTGTGAATGCCTTGATATATATATTAGGTAGATTGGCTCTAGTTGTTTGTTTTCTAACATGTTTACACAAGGTGGGAGAGTTGTTGATTCCGTTGTGCTTTTAATTGAATTGTTTGTTGTTACCTCCCAATTCCAACAAGTGGTATCAGAGCGGGTTGTTGAATTGTTTTGTCTTGTGTGAACAATGGAGACAAATACTGCTAGAATGATTAATCTGAATGGTACTAATTAGCATACATGGAAAGAAAAGATGGAAGATTTTTTCTATGTGAAAGGTTATCATCAACCGGTATTTTCTACTATGAAATCCGATGATAAAACTGAAGAGGAGTGGAAATTGCTCCATCGACAAGTGTATGGATATATTAGGCAATGAGTAGATGACAATGTTTTGAATCATATTAGTGGATAGACACATGCACGTAGCTTATGGACCAAGCTTGAACAATTGTATGCTCGAAAAACTGGAAATAATAAATTATTCCTCATAAAGCAGATGATGTGCTTGAGGTATCAGGATGGAACTCCTATGACAAATCATTTGAATACATTCCAAGGGATCATTAATCAATTGGCCACAATGGGTATCAATTTTGATGATGAGGTATAGGGATTATGGCTTCTAGGCACTCTGCCGAACTCATGGGAGACAGTGAGAACAACATTATCCAACTCAGCCCCGAATGGTGTTATCTCAATGGATTTAGCTAAGAGTAGTGTTCTGAATGAAGAAATGAGACGAAAATCACAGGGTTCCTCTTCACAGTCAGATGTCTTAGTTACCGAGACGAGGGGGAGGAGTAAAAGCAGAGATTCGAAGTACAGAGGCAAGACCAGAAGTAAGTCCAATAAATTCGCTAATGTTGGGTGTTATCATTGTGGTGAAAAGGGGCATATCAAGAAGTATTGTTGGAAGCTGAAGAGGAAAAACAAGCAAAACAAAGATACAGATAAGAAGAAAGATGATAATGATAAAGATCAGGTTTCCATTATTGAAAACTTTCTTATTGCTTGTGATGTTGATGTTGTTAATCTTGTATATCATGAGATGAGCTGGATAGTTGACAGTGGTACTTCTATTCATGCTACATCGCGGAGGGATCTTTTTTCAACCTATATAGCTGATGATTTTGGGGTTGTAAAAATGGAAGATAGTGGCATAGCCAAAGTTGTCGGTATAGGCGATGTTTGTTTAGAAACCAACAATGGTACAAAGTTGGTTCTTAAAAATGTGAAACATATTTCCGACATCTGTTACAATCTACTTTCTGTAGGTAGACTTGATGATGAAGGATTCTGCAATACTTTCTCTGATGGTAGATGGAAGCTCACTAAAGGAGCTTTGGTTGTGGCTACAGGTAAAAAGCACTCAACTTTATACTTGTTACAGACAGGGCTCTCCAGAACCAGTATCAATGCAGTGGAGAATGAAGATACAGTTGAGTTATGGCACAAGAGACTGTGTCACATGAGTGAGAAAGGCTTATCGATGTTAGCTAAGAAAGGACTACTATTTGGAGTGAAGAGCACTCATCTGAGAAATTGTGCTCACTGTTTAGCAGGTAAGTAGAACAAAGTTTCCTTTAAAGCATCCCCTCCTTCCAGAAAACCAAATGCACTTGATTTGGTGCATTCAGATGTTTGTGGTCCAATGAAGACAATAACACTTGGTGGTGCTCATTATTTTGCGACATTCATTGATGATCAATCAAGAAAGATATGGGTTTACACCTTGAAGCAAAGGATCATGTATTGGATGTTTTCAAACAATTTCAGACCTCAGTTGAGAGAGAAACAGTGAGAAAGCTGAAATGTATCCAAACAGATAATGGAGGAGAATATTCAGATCCATTTGATAATTATTATCAAGAGCAGGGTATTCGGCATCAGAAAATACCTCCGAAGATACCTCAGTTGAATGGTTTGGTAGAAAGAATGAATAGGACGTTGGTGGAGAGAGTCATATGTTTGCTTCTACAAGCAGGGTTGCCAAGATCCTTTTGGGGTAAGGCTTTAAGTACAGTTGTACATGTGTTGAATCTCACACCTTGTGTTCCCTTGCAGTTTAATGTGCCAAACAGAGTCTGGACAGGTAAAGATGTTTCTTATGATCATCTTCATGTCTTTGGATGCAAGGCATTTGTGCATATTCCCAAAGATGAAAGGTCCAAACTTGATGCTAAAACTAGACAGTGCATATTTTTAGGGTATGGTCAGGATAATTTTGGGTACAAGTTTTATGATCTAGTCAGCAAAAAGCTTATTCGAAGCCGTGATGTTGTGTTCATGGAAGATCAAACCATACAGGACATTAAGAAAGCAGATAAGACAGAGCCACAATATAGTGATGACATGATAGACTTAGATCCAATTCCTATAGCACCAACACCAGTGCTAGAAAATGCTGATGAGTTGCAGAATGACCAACCAGATGCAGTTGGTGTGAATGAAAATGCTTCCATACAGGCTGAAGCAAATAATGATGCTGATAATCAATTGCAAGAACCAGACGTTCCAGCTCAACTTAGGAGGTCTAACAGAAA
>JAOXJJ010000001.1:9479619-9495108 GCA_025769935.1 Phoenix roebelenii
AAAGTTGCCTAAAGGCAAAAGAGCTTTGAAGAATAGGTGGGTGTACAGAGTGAAGCAAGAAGAACACTCATCATGTCCACGGTATAAAGCTAGATTAGTTGTCAAGGGATTCAGCCAAAGAAAAGGTGTTGATTTTAATGAAATATTTGCTCCAATTGTGAAGATGTCATCTATTCAAGTTGTTCTCGGTTTAGCAGCTAGTCTTTATCTAGAGATTGAGCAGATGGATGTCAAGACTGCTTTCCTCCACGATGACTTAGAGGAAGAAATTTACATGGAGCAGCCAGAAGGTTTCGAGGTAAAGAAAAAAGAGGATTATGTATGCAGATTAAAGAAAAGTCTTTATGGCTTGAAGCAGGCACCGAGACAATGGAACAAGAAATTTGAGTCAGTTATGGGCGAGCATGGTTACAAGAAGACAATTTCTGACCATTGTGTTTTTGTGCAGAAATTTAATGATGATGATTTTATCATTTTGTTGCTTTATGTTGATGACATGTTGATTGTTGGCAAGAATGCTTCTCGGATTGATAGGTTGAAGAAGTAATTAAATAAGTCTTTTGCTATGAAAGACTTAGGGTCAGCAAAACAAATCCTTGGCATAAGGATTAATCGAGATAGAGATGCTAAGAAGTTGTACATGTCACAAGAAAAGTATATTGAGAAAGTACTTCGGAAGTTCAATATGGATAAAGCTAAAGTGGTTAGTACTCCTCTTGCTACTCACTTTAAATTGAGCACTAAACAGTGTCCTTCTACAGATGAAGAAAAGAAAGACTTGCAGAAAGTTTCATATTTTTCAGCGGTAGGAAGTTTGATATATGCAATGGTGTGTACAAGACCAGACATGGCTCATGCAGTTGGCACAGTTAGTCGTTTTCTTTCAAATCCAGGAAGAGAGCATTGGAATGCAGTGAAGTGGATTATGAGATATCTTTGAGGTATGTCCAGTTTGAAACTTAGCTTTGGATGTGAGAATCCTATGCTAGTTGGTTACACGGATGCATATATGGCTAGAGATGTTGATACTCGCAGCTTTACTTCAGGTTATCTAATTACTTTTGCAGGAGGAGCCATGGCATGACAATCAAAGTTACAGAAGTGTGTTGCACTTTCTACCACCGAAGTAGAGTTCATTGCAGCAACAGAATCATGTAAAGAGTTGCTATGGTTGAGAAAATATATTGAGGAGTTTGGTTTCAAGCAAGAGCACTATGTGTTATATTGTGATAATCAGAGTGCTATCCATTTTGGTAAAAACTCTACCTTTCATTCAAGATCGAAGCATATTGATGTGAGATACCATTGGATTCGAGATATTCTGAGTTCTAAGTTGTTGGAACTTGAGAAAATTCATACAGATGACAATGGTTCTGATATGTTAACGAAGTCTTTGCTAAGAGAAAAGCTTGAGGTATGTCGATTGATCGCCGGGATGGTGAATCCCTCCACATAGTTGGGAGGGAGAGATTTGTTGGGGTATCCCTCCTATGTTGGAGGAGACTTAGCCCAACAAATGTGGGCTAAATTAATTAGTTTTTAGCTTATTTGATTGGACTATTTTTGGCCCAAAACATGAGGCCCATTAGGGCAACCTTTATGTTGAGAATGCAGGGTATGTGAGCCGTCTTCCATGAGTTAAAAATAGAGGGAGGTAGGGGAGAAGATGCAGAATTGATATTCAGCGCGCAGTCTTAATCAAATGACGATCGGGAGGCGATCCGTGGTCCGATCGAGCTGAAATTTGGATAGCAGGCTCGCAGCACGTGATTCTTCAATCTGTACGGGGTGATCGCCATTTGCAATCTTATATCACAGTCAGATTTTTCAGAAACGTGGCTGTTGTTTATGTGAGATCTTCTCAATCTTTCTCTCTTATTATTGATGTGTGCCAAGAATATTGTTCTTGAGATTATGTGGTGATATATGCCTCTAGTTTTGGCTAGAGAGAACATATTGTATACCTATTATTTATTGATAGTAGAAGATTTTGGTTGGACTACGGTCCTGTGGTGTTTACTCTCCACATTGGAGAGGTTTTCCACGTAAAAATTTGGGGTTCCTTTTGTGTTTTCTGATTTTTTTTATCAGCTAAGTATTTGTTAATGCCTTGACATATATATTAGGTAGATTGGCTCTAGTTGTTTGTTTTCTAACAGGTTTACATAAGATGGGAGAGTTGTTGATTCCGTTGTGCTTTAATTGAATTGTTTGTTGTTACCTCCCAATTCCAACAATTACGATCTTAAACCCATATGTGCATGATTCCAACCAAACAAATCTCTCTCCAGAACCTATCCCATGTAAATATTGATGAACCACTCCCCTCTCAAGCCCCACCCTCTCAACATAAGCCCTCATGAAGTATGAACACAGCAACAACTTTTAACTGCCCATCCAAACTCATGCAATCGATACAGTCCTGGTGCATGCATCTCGGCGCAGGCACCAACCAGCCTGCCATGAGAATCCCATGAATTCAGGCACTTCGCAGCCCTCGTCTATTTAACCATTCCCGCAACCTCGCCGAGTCCTGCATCCCAGAAGGCGCGCACCCGTCAGCTAACTCGGTCGACGTAGCCATGGAGATCGGTGCTGCTACCAAGACCGCCAGGGCCAGAGTCAGCTGGCTTGTGATGCTACTGTTGGCCGCAGGCTTGGCGGGCGAGGCGGCGGGCCAGGTGTGCACAAGCACCTTCTTCTCGGCCCTGCTGCAGCTGACGCCGTGCAGGCCGGCGGTCACACCCTTCAGTCCAGCCCCGCCAAACGAAGCCTGCTGCAATGCCGTCAAGACTTTAGGGCAGCCCTGCCTCTGCCAACTTGTGAACGGACCCCCCATCACTGGCGTCGATCGCAATATGGCCATGCAGCTCCCTGGCAAATGCACCGTCAACTTCGAGCCATGTGAGCCATCTCGATCCCCTACTTAATTTCCTCACTTCCCATATTGTTTGCTGCCCAATATTATTCCTTAGTTCGGTTGATAGATTCGCTTTACTGATTTGGTGGTTTCCTTGTGGTATGTGCAGGTACTTCCAGGGCCTGAGGAAAGGAGTTTGGCGTTATATTCCTTTGATAATAAGTTAGCTGGGAGCGGAAAACCACCTTATTTCCTTAATCATGTCTGCTATATATGTTAAGGAGCTGGGAGCCATAAGTCGAGAGTAGGTTATCATAAAAACTATGACTATGTACTGAATGTCTGTGAGTTTGGATCACTTAATGGAGCTTTCTACTCTATATTTCGTCAATTCAACTCCCTAACTAAGTAGTTCTGCGACTTCTATCCGGAATGGGACCATTCGAGCAAATCATAAATGGCTGCTTGCTTGGAAAATTTACCAATGGATGAATAGGCCGAGCAGGAAGTTTCTGCCAGTTCTAAAGTTGAACAAATGCCGTGACATTCTCCTCAGTTCCCAGCCTACGGGGCGAGAGCGTGGCATCATGTTACGGTTCGACCACCCAACAATGGGAATTTACCAGGGATTTTAGTGGTTCACTTAGCATTGCTTTCACCTAATAATTCACCTACAGATCTATTCTAGCGTTTCCAAGAATTGGCTACGCCTCTCGCTGCACCTCATCATCTCATCATGATGATCCCGTTAATATATATGTTCAGGACGCTCTACTTCTCCTCACACATCTAATGGTGAGCATTCTTACGTTGGCATTGCTGCACCTCATCCTCACATAACATGATTATCCAAAGAATAATTTGGTTCATATACCATGCGACGTCTAGATATGAGTGACTAATATTATAATTTGATGGAGTTTCCATCAAAAAAAGACTTACTTGATGGAGTAGGGTTGTTGTAACTAAATTTTCACCCATTCCATTTTGATAATAAAATCCTTCGGGTGATCTACGACCTCCCATTTACATCAAAAAATTCGATGGAGTAGGGTGGCTACTGTGAGACCTGATATGTTTATAGAAATAGAACGAGATGTTGTCATTGCTAAGTAAATAAAGGCGGAAGTTGCACCTTCGTGCCTTTCTGCAGTTTGATCCCCGTGGCGACCGAACCTTTTCATGTTTTTTGTTAATCTTTTTTTGAAGGGTTACAGTGAGATATATATTGCCGTTGTGTGACTTCATATTCCTGTTCTTTCCAAATGAAAGTGAGGAATATAGTACGTTATCAGAATGATAAATCATGTAAAGCATCAAAGGGCAGGTTGAATATATACTTACCCATGCATGAAAAAGAAGTTGAAATAAGGTGGTTGAAATTGAGTAACATGACATTATAAGATTGAAAAGCATGTTATCAAATGTATGGCATCCACGTAAAAGCCAGATATGTCAACAATTTTTTAGTATATTTGGTTGGCATCTTACTTCCAAGGCTTGCTCTTCAGGAAAGCTAGGATTTAAATTTATATCATGTTCATCTTCATAGATTAATGCTCTATTTTGAATCTTTGATAATACTGGGCAGGATCGCCGGGGACCTCTAATGGCTTCATATTTTGATTCCATGTTGGCCATTGATCATGCATCAATCAATGCGCAAAGAACTAACCAACAGTATTGCTCAAAAAACATATAAAAATTGAACGGTACACATTAGACGTAATCTCTTGTTTTTTATGATATTATTATCATAAGTATACAGTGCGCTCTTTTGATAAGATGGAGAGGCCGGTTGGTTGGGCACTTGTTGCATAATTTTCATGATTTGATAATGTGATTATATGGTGGTCAGTGTCATGTATCAATTAATATATGCCAAAAAAAACTACTAAGGTTTTGCTTTGGAAGGTCTTATCCCTTGCCTCTTAGGTAGGAAGGAGGGTTCCATTCAAGATAGTGTCGTCCACTGCTTTCATCCTCACTAATAGGGTAGAAATAAAATAGTGGGGTGAGGATTGACCCGGCCCTCTCAATAATATGTATGTATGTATATATATAAATACACAAATATGTACATATTTTCATACATGCATCGTACATACGTACATACAAAAGAGAGCTGGACTTGGCTAACTTAAGTAGGTCTCAATTGATATCCAGTCAACTTTAGATTGAATAATGAGAGCTCTATATTGATGATCTAAGTTATTGGATATAATGTACAATCTCTAAATTATTTACATACAAAAAAATTATATAATTTAGAAATCCATAGTTTATGTATCAAGCGATCAAAACATATATAATTTGATAATATTTAGACTGTCCAATTTTTTTGACCACTTGATGCATTAGTTAGGAATATCAAATCATATAATTTTTGATGTATAAGCAGTTTAAATATAATAGACTACATCTAACAAATTATCAATTGAAACTCTTATTGTCCAATCCAAATATGACTGTATCTGAGTAAAGATCTTTTCGAATGTAGTTAAATCTATCTCTCTTTAAATAGATAAATAGGTAGATAGATAGATATTATTTTTCTCAACAAGAGGATATCTACTCATGCCAATCTTTAAAAACTTTATCATGTATTTTAGCAATAGTAGTATAATAAAAAACACTCATTTTTATGGTATGGATTAAAGACCACTAAAAATATATAATATTTTATTTCTATAAATTTTATTAATAAAGATCATGATCAATGTTGTAGATTTTTTATTATATAATAAATTTTTTAGTTTGGATTAGAAAAAAAATTTGTATTCTCTCCTCCCAATTTTTTGTTCAATTAATGTTTGGGTTAATGATCACTAATATATATGTATATATATTCTAAATATTTTTTGCACTTGATTACGATGAACTGTAATGCAAAGAAGAGCTCTCCAGGAATTTAATTCTCGGTCTCTTTAAATTACTTCAAAAGGATAGGTGTCGAGTCTCAAGTCGAGTTTGGGCGCAGAAGATTTCAAATTTTAATTATATTTAGTCCACAACTCGACTAAAAATAGATATAATTTAGGCTGAAGGTACGGAAACGTCGCCGTCTTATCCCAATCTGGCGGCTCACGCCACATCGGACACAGCGGAATGCCGTCCGCCTGGCGCTGCCGCGGGACCCACGACAGGTCCGCCATCGTACGGCTCCCGTTCGATCCGCCCTCGCCGCTGGATTGATCCCACTTCCCGCTCCAAGACCCAGGTTTTCTCGGGAGCCCGCTGGATTTGATGCTGGATCGTGCTTCTCTTTCGCCTTTCAACGCCCCTCGGATCCCCCGCTAACTCTCTTTCTTCCGTTCCCAGTCGCCGGTTTCTTCGATTTTGTTCGCGTTTACGATATATTTCTTGAGCAAGTCTCGGATTTTTCCGCGATTTATAGCCGGAAAGATCGCCTTTTGGATGTTGGTAAGAATCCTCAGGTACTCGATTCGCAACGCATTGTATTGGAGTCTTTCGGATTTACCTAATTGTTGGTAATAGTTTGGTGTTTTCGGTACTTGATTATTATGAGATCCTGTTTGATTTGATTAGGATTTTGGAGCAGTTTCAAATAAAATTATGCAAATTCGGATTGTATTTGAGGTTTTATAGAAGTTTTTTTCCCCTTTTTCTTGAACGATGTTTGAATGGCTGTTTGGGATTGCTCTCCATTAGTTCTGTTCGGATATAGTGTTGCAAATTTATCCTTTAGTATTATATGATTAATTCGCCACATTCCACGCTTTAGGTGATCTGGGAGCGAGTATTGGCTGCAGAGGATTATTGATTTGTGAGTTCAGGTGTTATAATTGCATTGTGATAAATCTGTTTTTGTTGTTGATAAGATGTTAGGGATTGTTTTCAAGTTTGACTTTTTGCACAATTTATAGATCTTATTGGGTGTAATCTTTTTTGTTACTTAATTCAGATATTGAAAGAAATTATAATACTACTTCAGGCATGCTAGCTCCATTTTAGCGATGCAATATCTATGACAGCATTGGTGCGAACGGGAATTCCATTTTGGGATTGATTCGATGATTCAAATTCTTAATATTTGAACCCTTTCTTTTTGAAAGTTTGTAGATATCATTGAATTAGTCTGTTTGATTGGTCACCTTCAGTGTGTCTCTGTGCTGCAAAAGTGTTTTAAGAAGGGTATCTAGTCCTCTTCTTTCCCAAATGAGGAGTGTCTCTCCATTTGGATGATGCATGTGCTTCATTCTCCCAAATATTTAGTTGGGATTTTTATCAATATTGCTGTCATGCTTCAGCTGTTCTTAACATTGTAGATCATGATTGTTCCAATCAGATTTATGGGTGGAACTCTGTATTTTTCTGGCCCTTAAATTTGTCTTTTATTTCTCTTTTTCCCGAGTAATCTGACCTATAATGTACCATTACACAGCCATGCATGAGTATCCAGGGATTGCTTCAGCAGAAAACCATACTGTTGCTGTTAGTTCTAGCATATATGACATTACTGGTCTTTTATTTGATTCATATGTTTCTGTTCACATGCTTTCATGGTCCGCAATTTGTTTTCATTTTTGTTTCCTTTTTATTTTGGAAGGAAATTTTAACTTAGGGGCAACTATTTCTGTCGCTCTTATATGTTTCTTGCTTTAAGGAGGACTAAAATTATTTTGACTTTGAATTTGTAGGTTATCTTCCCTTTGCTGGTGCTATGACTAAATTAAGGGTTCTGTGGTGGATTGGATGATGAATAGCATTTTTTTATTGTAAGATTGTGCATTTGAAGTTGCATGACGTTCTCTAGAGATGGTGTCTGCAAATCTAGGTGTTTTCCATTATGTGCTGGACCACATCTATGCAACTTTTCTCCACCGGACAAAGTTAAGTACACCATTTTTCTCGAGGGGATGGGGAGGGAGCAAACTTGATCTGTTGGAGAGAATGGCAAAGCAGCTGTTTCCACAGGCTGCTGCCCAGAGCTGGCCACCCAATCTGGTGCAGCCTATCTGGAAAACAGTATGGGAGACAAAAGATGCTTGCCTGAGGGAGGGTATTTTCAGGACTCCATGTGATGAGGAACTAATCAATGCATTGCCTCCAGAGAGTCACAATGCAAGGGTTGCTTTCCTTGCACCAAAGTTTGTTCCACCTCAGAAGATGGCTTGTGTGGTTCACCTAGCAGGTAATCTAATGCCTTTTTGTTGGTTTCAGAATGTGTCTATGACCATGTGGTTATGTCGTTACAGTTCTGTGTTTTGCTGGAATAATAATGTGGAACTAAAATGGCAGAGATTTTAAGTTGGCTTGAATCATTTACATCCTGAGGCATATTTTCTGCATAAATCTCAGTCATTGATTTATTTTAAAATTGTTTTTTTACCAATACATAGTACATTCTGTCAAATATACATACATTTGTGAGTACATACTTATGTATGTATGTATGTATGTATGTATGTACATATATATATGCTGCAGATTTCAGTACTTCACTTCATTTTTTTGTTGTCAAAGTAGCCGATTTTTCTGATAAGTATCTTCTTATGTTAGTTGTTTAAATATCATCCACTAATCTTTAGGTCTGTTACGCATTGTTGTTTCCTAGTAAGAATGTTTTAGCAATATTCATTTGCATAATACAGCTCTGAGAATCTGGCCTTTTTTTCTAAGGAAGTAGAGAGAATCTGGCTTATGTTATCACTATATATTTACAGAACATTTAGCACATGTTTGTAAAACCTATAAATCACACAGCTTCCAATGTTTCTGTTGGTGTTTCCTTCAGTCATCCTATCTGAGCTAGATTTCAGTCCTGAAGTGTTTCCTTTGGTCAGATTGTTCTGGGTTCCATTGATCATGCTGCTGTTGAAGTTTTGATGTGCAATTCACTTAGGAACATCCAATTCTCTTATTTAAAAGCTGTTTTTACAAACCTAACACTTTAGTGTGATTGTATATTAAAAGGAATAGGTGGAAGTTCTTTTGATGTAATTATTGTGTTCGGTAAAGTGAAATAGTTTAGCTCATGAAGAAAAGTGTTTCTATAGCACGGTAGATGTTAGCTGTGTCATCTGATCATGAGCATGTGCTTGAGGCAGGCATGATATTTTAAAAATAAGTTTTTGCAAGAAACAATTTTTATTTTTGTATTTTTTGTTGTGTTGCATTCCTTTATCTCTATCATCTGCTTGTGCTGTTTTATCAAGATGTGAAGTTTTTCTTATGGCTCAGCAGCATTTTTTTATTATCAATTTCTCTCAAGCATATAACCAGGTAGAACAGAGTATACCATAGTACTTAAAAAGGGCAAGGCATTGAAATTGCCCTCTTGCATGCGGGTAAATGTGTTCAATATTAGCATTCTTGCTCCAATTTCATCCATTTGAGCTCATCTATGCTTTCACAATCATCACATCTCTATTATCTGTAAAGTGAAATAGTTTAGCCCATGAAGAAAAGTGTTTATATAGCAGGGTAGATGCTAGTTGTTTCATCTGATCATTGGCATGTGCTTGAGGCAGGCATGATATTTTAAAAATAAGTTTTTGCAAGAAGCAATTTTTATTTTTGTATTTTTTGTTGTGTTGAATTTATTATATCTATCATCTGCTTGTGCTGTTTTATCAAGATGTGAAGTTTTCCTAATGGCTCAGCAGAATTTTTTTATTATCAATTTCTCTCAAGCATATAACCAGGTAGCACAGTGTATACCATAGTACTTAGAAACGGCAAGGCATTGAAATTGCCCTCTTGCTTGCAGGTCAATGTGTTTAGTATTAGCATTCTTGCTCCAATTTCAACCATTTGAGATCATCACATCTCTCTTAGCTGACTACAGTAGCCAACAAGTTTTTTTTGGACTATTCCATGAACCATGGCCCGCCCTTGTTCTTAATTAGACAAAATCCTTTCACTGCTGCAATCTATCCCAAGAATCGGCTGCCTGACTAGCAAACATATGTCACTTATAAAGTCATTGTTACTTTGACTTATACTTGGACATAAACATATTGATGCTTGTCAATTTTAATCTCAACTGTTCTGTACTGTTGACTTAATCTTCGATTACCAACAGAATATCCCAAACAATTCAGTTTTACTGCCTCAGTACATGACTGTCCTTTTCGCAATTCATTTGTCATGTAATTTATCTTTAAATTTCAAATTTACTGGTTAAGGAACAAAAAAAAATTGCTGTATCGTGACAATGCAATAGGGATAAGGACTGATTCATGTAAATCTTGACTAGAAAGGATTTTCATATCGGCCCTTTGTTCAAACCTCAATAGCATACTGATATTGGAAACTGACTGCTTCTTGTTGGAAATATATACAAAACCAATTTGCAGTCCTGAAGAAAATATAAGAAGCATTTAGATTTCAAGATGTCTACCATTGCTGGGGCTTGACTTTTTACGATAACACATGACAGTGGAAACTTCACAAATACGACAGATTCTAGAAACAGCAGCAACTAGAAGAGGCAGTCTTCTACCTGAAAGATATACCAATTAAATAACCCTTTTATAAATCAGCTCCTTTTATTAACTGTCAATAGACTGATGTATTTGTTTCACAATCCTCCTGCTAAGTTGCAGTTTGCAAAGGCTGCAAGATTCCATTTTGCTGTCCATTTTGCTGCCCTCCTCTTCAAACCAAACACCATTCAAATTGTTGAGGAACGTGCAAATGGAACTTGGAGCACTTCAAGGCATTCCACATATGAGCACAGACCTCTCCCATATAGCCCTTAAAACTGATAAAGATAAGATGAGATTTGCTCCTTTTCTTTATAGGCAGGCAAACTTCCATCACATCTTGAATATTATTTTAGATAAAAGTCTATCTCGGTATTATTGTACAGGCAGGTACCTGAATTTTCCACGGAAATGCTAAGATAGAAATCAGTGCCTGCCTTTGATGAGGCATACAAAGTTTTTGTAGCAAAATTAGTTTTGGCCGCTCAACTTTGGAAGGGTTTCAAGGACAAATTCATTAAGTTTCCCATATGTAAGATATGTGATCTCTGCTTAATTTGAAAAGAATCTTTTACTTACACTTCCAACGTGGTAGCACATGGAAAAAGAGTTAAGTAACATCTAGGGGAGTACTGCAATTGCTCATCCATTCAAAATCTAACTCTGTATTTGCTTCTCCCCTTATCCAGCATTATACCTTAATGAAATCTGGCTTCTATGGCCTCTCTTTGTAGAATTGCTGTCCCATCTCTTTTCATACTATACAAACTCTACCATTAAGACAATGTCAATCATCACCATATGCTTGTTAATTGTAGGATCTCTCTGACTTCTAACTTTACACAATTAATCGCTCTTGGGAAGATGTAATCCAGCCCAAATGTCAACCTGCTTCTGCCTTTTCTCCATTTCTTTTAGCTTCTCAACCATTCCCTACCTAAAATATATGGATAAGTTTGTAAGTCAGATTCGGCACGAGTCATTCTGCCACTAACTAACCAAAAATCTCTCCGTCGCTTGTCTTTCTGCTACTGAACTCTTCGCCATATGATCCTAAATGCTGTCCTCAGTTGTCAATTTCTAAATGAAATAAAGTCTTTCATCAGAAAATGTATGCAGTGCATCACCGGCACTTTGCCATTCATAACATGCTTGGTAGGCATGTTACTCTTTTACTCAAATAATAATGCAAAGTTGCATGAAATTTTGAAAACCTTTGAGCTGTTTGATATGGGCATGGAGAAATATCAGTTTGAGGAGTTGATTGTTCTCTGTTCAGTATAATAATGCTAAGTTGCAGAAATTTTGAAAACCTTTGAGCTATTTGATATGCGCATGGAGAAACATCAGTTTGAGGAGTTGATTGTTCTCTGTTCAGCATGATCTTCATTTTAAGATTCCCTAGTGCTTAAACACTTCCAAGAAACAGTCCACACAAGACATTAGGGCATGACCTATGAAATTGCCAGCAGTGAAGGTGAACCAAAGGATTACGTGGGAACCCATCTAAAACCATTAGCTGTTTTGGGAGCAACTTTTCCATAATCTGATAACTAGGGTGCAGGAAGAGGCACAAAAGCTTTTCCCCTTACAAATTCATTTAGTACATGAACAATGTTTTTAAGTATATTTCTTGCTGTGCTTTTGTTCCACATCTTTGGAGCTTTCAGCATTCATTTTTCATGAACTGAGATGACCTATTTGGAATATTTTAGGCACTGGTGATCATACTTTTGAGCGACGGTTGCGACTTGGTGGTCCATTATTGAAGCAAAACATTGCAACTATGGTGCTTGAAAGGTGAGCAGTCTTGAATGTCTACTGTTTACAAATTTAGATGTCCTTGAAATGCATAAACTGTGTGTTTCCCTTTTTTTATATTAAAAAAAAAAGATTTTAATCTTTGCTACCTGTGCTACAGTCCATTCTATGGACACCGGCGTCCTAGATTGCAGTGTGGTGCAAAGCTTCTATGTGTGAGTGACTTGCTACTGTTAGGAAGAGCTACTATTGACGAAGCCCGGAGCCTCCTGCACTGGCTAGAGGTTGAGGCTGGTTTTGGCAAGACAGGCATATGCGGGCTTAGCATGGGTAATGAAAAATATTTTCTACTATCACTCCTTGGGCTGGGAACAGAGCCTGCTTATGCCTCCTGTTGTTGACAGATTGGTCCTAGACTCCTAGTTCTTAAGTATTGTAGTACAACCAATTTTCAAAAGTTTAAATATTCTTTGGTATTGTTACTAATCATGAAAGTTTTATTTCTTTATTTTGCTAAACAAATGTTTTCTTGTTTTTAAACTTGTTTAATTTTGTCTCTTTTTTACTTAGCACTAGCCTCATGTTTTTGTTGGTAATATGGGAAATTTCCAGAACTTCTGCAATAGATGTGTTGATAATTGCAGGAGGTGTACATGCTGCAATGGTCGGATCTCTGCATCCTACACCAATTGCCACTCTACCATTTCTTGCTCCACATTCTGCAGTAGTGGCTTTCTGTGAGGGAGTCTTCAAGTATGCCACTGCCTGGGAGGCACTAAGAGAAGATGCAGCGCAAAAGACTGGAATGACACTAGAGCAAGTTAGAGAGCGGTTGCGGTCAGTTTTGTCCCTGACAGATGTTACTCGCTTCCCAATCCCGAAAAATCCTCAGGCAGTCATATTTGTTGCTGCTACGGTAAGTCCATCTCTTCTTCATGCCATTATATTATTTGTTCCTGCCATCATATGTTCCATATTCATACCTCGCAATCTTGATCCACATATTATTTCACCTGCCTTTGTTGAAATTTTGGAGCACCTTTTGTCATCAGAATGTATTTATCATAGTCACTGCTACACACACACACACATAGGCATATAACATACATGTACATCAGTACATGTGTATGTACCTACATTTACATACATATATACATACATATGTATGTATGTGTAGGTCGGGCAATGTCTCTGTGGTAATCTTGAGTCTCTTGGTAGTGATTTATTGAACTTTCAGCAAATAATAATTGGTTAGAGTGTCAAAAAGCTGTACCCTTACCTCTCAAATGTATGAGCATAGGGATGCATGCTTCCTGTTATTTGTTGCTGATGTCTCTTCGGTGGTTGCACGTTCAACTATTACGGTGTGATATGCTATACCCATTCTTTTCATCGTCTGGTGCACTGTCTTCAGTCAACTTATCCTATGTATTCTTCTTAGAAAAGTTGTGATACAGATTTAAAATTCTGCTAATTTTTATCAAGTTCTTTCAAATTTTTACAACTTTCTAAGAATGAAAGGCAAAGTTCTCTCTGTATCTTATACTTCTTAGTCATCTCTGATTGATCCTGTACTCCTTCGCATGGCTTACAAACTACCACTTTTTATTTAGCCTGACATAATTCTCTTGACCTTAGGATGATGGCTACATTCCGAAACATTCTGTCCTGGAGCTTCAGAGGGCATGGCCAGGCTCAGAAGTAAGGTGGGTGACCGGTGGCCACGTCTCATCTTTTCTTCTCCACAATGATGCATTTCGCAAGGCAATTGTTGATGCTCTCAACATGTTAGAATGGAGAGAATCGTAACTATAACCAGTTGTTCCAAGTAGCCCTGGCTCATTATTCTTCTTTAGGAATTGATGTGTTGCGATGAGATGTAACTTCAACATTCACAATGGCTGACATCATAGCTCCCTTGAAAAGGTGGGAGAAGAACAGGGGAACTGGAGCTGAATGGCTCAATTGCTTGCTCGCCTAGTTTAATTCAAAGGCACTTTCCCCTTGATTCAAAGGGAATGATGTACGTGAACTTAAATGTATCATGACCAGTTGACGGCACAAATAATCCTTAGAAGTGATACACTATATCTTTTATTGTTTTCTTCCTTCGTAGGTAAAAACTGTGAGCATTTCCAAGCATTATGCATTTCTTCTCATGCTAAACCAACAGTTATAGCGAGTGTTGAGCTGCAGGATATGCCTTTGATCTCAAAATTGTTCGCCCCTTTATAATAAATTTAAATTTTTGAAATATTTGAACGTTAACTTCTCTTTTTCTTTCTTTTTGTTTCTGCTATTCAGTTTTTTGTGCTCGGTGAATGGAAAAAACTATTAGCAGTTTAAGGTAAGGATTGCCTGGAATTTAAGAGATTGGTTACGTTGGGACATGACGCATCACTTCCAATTAGACGAGTGATTTAGAAATCGGTGGTGATGGACACATGGACTTTGAAGAACGATAATGGGAAAACCCCGAAGGTAAAACCTTCAAAATAAGTTTTTTTTTTCTTTTTTCTTTTTTGGCCATAATGATCGTGTTAGATGCAATGCTGCGCAGAACAATATATTTATAAAGCAAATAGCTAATTTTAAGTTGGCATTCCTCGCGTCGAATTTCTTTTTTAATTAGGACGGGCGATTCATATCTGACGAATACGAATGCACCTTCTAATGAATATTTCCACTATTTAACAGGAATGCTCCCACCAAATAAATAAGTAAAATAAATGTGTTAAACAAGAATAAAATATAATCACCCTTCAACATTTGTTTTATCTGGAAATGAAGATTATTATCAAAAAAATGAAAAAAAAAATTGAAGGCGAAGATCATCTGTCTCAGTTGCCATGTTTGTGATATAAAGAAAAGCTTATACCAAGCGGTCTTATCATTTTATTGTGTGTTGGGTATATATGGAATGGAAGGGAAGTCTCATAAGAAGCATACTTGATACAGCTCCGGTCAAGGTAAAAATTGAATTTAAGGTGCACCATTTGCAATAGGTTGGAGAAGCTGACAATTGACATTGCTCCAAACTCTTATTGAGAATTTTTTATAAACATATATATTGGATATTTAGACAAAATTGTTTATTGTAGAACATGATTTTTAAGTGGATCGAAAGGATATATATATATCCCATGAGTTCATTAGTTTCTACTAAAGTTCTTCGTAGATTATGTTGTTGCGTAAAACTTCTAAACTTCTAAACTTCAAATTATGATAAAGAAAAATTCATATAAGATATAAGGAATTTTTTTTGCCAAAAATACTCTTAATCTTTTAGATAAAATGTAATAATTTTATTTTTTAATAAAAATATAATATATATTATATATATATATTTTAAAAAAATAAAAGTCCTCAAAGACTTTCGTAATATCAACTAGATATGTGAAAAATTATTTTTTCATG
>JAOXJJ010000001.1:9496806-9517453 GCA_025769935.1 Phoenix roebelenii
TCTACAACTATGCCATTATCTTTTGATTCCTTCCAATTTTACCCCTCATATCAATTTTAAAGGACTATTATATCCTTATATATATATATATATTTTTTTTTTTTGGGTTAGGGGGGGGGGAGTGGACATCAAATAAATCGCAAAAGATAATAGGCTCCCAGTCCAAGCGGTCCCTTCGACAAAACGATACGTTGAACCCCAGCCCCAGCTCTCTCGCTACCGTTGCGGCTGACCGGTGGGGAAACTTTTGCACAAAGATAATATAATAGTAATTGTAATTAAATAGTTCAGCGTTAGAATATTATAAAGACATGTTAAGAATAATTAAAAACATTTTTGTTCTCCTATATAATTCTTGGGCATTAGGAAGAGGCCGCTTCTTGATCTTTATCTCCTCGAGGCGGAGTCCTCCGATCATTCCCACCAGGCGCCGCCTCTCCTCCTCCTCCTCCTCAACATCCATTTTCGCTCTCTCTCTCTCTCTCTCTCTCTCTCTCTCAGGTTCTCTTCCATCTCTGCTATTTTTGACCCTACTCCTTGGCATCACTTAGCTTCTAATGCTGCTTCCTGTGATCAATGGAGGAGCGTGTTCTTAACTAAAATTTTTTGGTTTCTTTAAATTTTTCTTGTTTTCTTTAAAGTTTGCTCGTGTTCTTTAAATTTTTGGTCTTCTACGCCAATGTGGTTTGACGGTCTCTTTGCGTCCACTTTTCGCGATTCTTGATGTATGGAGAAGAGAAGACTGCCTTATCTTGATTTCCTTTTTTTCCAGCTGCTAATTTAAAAGAAAGATGAACTGGTTTTACGAGAAAATTTGTTCTTGAAGTAATGGGATATCACTGTTTCGTAATTTTGATGCTATTCTTCCACTGACGTTCATTTGATCATTTTTCTAAAGGGATTTCGAGTTGAAAACCCGGTTCTTCGCTTCAAAAAGAATCGGCAGTAAAGATTTTACTGTCACTTATGCTTTGGAAAATTTCGTAGGAAACTGATAAAGAGATGTTTAGACATATTATTACCTTCTTGTTTTCAATAATGGATTTTATTTTAATTTTATTTTCCAAGAAAAGTAAGCAGCCTCATAGAGATGGTGTTTCTTCCGTTGTTTTTTGGTACTTTGAGCCAATTTGTTTTATTTCTTACGCTTATCTTTATTTCTCAGGCAACAGAGGACCCCTTTTTTTTTGGAGCTAGATAGAGGAGGAATCTTAACAAGATTTCTGGTCGAATCATGTGGATGGAATTTTATTTCATTTACTTTCTGCTGAATATAGATTGGTTTCTGCACAAAGTTTAAGGTTCAAAATGGCTAGAAAAAATGAACAGGGGGACGAAGAACCATTGATTTCAACTCTTTGATTCTTCAGAACCACAGATAAAAGGCCTCTTGGTAGTGCTGGTGTCCTGGATTCTGTTACTGGAGATGCCAATGGAGTTGGAGACTCCGAAGGTATGGCTATTACAGTTAACAGATAGTTGATAACGAGGCAGAGACTGCAGATGCTACAGAAAAGACATCCGTCCAATCTTCAGGTGAAAAATCTGTTAGTCAATTCATGTTCTGTCGCTAGAGAATTGTTTACATCTTTCCCCCTTTAGTGTTAAGATAATTGTTTTTTTGGTTATGGCCCATTGTAGGGTTGCAACTTCCAGGTTGTAGAAACTAGAAACCATTCTCCTTCTTGCACATCGAAAGAAAGTTTTACTCTTACGTTTAATTGTATACATAGGCCCATCTATGATTTCCATTTTTAGATAGTTGAACTCAAAAGGCGTCATATGCATTCTAACTACAATAGGTTATATTCCCTGGACATAGTTGAACTCAAAAGGCGTCATATGCATTCTAACTACAATGGGTTATATTCCCTGGACACAAATGCACACTTAAATTCAGTTGAATTTGATTGCTTGATGGTATATATTCATGAAAACCTATAGTCGCTGTCACAGATTGATACATCGAATGGTTCTGTGTCAAACGCTGTGTGAATTACTGCCAGACCTATTTTCCTTGATGCACCATAAGACTTGACTTGGAAATCCCGATTAATGAAAACAATCTTTGTTATTGCATAAGTTAACCTTCTCTTCCATCTTACAGCTTTAGAACAGATTCTTATGCGGAGCTGCTTTATAGAAAATCTTATAGTTATAGAGATCAAATCTAGGAATTTAAAATTCATTGCAATTCTGTTGGAGGACAGGTGAGCTTCATCTTTATCCTGTATGTGTCAAGGCACAATATGGAGGCGATATAATTGCAGGTCATTTGATTTCATATATAATGTCACTGCTGTGCTTTCTTTCTTTTTAATTTTTTTTTTTATGATTAGCAGGCAATTAACATAGGAAAACAAATTGAACGGGCACTTTTAGGGCAATATCAAGTGTCTTCTTTAAAGAATGTTATTATCAATAATGTAGTTATACTGATATCAGCAAACTTTGTTGGAATCTTAGAATGTACACATGCTCGAATATCTATACCTATACTGAAAATACTGATGGTCAAGGTTTTAAGAACCGGTAATGGAGGGCAATACTGATTTTCTGAAAAACCAGTATGGTACCAAGTATACCGACACATGACATTGGACTGTTTCCATTACCGACACACCATGTACCAGTGCCAGTTTTCTAGGGATGATGTGATACTACTTATACTGTCCCGTTCCAGTGGTTTTTAAAACCTTGTCGATGGTATTAGGAGCTTCGTTTTTCGATTTTACATAACATGAATCTTGATGTTATCTTTCGAAAAAGGGCATGCCTATGGTTTCCATTAAATGAACTTCCAAAGCTGGCATTTAATGTACACATTCTGCTCAGAGCATAGAAATTTGTGGTAGAGAACTTGATCACCATATACTTGGCTATGAAGTGTTTATTTACAGCACTTGCTGTCACTTGGCTATGAAGTAACTCGCTATTTAGGAGTTAGGGAATGTTGGTGGACAAAGGAATTGCCTAATACTGTTTTTATTGTCCTCCCATGTTGTTTCTGCCTGTGTAGCTTTGGACAACACTGTTTTGAGTTCCATGTCATTAGAAAACTATTTTCCTTTCTGCATAACTGCTCTGATTTGTCAAAACATTGACTTTGGTTTTGATATACAGCTAAGTGCAGGAGACTCCATGATGGTGTTGAACAGTTCCTTCTTGAGGCTTCTGAGTCTTGTTTTTCTACCTGCTATGATTTGATTCTGCATGCTAAAGATGGTTCAATTCATTGCATAGATGATCATAGGGAAATTTCTGAATTTGCAGAATTACTATTGGCGATTTCTCCTCAATATATGGTTCCTGGTAGTTCAACTGTCTCCTTTTATCTTACTCCCTTGATTTTCTTTAGTCCTATATGTACCGTGCAGTAATAATTATGTTCAATCCACACTCCAGCACCATGGTGACAGATCCATAAGTCTCATATCTGTTGAGCCCGAGATTTGCTATCTCTTTCCAATCGTCATCTATCATTATCAACATCACTAGCCTTGCAGCATGAGTCTACAAAACATGAAACTACAGGTCCTTATATGTTTTTTTATATCCCACCCAGCCCAACAAAAAAGAAAAAAAAAATGCATGTGAAGCTTTTCTTTACAATTCTTAATTCTTCTGAACCGAAAGATCAATGCATGCAATGTTGTTTCTTTCGTTCTTGCTTATTGCAATCTACGTATATATTATGTGTTTTGGATGCATGATTGCAAATGGGTGTGGTTCTCTCTCATGATTTCATTTGGAAAGCAGAAATGGTGAAAGTAGAAGAACAGCTTGGGCTTCATGGAAGATATTACTGGTTCCTTCTGCAATTTGGTGACTTCATCACCTCAAGAGATCAAATGTGTGGAAAGCATTACGTTTTCTTCTTTTAGCCTCCTCCCAGCTATGGTAGGTACGTTGCTCTTCTCCCTTTTTTTCTTGCCTTTTATTGGATTTCACTGTGAGTAGATAAGCATGCAGATTTCTGCTCCATATACTGGATTTCACAGATCTGCTATTTTGATACCCCTGTGTACATTTAGAACTTACCCATCATATAAAGGACTTATAATTTCTGTGTCTTGAGACTCTTGAAACAACTGGAAGCCTTTTTGACATTACAATTTTGTGGAACTTAGCCATAGAAATGATCACGGTAATGTGTTGTTTTGCAAAATCTACTTTAGCCTTTTTTGGCATTCTAATTTGTTGAAGACTGAAATTTTCTCATAGAACTTATGTAATTGATATTTTTGCCTGTTGCCCTCTTTTATAACCTACCTTGTTATGTAATTGGTGTTAACAAGAGAAAAGCGGAGGGAGGGGGTGTGAAGAAAAGGTCTTGCTGTTTGGTACCTTTATGACGCCTTAAACCTGGCACCTCTGAGTGAAATCACAGGACATTATTCTATACCTGATCTGTACTTGGAGATCCTTCAACCAATCTGCATAGTGCTCGTCTCCTTTTTCTTTCTTTTTTCTTTTTTGATGGATGGGGAAGTGCACAACTTACCTGTTGTTTGGCTTTCTTCAGGCTACTTGGAGATTTAACCTTATGGTTGTGGTAACCTTAGAAGGAAATGCCTTCTACATCACCGGGACACAAAAGGTTTTTATGTGAACTCGAGCACCGGAAATGTACTAGATCTGAAACCGGCAAAGCCTGCTAATGAGGTGAGAACGCTTGTTGGTTGTTGAATCAGTCCACACAAAGGAGATTGACTCTCCAGAACAAGAGGAGACCAAGTCTTCAGCTGAGAAGACGAAATCCTAGGACTCTAGGCTGTTACTTGGGTAATCTGAATTCTGTTAAAATATCTTGTAAATCTAGCCACATATCACGTAGAGTTTGTTACATCACTCCTTCTATAAATTAGAAGGCTTGTACATCAAATCAAAAAGATAACAAAAAAAGAGAAACAAAGTTATTTTTTAACCTCTATCTAAATTTCCATATGGTATCAGAGCCTCTATCAGACATACGTCCCAAAATGTCTTCTCTAGTCTCCTCTACCTCATCTGAAACCATGACCTCCCAGCTACCTCTGTTCAACCCCAATTCCACAGTCCACATCATCAAACTTACTCATACAAATTACCCAATTTGGAAAGCACAAATGCTTCCCTACCTCAAGGGCCAAAATGTTTTTGGCTATATTGATGGCACCCTAAAAATGCCCCCCATGGAAATCTTATCCTCTGATGACCGCACTATCAAACTTCCCAATCCTGACTATGCAATCTGGGATAGACAGGATAATCTCATCTTGAGTGCCATTAACTCTTCTTTGATAGATGAAGTTCTTGCACATGTCTTCCACTGCACCTCCTCTCGTGAAATCTGGTTCGCACTAGAGCAGTGTTTTGCTGCTCAGTCTCGTGCACGAGTTGTACAGATTCGATCCCAACTCGCAACTGCATGCAAAGGCAGTCAATCTGCCACGGAGTATTTCATGGGCATCAAGAGGCTGACTGATGAGTTAGCTATCGCAGGACAAGCCATACGCAATGATGACATCCTCACCTATGTTCTTGCAGGACTTGGCCAAGAATATGACTCCCTAGTAGCCACCCTCTCTGCTCGCCAAGATGTCACCTTCTGTGGATGTGGCCGCGGACATTCTACCAATTTCAGAGGCAGGGGGCGCAACTCTTACAACAATGGCCATAGTGGTAACTATGGTCGAGGTAACAATTCCAATTCTGTTCGTGGTAACAATGGCAATACCCTGTGGTGCCAACTCTGTGAAAAGCCTGGTCATACGGTGCACAAGTGCTATCACTGTTTTGATATTACCTACCTTCAGCCCACCAACCAAAATGCCCAAGCAATGGTTGCTTCCAACCAACAGAAAACGGATGCCAATTGGCACCCCGACACAGGAGCGATACATCATATGACCTCCGACTTCAATCAACTCAATCTGCGTGCTAATGAGTACAATGGATCAGACCAAATCCAAGTGGGCAATGGTGCAGGTTTGAATATTTCTCACTGTGGTAGTACCAAACTTATAACCCCTTCACGTTCCTTTATTCTTAATCAGGTTCTTGTTGTCCCTGAAATAAAAAAAAAAACTCCTTTCCGTACATAAATTTGCTCAAGACAACCATGTTTATTTTGAATTTCACGGTTCCGTTTTTGTGATTAAAGACTGCTTGGGGAGCATCCTGCATAAAGGTTATCTCAATAACGGCCTATATTGCTTTTCTCAACCCTTGCAAAAATTAGCTTCAGCTTTCATTGGTGTCAAGCTTTCTGTTTCGGATTGGCATCGCCGTTTAGGTCATGCTGCATTTCCAGTTGTACAACGTGTTCTAGCTGCAAATAAAGTTCCAGTTGTTGACAATAAAAGACCAATAGTGTGTTCTGAATGTCAAATGGCTAAAAGCCATAACTTACCTTTCCATGTTTCTCCTTTCACGTCCCCAAAACCTTTTGATTTACTTTTCTTTGATGTCTGAGGACCAACGTCTGTCTACTTATGGGTCCAGATATTATGTAAATTTCATTGATGATCATACTAAATTTATCTGGCTATTTCCTGTCAAACTCAAGTCTGATGTTGAATCTGTCTTTTTGCAATTCCAGCAGTATGTTGAGCGCCACTTCAACACTACAATTAAATCAATTCAAACTGATTGGGGTGGTAAGTATAAACGCTTAAATACGTACTTCAAAAATACAGGAATACAACATCATATTGCCTATCCTCACACCCATGAATAAATAGGTTCAGTTGAAAGGCATCACCGACAGGCTGTCGAAATGGGCCTCGCCCTATTAGCACATTCTCACCTTTCTCAAAATTATTAGGAAGACGCTTTTCTTACTGCTGCTCATATCATAAATCGACTTTCTATAAAAATTCTTCAATATAAATCTCCTTTTGAAATGGTTTATCATAGGAAGCCTGATTATATTTTTTTAGATGTGTTTGGGTGTGCATGTTGGCCAAATCTTAGATCATTCAACAAACACAAAATTGATTTTAGATCAAAAACATGCATTTTTCTTGGCTACAGCCTTTGCCATCAGGGATACAAGTGTCTTGACGTCACAACTAGGAAAGTATTTGTCTCTAGGCACGTTGTCTTCAACGAGACCTTATTCCCTTACAAGTCTAAAGCCAATGACACTCCCTCATCACTCACACCCACTGTCACCTTACCCACAAGCATCCAACCTCCCTCTGTTTTTCCTATTTCAGCTTCAAAACTTGTAGGTACTATTCCTCACGCTGCGCCTGAATCGCCACCACCTGCTCTCTTTGATCCTTGTACTCATCTCAACGCCCAAACGTCTAATGATACGCCAGTTCCTGCAAGGGATGCTGATATGTCCGTTGATCCAATGGTGGACAACCCTCCTCCACCTTCTAGTGTGCCTATTATAGCCCCACCTCGACATTAGATGGTTACAAGATCTAAAACAAACTCTCTTTGGCCCAAAACTCCCTTTGCTGGTACGGTACAGTACCCCTTACCAAAGGCTTTGGTTGCTACCTCTGATTCTTCTCTTGTAGAACCTTTGAGCTACGCGGAAGCTATGAAAAGTCCACAATGGCGAGAAGCCATGAACAAAGAATTTGATGCTCTGCTTCAGAATGGAACTTGGACATTGGTTCCACCCTGCGACAACATCAATTTAGTTGGCAATAAATGGGTCTTTTGGATCAAACGCCATGCCGATGGTCGTCTTGAACGATTCAAGGCCAGATTGGTGGCCAAAGGCTACCACCAACAGAAAGGGCTTGACTTCAATGAGATTTTATGTCCAGTAATAAAACCTGCCACAATACATTTGGTGCTATCTATATCAATCCAAAGGAATTGGCCACTGCGTCAAATTGACACTCAGAACGCGTTCCTCCACGGTGTTCTTGAAGAAGAAGTTTTTATGTGCCAACCACAAGGTTTTGTTCATCTTGACTATCCGAACCATGTCTTCGCCTTCACAAAAGTTTATATGGTCTTCGCCAAGGCGCCTCGAGCTTGGTTCTCTAAGCTTACTGATTAGCTTCTTTCACTTGGTTTCTGGGCTTCACAAGCTGACAGCTCTCTGTATGTCCTACACAATAGTCAAGTTACTGTCTACTTTCTAATTTACGTAGACAACATTCTTCTCACTGGATCACATAATGTGTTCATTGATCGCATTCTGAAGCATTTAAGTATGCATTTTCCCATCAAAGATCTTGGCAAACTGAACTATTTTCTTGGAGTTGAAGAATTGGCTGTCACTCACGGCCTCTTTATAACTCAGTGGAAATATATTGTTGACCTATTGAAGAAAATTGGCCTTGATCAAGCCAAGCCCTGCCTCACCCTGATGGCAACATTGAGTGATCTTTCAGCATATGAAGGCACAGCTTTTGAAGACCCTCTGCTTTATCACAGCACCGTCGGAGCATTACAATACTTATCTTTCACACGGCCAGATATAGCCTATGTCGTTCATCGGGTCAGCAAGTTCGTGCACTTACCCAAGGAGCCCCACTGGCAAGCTGTAAAACGCATTCTGCGTTATCTCAAGAGTTCAGTTTCTCATGATTTACATATCACAGCTCATTCCTCACATGATCTCCAAAGTTTTTCAGATGCGGATTGGGCCGACGATAAGAATAATCGCCGCTCCGTCAGTGCTTATTGCATTTTCTATGGCAAAAACCTCATTAGTTGGAGCTGTAAGTAGCAAAATACAGTCGCAAGAAGCAGCACCGAAGCTAAATACAAAACCTTGTCTACTGCTGAACTTCAATGGTTGCAAGCTCTTTTAACCAATTTGCACATGCCTTTAGCTCAACCACCGATCCTCTAGTGTGATAACATCGGAGCCACTTGCCTCTCCTCTAATCCGATGTTTCATGCGTGAACAAAGCATATTGAAATAAGCTTCCATCATGTTCGCGATCAGGTTCTCAGAAAATAGTTGAAGGTCTGTTTCATCTCATCCAAAGATCAGTTAGCTGATCTCTTAACAAAGCCGTTAGCAGGAAAACGGTTCGTTCATCTTCGGAGCAATCTTCGTGTACATGAGTTGCCCACTCGATTGCGGGGGCGTGTTGAATTAGTCCACACAAAGGAGATTGACTCTCCAGAACAAGAGGAGACCAAGTCTTCGGCTGAGAAGACGAAATCCTAAGACTCTGGGCTGTTACTTGAGTAATCTGAATTCGTGTTGAATTAGTCCACACAAAGGAGATTGACTCTCCAGAACAAGAGGAGACCAAGTCTTCGGCTGAGAAGATGAAATCCTAAGACTCTGGGCTGTTACTTGAGTAATCTGAATTCTGTTTAAATATCTTCTAAATCTAGCCACATATCACGTAGAGTTTGTTACATCACTTCTTCTATAAATTAGAAGGCTTGTACATCAAATCAAAAAGATAACAAAAAAAGTGAAACGGAGTTTTTTTTTAACCTCATCCTATCAGCTTAAGCTTTTGGGAGAAGTGGTGATTTCAACACTACTGCAAAAGATTACCTCCAAATTTATAACAGGTAGCACAAAGTTATGGACATGTTAATTGTTGCTAGGGTCTGGTGTTGCTTAATTATTTAGTTGCTTCATATAACACATGAACTTTTGGAAGTTTTTCGCGAGATCTTGTAAAGGAAAGCTTACCCATCCTTCTGAAAATATCCGACCTCTTCTGCCGCCATACTCATGGCCAGGGGTTTATCCAATTCAAGGTAGATAAAAGGACATTGTACTTAGGCTGTCAGACTCCTGTTAGAATGCTGTTTACTTCGCATGCTTGGGTGCATACCTTCTAATTAGAATTTAATTTTCTCATGGTTAGTGCAACTTTCTTTATCTCTAGTTTTAAATTACCTTCTGATTCAATGCTTTTGTTCTTTAATTATTTTCTATTCTATTAACATCCAACATCTTAGCATTACTGGGATGTATCAGCTTAATGGTAAAAGTAATGCCATAAAATGATATTTCATGGATAATTTCACTTGACATTACTTTGCAGTTCACAGCATACTGTCTCACAAGCCTTATTCTTATTAAGAAGCTTAAATTTACTATTCTTCAATTCCTCACAAAATCAGAGCAAGCTAGTGCCACAGTCTCTGAGGTCTGGATCACCATCAATGAATATAAAAATACGAACATTGCACTCAACCTGTCACCATTTTTCTTTTTAATAGGTATGTGGTTTTAAAGTTGAATAAATATATAATTATTTTCTCTCTTTTTCTCTTAGTTTATGTTCTCTTGCTCATAGCAGTACTTGTAAATTGTGCTGAATTGCATTTTTTATTTGGATTTGAGTATATTCCACCCTTCTCATTTTTTTGAAAATCATCCACCTTGCCGCGAACATGTCAATCTAGCCTTGACCCAACGTCTAATTTCTCCTTGGGCTGGTGTGTCGCATTGACATTTTCCTTGTAATATTCTTATCATATGGGATCATAGTGAAAAGATTTTAGATGAAGGTGGTAGCAGAAACAAAATAGGATCTTATTTTCATCCTCAACCTTTTCAGCAATATGAGCATGTCCTTTTGATTTATCATAAGCATGTTGATGAACAACGCTAGGTGTCTTTCTTCATATGGTACTACAGATATAGTTGGTCTATGAGGAGCTTTCTCATGTTCAGTCACCAAGCATTTAAAGCTTCATGAAAGACTTTAAAAGGTTACGTACCAGACAATGAAGAATAATGGTCATGCTTGGATTCAAACTCTTCCCAGTCCTTACTAAGGATGGACATTACTTCTTTCTTTTCCATACCACCATGTTTTAAGAATCATTGGTTTATGGGATATGCCAAATTTCTTTTTCGGTATTTACATGCTTAAGCTCATATGAATGTATTATATAAATAAGGAGCCTAGCTCTAATCATGGTTAATCTGTGAACTACCATTGGCAAAACGTAAAGTACCTGACATTTAATGTCAGCAAGAATGACCAAGTTAGGTTGATTCGGGGTTAGTAGGTTTGTCAATGCACCAAGTAGGTCTAAGCGGTCTGAAGTCATGACTAGGAAATGAAAAGAAAAAAAAAGAGAGAGATTAAATTTTAGGCCCTAAAACCTGATTAGGCTCAAAACCTATGAAGCCCAAGTTCGTTTAGGCCTGGTTGGGCTAAAAGTCTCTGCTGAAAATGAAAGCCCTTATTTGAGACTGAGCTGGCCCCAAAAATTGACCCAGGTTTGGGTTGGTCTTGAGTCTGGTATCCTCGAGGCTTGTTCCGACCAGGCCGGCTTGAGGTATAAACTGCTGGCTCTATCCATCCCTAGGTTTGATCCAGTCCCTTGACACCCCCACTGGTTGGGGAACAATCTTGAATAACAATTTTCTGTCAGGCCTATAATTGATCTGGACCTACATTTGAGGTAGCACTAAGTGTGTGTGTAAATGATCGGGATTTATCAGGACATGAAAAGAATGCCACCACTTGTTTAGGATGGAAGGCTATTGTTATAAGTAAATCCTTTTTCTTCCTGAATCCACTGGATCTTTTAGATGGGTCACAAAAAACTGCCACCTGTGATGGGGCAAAAGTTAAGGTTATCTTTGGTTGTGCACTGAATAGTAGGTTGGGACATTGTCTGTCTGTTGACCCAGCTCTTGGTTAGCAGTTATATCTGAAATCAACTTGGATATAAATATGAGCACCCGTCTCCCCAAAGAAACTTGCCACCCAGTTTCAAAAACAAAAGGAAGAAAAAGGAAAACATGAAAAAAAGGTTAATCCAGAACTGGTTGAGAAGAAACTATTATTTAGAACCCTTTTCTTTGTACACAGACATGGTTGATTGGAATGGTAAGATAAAAATTTGCCTCCTCTGACTTCATGATGTTCTATTTTCACAAATCCATGTATATGAAATAAAAAATAAGAGCATGGATGAATGTAATCTTGGATTTTCAAATCATAGGTAATATGCCAGCAACCGCCATCATTACATAAGCTCTGTTTTTTTCCCTAGATATAACTCATACTTGTGTGAAATTATGAATTTTCAGAGACGAGTCAAGGAGATGCCTTCATATATGTGGGTGTCCATGTCTTATAATGCCCTAACTCCTAATTTGACAGTAGTATGCATCCAGTGAAAAGGTTAACAAGCACATGAGCATGTGTCATAAAAACCTGGGAAAAAAGGTAGTGAATGCGTCAGCGACAAGCTAGGCACAACAATGATTTTAAATTGAGCAAATTATTTTAGACTTTGTACATGTGCAATGTGGCTAAGAAACATCTTTAATGAGGATAAGATCTCAAGTTCAGGTTTTATGGTTGGAGTGAAGGTGCAGACATAATCATGTGGATTTATGGAGATGGACAACATGACTACTTTGAAAAAATTGTTGACGAATAGAAACCTATTTGAAGATGTTACCTATGAAGCAGACTCTAGATTGATAAGATCTGGCTTATTATCTAGTTTGTTGTTTGCTTATTAAAAAGGATATAAATATTTAAGTTACCTAAAAACAAAAAAGGCTGTGAACTAATAAATTCTGAGAAACTTTACATTGACCTTTTCTTTTTAATTGTGTCCAAGTAGTGCATAACTGTGCATTTATACAATATACTTTCCTTGCTTTTCCTTGTTGCATGGTTATTACTTTAGACTGTCTGGCTTATTGGGCTCAACATATATGATTGTTCAGTGAGTTCTATTTCTGTAGTTTAGTTTTAATCGCCCATTTATTTCTGGACTGATTTTATTGTCTAATTCTACCGTTACTATGCTTGACAAATTGGCGTGGTTTCAATGTTCGTAGATCGTAAACAGGGATGCAGCTAAAGCAGAAGATGTACTAGTTCTTCATATGGAAGCAGGCCAATTGGTATGCAAAGGGACTTAAATGAGGAATTACAGTCCTGTTGGGAATTACCTCATAAGAAACTTCAAGAAAGGTGGATAAATCAATCAGTTTGCTTTGTTTATGTTTTTTCCCTTTTCAAATCTTAGTTCCTATTGGTGATGAAATTGTTTTCAGAAATGAGTTTTTTTACCTAAAGGAGAAATATGTATCAAGTGATTCATAATGTGGAAATCAATTAAGACAATGAGATGCATCCCTTACTGGGCTCTTTATGAAGTAACATGTGATTTTGTAGAAGCAGCAACTAATGGTGCTATTGGAGTCATCAGCAGGCGTACACTTCCTATCAATCCAACCAATCCAGTGTGTTTCCACATGTGAGTACACTGAAGGATATGCATATGCATGTTTCATCTATCTCCCTTTAATCAGATGACTGCTTATTACCGATCAATCATCAGAAAACCACAGGATTTTACATTCTTGGAGCCAACTTCTTCTCGGAGAAGCTAATATTTCATATTCTTGCTCTTTTCTATCCATGTTTTCTATGCCCTTCTTAGATGAAATATTTGAACTTTAACAAGTTATTCATGTGGTCTTATATAATGAAGAATTGTGTATGGTTCTGTATGCATGCCTTAGATTCTAATCTCTAATAGACAATATGTAACACTTTAAAGTAAGATTAACTTATAATTTATCTTGTAATACATCTGATATGCAACTAAAAATGTTTGAAGTACTCAGGACTGCCCAAGTTTTGCTTTCTGTTTTATTTAAGATAGTGCCTCAATGTAGTTTAGTAGAGCATGCTGTCATCTTAGCTTTGGTATTCTATTTTTACCGTGTCTTATTATTCTCCAATTTTTTAATGCCTTCATGCATGTACAATGTACTTGCTCTTGAACATATAATAATAATAATATAATATTTCTCTCATATTTATTAGTCATGTGATTTTTTTACTAACTAATGCTTATAGGTATGTGCATAATAATATATCTTTAGTTTTGCTGTGGATGCCGACCTTCGACACATGCCCAAAGGTCATACATTTAGTATCAACTTAAGCTCCCAGACATGCTGCACGTAGTGAGGAAATAGTCACTCTACCAAATTCTTCAGTAAGGTCGTCCATCAATTCGTTCATTGGAATAAAATAGTCTCCTGTGTTGCATATACATCCGAGAGCTCTCATGCTGCAGGTACTGTTTGTATTAATTCATCTGCTACTGCTGAGGCACAGATTGCTTACTGCAAGCAGGCTAGGTATGCTTCTGAATTAATGATTTGGAAGGAACCGGAGCTTGCGAAGAAGCTGATGTTCCTGGAAATTATAATCTCACCATGGCAATAATTTTGATTACAGTGGCCTTATGGTGGTTGCTCAGGTGTGTACTAAGGAGAAAACAATTTTAATTTGATTCTAATATTTGCACAGGTCAAGATATGTTGTTTCAGTATTGAGCCTCGTACTAATGCCATACTATCACTATATTGGTAGGGTATGGTATGAGGCTGGTTTGGCGTACCAAGTATTGATACGCTCTTCATTTTCTAGTATCGGTACCAAATTGGCATGGTATAGTACGCTCCGTACCTTTCGATTCGGCACGGTATGACAAACCTTAGCACAAATACTCTGGCTATATTACCGACATGTATTGATTGTTCAAGAGCTATATTGTTTGACATTGCGAATCAGTTTCTGTGACCTGTGGTTTATTTATTGTTATTCTGGTGAAATGGCTTTATATGGTTCATCAGATGATTCCGTAAGGTAATCATTATACAAATCAGTGTTTTCACTATTATAACATTTCTAAGTTAAATTTAGACTGCTTAGTTCCTTTCACATCATTAGATTTCTCGCATATGAAGTAGAAACATCTAGGTTCTCAGGCAGCCTTTGATCTGTCCGAAAGAGTGGCAGCTGGTTAAATGGAGGAAGAGAGAGGGAGAGAGAGGAGGCAGCGAGGTGAAAGGTCAGGGACAATAAAAAATTGCATTAGCGAATGCTTCGTTGATCTGAACTTCATTTTGTAAAGCCACACTTGTAGGTGTGGTTTTGATATTTGAAACTACACTTAGAGCATTCATAAGTATTTTCAACTGTGCATGGCTGCAGAATGAAGGATTTTTTCTGTGCATTAAATCCAAAAAATGAAATTCCTGATTGATCTAAAAAAGAGGCACGAGTAGCAATGAAAGCTCATGGTAGAGTCGAGGGTCAGGCACCTATCTTTCAACTATCCATCACCATGAAGTCGTGGAGGAGTCCAAGAGCATCCAATGCTTCGTAGTGATGGGCTCCTGCATCTCACGTATCTGTTTCTATGCAGAGCTCGGCATGTGCACCATCCTCATCACAGTTGGCAACGCCTATGAATATCGAGCAATTCAATATGCTCGTAAAACAAGTGCAAGCTTTGACAGCATCGATTCAGGGCTTGCAACAGACAGCAACATGGCAGACACCAACCTTCCTTGAACCTGCTCGGTCAAGCTACCACTCCAAACTACAAATGCATCATGCGCGTCTAACCAATCACCATTCCCCTCCACGATCTCGACAGAGTCAGCACACCCGATGAAGAAGTGCTCATCGAGACGAAAAGCAACACACTCCGAGCTCTCATTCCAACAAGGATTCTACTCTAAGTCATTCATCTCCTCATTGGAGAGAGCATGTATCATGGTGAGAAGCAGACTTTGATCAGAAAATCGAGGAGATGGGATGCCAGATTGAGGCGTCGAAAGGATTGCAAATGACCTTTAAGGCATTGAAAGGGTGTTTGTCAAGAGGTGCCCACCAGAGTCTTCCCCCGACAGCCCCATTGCCCCTAGCGGTATCGGCTGGAGGGGGTGGCAAGTCCATGGTATAGATCTCCCCAAAGCTCCGGTACCTCTGGGTAAACGCCATCAACGCCCAGGACATCCAGCCAAACGTCGTCAGGGGGCTGGATGCCAGAGGTGTACGTACAACAAAGTGCCGCTTGGAAACCAGAGGTGGACCATTTTTTTTTTTACGCGAGCAATCAGCAAACATTTTTTTTCCCGCCCGTTGCTACGGCCACTCACTGCTGCCCAAGATTGCGCGGGCCAGTCGGGCAACCTAAGGTACCAAGGCAATGAGCACCACCGCTAAGAAAGGAGGCGGTGGAGTGCATGCATGCTGGGCGTGTGGAGCACGATGAAGAACAAGGCCACCTTCTTCAGGATCATGTTGTCGCGCTCGAGAATGATTTGGCCTCCCACTGGAAGAACCCAATCACTGAGTCCCCTCGTCCATCTGCTGCTGATGACAAGATTGATTCTGTAATCTTTGCGATTCAGATGTGATTCCGAAGCATGGTAATCTTTGCGATTCGGATGTGACTTAACAGCCAATTCTACCACACAACAAATAATTGATTCAAATTTTTCCCTTGACTAACAAGATTAATTCTGTAACAAAATCGAAGTTCCTTCTTGACATTCAAAATTAAAAGTACATCCATCTCGGCTGCATCTAAAATAGAGAATTTTGGAGGGAAAAGGGTTAAGATAAATGTCTTCTTCACCTATTAGAAGACAAGCTCATGGGGTTTCATGCCTGCTCTAAGTGAAAATCTGGCACCTAGATAGGTCTTCAAGTCCGGAACAGCTTCAATGGCTTTTATCAAAGGAATATCCACACCCTTCTGATCATCCTTCTTCTCTTGTGGGAGTGCTTTTGTTTCCTATATTTTTTACCAACATAAAAAAACGAAAAAAGAATAAGCACGAGAAAGAAACTAAATATAACAACCAAAAGTCAGTAGCATAAAGAGGTGAAGATAAACCTCCTTCTCGGTCTCAAAAAATTCACTTTCCCCCTTATTATTCTTCTTCTTCTTTTCCTTCGCGAAGTACTTGTCGTCAAACTTCTCCGCACTGACCCCAGATATGTCAACCTTGGTGGATGTTGCAATGACATAAGCTTGATTTACCCGTCTTAGAGGCACCCCATTGATCTTGAAAGGTCCTACAACAACCCGAAGGTAATGAGAAACAGAACCCAGAAAAGAAAGAAATAAAAAAAACAAAAAGGCAATGGTAAAAAGAATTATTTCTGGTCGCATATTAGACTGCAATCACTTGGTTACAAACAATATTTACAATTTAATCTACCAAATGATATGTAGATACAAATCTTTTCTGCCACTTAAGGAAGATCCATGAAATAGCTAAAAGAGTTTACACTCCTAAACATAGAGAAGACTTTCCAGTTACGAGCAAGCATTCAGGTTCACGCCTCACCATTTGATAAACTAGAGAGAATGTTTACTCGATAAGTGATTATTTAGAGAGCTTAATATGCTCTACAAGACAGTAGTGAACTTTCCACTCAGCCTAAAATAGTAAACTAAATACCCAATGGAGAAAAAGAAGGAACAAAGAAATATTTTGAAAGAACACAACATTTTTTCATTATGAAATGAATTCAGGCTGAATGACCATTATAACAAACAGTACTGCTGTAATCCTCTGAAAGAAGGCCCTACCAACGTATAGGATATAGCAAATCTAAAACCTCAACCAAACTAACAGAGCAAATTCTACTAATCAGAAAAGATGCAATATTTCCCTCTTGTAATTCTCTTCTCTTTGTGCCACAAAGATTTAAACCATTAAATAGAACTCGCTGATATAGTAATCCATGACCAAAAGTTTCGGCATACATCTTTCACATTGTCCTTTCTATATAAGTTCCCAACACATTCAATAAGCATTTGATGTACATGCAAGATATTATACTGAAAAGGACGAAACAATTAACAAGTACTATACCACATTTGGCAGGGAACCTGTATATGATGGTCAGAGCAAAGCAAAAGTAAAAATATGAAGTGTTCTTTACAAGGTCTAGTCACTCTTGAGAACAAAAAGTTACCTAAAGCAACAAATCGGTAAGATTGGCCTGTGACATAATCCAGTTCCAATCCTATTAGGTCCAAACCAATCAGTATTTGAAGACCTAAGGATTGGGTCAGGTTCAAAAATTGGACCCAATCTAAAATTAGGTCCAGGTCTAGTATTTTGTAACCCAACCCAGCCTAACCAGCCCATATATAATCCAGTTCTAATTTGGGTCAACAAAAAATGAGTCCGACCCTCCCCGAATGCAATACCCCAATCATATAAACCTTCTCTCATTCACTCTAAATATCTTTCCCGATTCATTGAATAAACTCTCATTTAAACTAATTCTTTTTTCCCATCTCATCAGCCACATCTCTCATCTATTTTCACTTAATTATATTTAAATAAATATATCTATTATTTGTTTTGATGGATTCTTATTTATAATACCCTCAAGAATATTGAATTATCAATATAACCTAATTTGTAAACTTAAGAATGGTCATTTATTCGGATGAAATTAATTTTTGAATAAAAAATCAAGTGTAAATTGATTCTTTTAGTTTTTAGTGAATTTGTATTTATCAATCATTATATTTTTAGTTATAAAAGAATAGCTATATGCTTGACTTGAACTGCAACCCTAACAAGATCATGACCCAAACCCAAACATTTCAAGTTCGGTCTAGGTTATACTTGGCCTCGACCCAACTCGAAGGAATTGCTGGATCTAAAATCCTTTCCATGGATTGACTTGTTTGCAACCCTAATTACCAATGAGATTTTTTATTGTGACTAAAAATACTAGTAAATTTAGAAACTCAGGTGCAAAAAACCAAAAAAAAGTCGATTAGTTATTACAGATAGATTACAAGACGGGAGCAACAGTACACGTCTTTTTTAATTTTAGAAAATTCTTACTTGACAAAACCCTCTATCTAATCCCATTTGGCAAAACATGCACGAAGTTCTGGCTGGTAATATTATGCTGCTTAGTCCTTCAATTTTACCTGCAAGTTTTCCGAGCTGCATGGTACACATCCTAATAATAAAAAATTTGAAAAATTAATTTGCCACATATACTCATCAGTTTTCCAGTCCGTGGCTCCCACTCACCAATAATTAAAAGTAATAGACAACAAATCCTAATACAAGTCTAATAGGAGTTTTTAAGATGACATCCTTTAAGACTAAGGAGAAATACCAAGAGAACATCTAATTTTGTTGAACAAAATATTATTCTTCTAATTCATAACAGGGTCTACTGAGTTTCCTAGACCTTGGCATTTTTTGAATTCAAAAAAAGGCATCTTTTGGATTGGCAACAAAAACACTTTAAAGCAAGATTCAACTTTCATAATCTTGAAAGACATGTTCTTGACAAACTAAAATACAATACATTTTTTGACTTTTCATCACTTTCTTATCCTTGCCCACCTATCATATATGCATACTGTTAAATATGCGGAACCTAAAGGGCAAATGATACATTTACAACAGAAACAATCATATCACAATGGTTTACTACAGAGAAGAAGTTATATTCATTAAGAACGAAGCATGGCCATGAACTCTCACTCAACCTATTTCTAGCCTAATTATACCAAACTATTTCTTGTTCACACGAATAGCTTCAGCACCTGAACTCAGCCCAAGAATTCTTTGAAAACTATTAATAAAGGAAAGAAAGATTTTTTTACTTTTTTTGGGTGGAGGGTGTAGAGGGTGAGGATTCTCATTCCTAATTTCCTCAAGAGAAAACAAAGCATGACGCAATTCAAATTTCCAATTATCCCCAAGTTTTAACAGGTATGTACTAGTGAAAGCATTAATTTTCTACTTTGGAATCATTAAAGAAGAGAAACGGAACCAACTTACATATCAAACTGAAGTGCAACAAAATCTATTTTCCACTTGACATTACAAACACAAACACGCAAAACTCGGTATCTAATATGAAGTAATAAAAAATCAAAACCACTGCAATAATGACACTAGACAATTTGCATTTCTTTTCTCCAACAGGATCGGTGAACACCGAATAAGTCATCCTCAGGAGCAGAAAACAAACACGAGCAGAAAACAAACACATATAACGTTACAAATTAAACCCTAAAACCAAACAACAGCAAAACAAAAATAGATCATCCGTTCATAACAATTTCCCATCTTGAGCTTAAATGCTTCACAAATTCGGTTTAGAAAATTGAAATTTGTAACGGCGTATACGCTAATAAGCCTAAACTCACCAGTAACGAGAAGCAATCCCGAGGGGAGCTGCTTCAAGAAGACGACCCTCTTCCCCATGAACCTCCCGGCGAGAAGGATGAGAACCGTCCCTGGTGTAATACTCGCCCTAATCGCCAAAACGAACAGCACAAACCCTAAATCAAGAGCAGAACAACGGAAAAGAGAAGCGATCAGGAATCGGAAAGGGATCGGAACCTGAGCTTGGTGGGCTTGTGCTTGTGGTGGTTGGGGATGGGTTGCTTGACGTCGTCAGCGGGGTAATATTTGAGGGGCTTCTCGGCGGGCTTGGGCGGCGCCGCCTTGGGCTCGTGGCGGGGAAAGACACCGCCGTGCTTGGCCTTGATCGCCCAGACCCCGCGCTTGTGGTACATCTTCGACCGCGAGTACTTCCCGATCCCGCGGATGAGCTCGGGATTCCGGCTCGAAGCCCTAGGTTTCTTCGGCGCCATGGCGAGGAGAAGCGAGCAAAGAGGGGAGGGGAACAAACCCCAGAAATGGAGGAGGGACGGAGGCCGAAGAAGCCAAAACCTGGCAAGGTGAAGGCAATTTATATTGAGAGGAGGTAGACGAAACCCTAGTGGAGATCTTATCTGGACCGTCCGTTTGGTTTGTGGGCTGTTTGATTTGTCGTCCCGGCTAGTGCATGTTCTCATACTCCTCGTATCAGACTGGGCTAAGATTAGTCAAACTGGGCTTGAGGCAGCATTGAATGAA